>OX439010.1:14615308-15120308 GCA_949316495.1 Amphiduros pacificus
ACCATTATGGTATAATTTATTAAAACTATTAAAACCAACATTTCTAAAGCTATTAAATTGGGATCTAACACTTTGAAGTGCTTTACCTGTAGATCCTGATAAGAAGCTAGATCCTGGTTATCTTCAAATTCATTCAAATATACACCAAATTTAAAAGTATTTGTGATGATCTACAATCTTGACAATTCTAGGTGACTCTTGATACTATTGTATCGCTTTAGTTATAATATTTAATTAGTACAACTACACACAATGCAATGTTCATAAAAATCTGCAAAGATTATTCTATAATATGAAATAGAAAGATATCATCTAATGTTATTAACAAATGGTGTATTACAATTAGTATGACTGGTCTGGATATTTAGTCTATAAAACGAACCACACAAAATGTCCTTGTTCTGACTTCAGTGGACTTCAATGGATTAAAGTGGTACAGTCAAATATATATTGGCATGTAGTTTTAAAGCTATCTAATGTGACAAATGTGTAATCCTATTTACTTTCACCATAGATGGATTGGCCATTGTGATTATCGTTTGGAATCCCTCCAACCTACCACAAAAATATAATTTGATACAGGATAATCATATTAAAAGCTTAAATGCAGCATTAGTTCATGCAGATATTTTACAGTGGAAAGACAATATTTGTATTCAGCTATTCCTCAGCTTATATTGTGAATAGATTGTTAACAAAATTATTACAAAATAAATCTCTGTATCATTCTAAGAATCCCATCTGGCAATCTTCTTGTGTAGTGTATTAGCTAACTCATCAGAGAATTTTGGAAATTTGCCTTCTTTTAAAGATAGATATCTTCAAGATGCTCAACCATGAATCAGGGTAGACAGACATCTTATCAACTGATGTATCCCCCCCCCCAATACACACACCACCCTATATCAAATATATGACAACTTCCGCGGGTATTGTCACATATTAATGGATATGGCCAATGCATATATATGTGTGTGAAGAGATTTCCGAGGATTTTGTTTTTATTTTAACCTGAAGAAAATCATTGACACATATATGGTATAATTAGATTATCAAAGTCTAAAATTACTTTAACTTTTTTCTTATTGAATGTTTTTTCTGTGCATTGTTTTCTTTTAGAAATTTCTTTTCCATCACTGAATTGGAAATATTTATCTCAAAATGCTTCACTAAAATATCTATCAGTCACAAAAAATGATTTATTACAATATCCAATAATATAAGCAGCTTATCGCATTTGATATTTATCAAATATTGTCTTGATTGACGTGTTTTTCAAAACACTTTCTCCATTCCTTAATGTTCTATTTTACGGTCACATGATCTCCATTTCCATGGCAACCCCATCCCGTTGTGTGTCGTTTATCCTTTCATGATCGATATAAATTATATGATTTGCCACAAATTCAGGTTGTGAAGGCCTTCCCCATTATTTGGCTTTGGCTTCAAAGCTTTTGAATGCCATGGCCTCTCACCAGTACTGCTATACTTTGCCTCGGTGCCTTTATTTATGGCATACTTTATACTCAGACCTGGCTGCCTGCCAAGTAATTATTTCTACTCCTGATTGAAATTGGTTTTATACATCAAGGCTTGCAAAGGTCACGTGATATGGCCCCACTCAAATGCAATTTTCCTTTACGTCTGTGGCAGCAGCAGCAGCAGCTGGGGGATGAAATGAAATTTTAAAGTGAATATTGCATCAGTATCGCTTTTTTCTCAATGTCAGCTGCTTTGGCACGCTGCTTGAGGCCAGTATAGTAATAGCGCCAAGTGGATGAGGCCTGTGGAAAACACACTTGTGTCTATGAATAATGCATACAGACTGATACATAGTAACTGTTATTCTGATGATTATAGTAAATTGGTACTTAAATTAACCACAAAGAGCAAAATTTAGACTTACAGAAACTCTATAAATAACAAATCTATCTCTGAATTTAGTAATTGAAAAAATACAAGGTGAATCTCAGTGTAGTGAAAATTTATAGAGAATTTTATTAGGTATGTATATTATATACATTAAATATAGTGATGCACAATAATACATTAAGGTGTCAGTAGTAAGCAGTGGAAACTGAGACGGTCATTTCATGTCTGGATGCACATATTTACCTCATAATATAATACAGCACAATGTCATATCAAACATTCTGTTTGAAGAAAACAAAGATATCCCAGATTCAAATGTAATATTTGACTTCAAAGTAAAACTGATAAGACTTTAAATGAAAAATCATCAAGTCGCTTTATGTCGAAGAATTATTTGTTGATAGCAATTGTTTATCATTTTCATATTGAAATAAGATTCAGCATTTAAAGTACCATACCAGTTACCTAGGGGTTATTACACAATACAATTAACAAATAGCTAATGCGGAACAAAAACCATATACCATATACGTCATTCCAAACCCATTGCCCCATATAGTGACACTAAAGGAAGAAGCCATCCGCTTGTAATAAAGGATAGAGCTGATGGCAGGGTTAACTGGGCCACTTGAGTATATGGTTCTCTCTGTCCACACAACAAGATATGGGGGATAAATCTAGAGAGCCCTGGTCAACATATCACAGGGTGAACCTTGTAAATTTACTTTCATGTGATTATTTGTATTAGGATATTTTTAGCAGTCCAGTATGGGTTAGATAGAAGCCCGTCACCGTTATTCAATGCCCTACTCTTGAAGAGTTAATTGGGTTCGTTCCTTTTGCATTATCATATAAACATGACAACCCAATAAGACAAACCAAGATAATTGATAGCCAATCACGAAACCCTGTGTCTCTGTGTGTGAAGAGTATTTTTTATTCATATTTGAGATATTTGATCCTGATGTTCAAAGCGGCATTTTAAAGATCAAAACGTATATGACCGAGCTGCAAAACTGTTGAACTATATATACATGTTGCTTTAGTTCATTGCTTTTGAATTAAAACATGTTTCAAAATCTTAAAGGAATGTTAGGTAATTCTCAAATTTTGTTTTTTTTGTAATGTTTACTAAATTAATAATAATAAGCATTTCTTAAATAATCAATGATATTATCTTAATTTTTTTATTATTTTTTTTAATTAATGACAAATATGGTCATATGTAGGCGAGATTATCCATTATTGAAATGGACCAATATCTTAATCATTCCCGAGTATATATATATATATATATATATATGATTGATATGATTGATTAGTGATTAAGATATTGGTCAAATGATTGATTAGTGATTAAGATATTGGTCATATGATTGATTAGTGATTAAGATATTGGTCATATGATTGATTAGTGATTAAGATATTGGTCATATTGATATTTGATTCCATGTATACGCAAGAAGATATGTCACACACGCATGATGCTTGCGAATCACAGAGATAAGTTATTGGGGGGGGGGGCATCCTGGGCATATTAAAGGGCTTTGGAATTCATTTCAGGTTCAGTTTCCGAATATGTAATTGGTGCAATTTTGAAAATTGTCATCTTCCATCACCTGTGAAACAAATATCACAAACGGCTGATTATGGTCTGGAATAACGTGCATGCACTAAATCTGAAGCAAAATGTGTTGTTAACATCATCATTTCATACTGGAGAGATTTTTGGGAAGAAATTTAAAATTGGAGCAAAAGCACATTGTGTAAAACACTTTTCCTTCTCTGTACTGAGAATATATTTCAAAATAAAATTCACGCTGTGTATTTATCGTGTATTGAAGCTCTTGTTGCTGGGCTGTGCCATCAGAAAGGGCTTAAATGACGAAGCTTATGGGGGGTAACATGGAAGAAGGCATTCCAGAGACATCCGTATGATCGCCCCAGATACACACCCTCCAAGCAGAGGAGCGGAACCCAGACATATGCTGTGAGATAAACACCCTCCAAGCAGAGGAGCGGAACCCAGACATATGCTGTGAGATACACACCCTCCAAGCAGAGGAAA
Organism: Amphiduros pacificus; assembly: GCA_949316495.1. Lineage (NCBI taxonomy): Eukaryota > Metazoa > Annelida > Polychaeta > Phyllodocida > Hesionidae > Amphiduros > Amphiduros pacificus. The sequence continues at coordinate 14,619,249 of OX439010.1, forward strand.
GGAACCAAGACATATGCTGTGAGATACACACCCTCCAAGCAGAGGAGCGGAACCCAGACATATGCTGTGAGATACACACCCTCCAAGCAGAGGAGCAGAACCCAGACATATGCTGTGAGATACACACCCTCCGAGCAAAGGAGCGGAACCCAGACATATGCTGTGAGATACACACCCTCCAAGCAGAGGAATGGAACCCAGACATATGCTGTGAGATACACACCCTCCAAGCAGAGGAAAGGAACCCAGACATATGCTGTGAGATACACACCCTCCATGCAGAGGAACGGAACCCAGACATATGCTGTGAGAAACAATTTATAGAGGACTCCACAGTTTGAAGTATTTATGACTGATTCATCTTATATGTGGTGTGAGATCATAGGTTCACGCTCTGAATGGGAAGGGACCCTGAGCTATGCTAGTCACGGGATGGCATCTCAAACAGGCATCTCATGCATAGACATGTGCCTGTCAGCGCCAGAGAAACTCTGAGCGTGATATGGCACTGGAAGAATGGCAGACATGTATGGAATTTAGTGTCTAGCTCCTAGCCAGTCGCCTTTTTGCTTACTAGATTCAGAGGTTGTATACTTCCGGTTCCGGTATTTCATACATTTCTGATACGTATATGTCGTTGTCACTGGGAATGGCAACCGGGAAATTGCCTATTGTCTCCTTTATGAAAGAAGCAAGCTGGCATGAACATTCAGAAATTATTTGATAACTAGATTATTCCCATATCACGACATAAGCTTTCTCAAAATAGACAATTTAACTAGACCCAGAGGGCGTGTGAGTTTTGCCGACAAACTCATCTCACATATTTAAAAACATTTTCTTGAGTGTCATTTCCGGGACACGTCATTTCTACTCTCATTACTACTCTTTTTCAGGTCAAAATATATTATTGTTATTGTTGTTTTTATTTTATTTATATTCAAATATGTAAAATAAAATATGTCTACAATATGAGTGCGTTTTATTGGACTAAATACTTCAGAATTGCTATTGTCATTTGCATGTACACATCGAAAACGGCATATAATCTGACACAAACCAAATAACATAATAGAGGAATCAATGCAAAACTAATCTAATAATGTACTTGTAACGGAAGTGTGCTTGATGTGTTTTGAGTGTAATAATTGAATTATGATTATATACTGTGGCTAATCTTATCAGTACAAAATATCATATTTCAATACAGACTTTCAGAAGGAATTAGGTTGTTGAGAAATTTAGGCATTTACAACCAAATTTCAGCCATCTTGGTTTCAGTTCTTTAACAGCTTGGCTCTCAGAATTGCAAATGGTTTTGTCCCCCACGTCATACCTGTATATGTACTCATGACTCAATACTTTTAATCCCCTCATGCACATCTAGGTGACATGTGACTTGTTGATTTCCATAATGGCTGACATGGTCAAATGTTGGCAACTCCAAATCCTAAAAATCATTAATATTATTGTTTTGAAATAATAAATTACTGATCTCATGAACTCTATACTGATGTTTGCTTGTAGGGGTTTGGGATTTATACATTGTCATGACATCTGGGTTGCGTACAATCCTTGTTTGTGTGAAAACGTTGAGTCGTGCAAAATGTTGAGTGAGCAATCTTGCCAGCAGTGAATGTAAATGCATATAATCAGACCTGTGAGACACAAGTTTCATTATTAATCATTTGGAATTATTGAATTGCACTGGACATTCATAACCCAACTCATGACACAATTCAATCCCATCCTAACACTGAAAAATTCACATTTTATTAATTGCAAAATCTACCAAATGAGCAAAGGAGAAGTTGGTTTTTAATGGATTCCTTTTTGTTTACCTTTATACAAGCTATGTCTGTCTGTCAATATATGGCATGAATATGTATTTTAGCCATGATTTGTGTATGGTGCACTGTATTAGGTCAATCGTAACTCCTTTCTAGTATATGATTCACTATATTTAGCAAAATAAAAGATTCTATGGAGCTGAAAGTTTGAAGTAAATGTTCTTCTGTGGAGCCATAAAATGGGTTGAAATCAACACTGCTATGTCATAAAAAACCTATCCATGTTAATATCCCACATGAGAACTGCTATAATATATTCTTTCACCAATCAGTGGGCAGCCGGATTTTTATGAATGTGCACAGTTTTATACATTTGGGGGCAGGGACTGATATTAAAGAGAAGTCCTGTTATGGAGGGTAATAATACACAGTAGCAGGTTTAAATCAACCCTAGCCATTTATCTCATTTATCCCACACACATTAGGTGGCTGAACCTGTCTGTTTTGTTTGTTTGGTAAAGTGTTGTTTACCATTTATGAAAAAGGGAATTGGTTATATACCATGGGTTATTTACAGGAAATCGGCAGGAAGTGTGGAAAATACTCAGGATGATTACTATTTTATGACAATTATCCTAAAATTGAAGATTATCCCTCTGGCACAAAAGAGCTATTGTTTTTTGTTCATTGTATTCTACAAAAACACTTAGTTTTGTGAAATTTCACCATACTTGTACCCAGGAAGAATATGTCTTACTTTGAGAGGAGAGTTTTGAGAACAATCCAACCATTGAGAACCATTTTTTTAAAACTCTCAGACACCTTAAAGTAGTTCGCAAAGCTTCAGGCATTTAGGTCAACATTGTTAATATGCCATATACTGTATGCCAAGGTTTTTCATGTCCAGGATATTTTCGCTTATGTTCTCAGAAATAGTTATCATGTTTTGTACTCATGCAGCCATGCATGCAATATTCTACATTGCATCGGTAGTCGTTCAGTTCTTTAATTACTTCTGCAGTCATTACCCTTTTGATATCAATAATCTCAAGTTTGTAAGAGCCGCACCGATTGGTTTATTCAATGAATTTCCGGACTTGTTAATTTATTAATATATTGGTGGAAGCCCTTTAGAGCATGTTGGGGTATCCAATTTTGTTTATTATATATGCACTTTGCTGAGAGTATTTTGTCATAAGTTTTTATTAGCATTTCAAAATAATAATAATACAAAGATGACGTATTCAACAAGTCAGGTTTAGACAGAATGACATCATGGAATCTAACAGGAATTCCTGTTAGGTTGAACAAAATGGCTGCTGACCTCAACCAACCCTACTCGTTGGATACCACCAAATATTACACCCATTGAAGCCCAGTATAAATGCTTGCTATTGCAGGCTCAATATATCACATATGAAACATTATGAGGGCATATGTATTGCATTATTTTAAACACTAGCGTGTTCTCATCATTCTCATATACAGAGATATGGGGGTTGATAGATTATTTTTTTTGCAATTTGACAAAGTTTGAACATACCGCCATTACTGCCTTGCTCCGAACCTACTGTGGGCTGTCAGAAGGTGAAATTCCCAAAAATATATTTCACATCCAATCATTTAATAAATTAGTCTTTAAAATATCACAAATTGGTACACTGGAAATAAATTACTGAAACATATATGAACTACTTTGTAGATAATTTTTATCTCAGAATTATGGCCAACCGGAAATGCAAAACATTGTTTGCTGCGGAGCTCTATCTACTGGAACAAACATGTATGAGCGATGTTTGGTGGTGTCCAACCTCATACGTTGGATACCACCAAATATTACACCCATTGAAGCCCAGTATAAATGCTTGCTATTGCAGGCTCAATATATCACATATGAAACATTATGAGGGCATATGTATTGCATTATTTTAAACACTAGCGTGTTCTCATCATTCTCATATACAGAGATATGGGGGTTGATAGATTATTTTTTTTGCAATTTGACAAAGTTTGAACATACCGCCATTACTGCCTTGCTCCGAACCTACTGTGGGCTGTCAGAAGGTGAAATTCCCAAAAATATATTTCACATCCAATCATTTAATAAATTAGTCTTTAAAATATCACAAATTGGTACACTGGAAATAAATTACTGAAACATATATGAACTACTTTGTAGATAATTTTTATCTCAGAATTATGGCCAACCGGAAATGCAAAACATTGTTTGCTGCGGAGCTCTATCTACTGGAACAAACATGTATGAGCAATGTTTGGTGGTGTCCAACCTACTGGATCGTACACACTTATCTGCCGCTAGATGGGGTTGTTGTAATTCGTGTTGTGGTCAATTAAAGACTGTTTAGCGTTATTTGAGCTTACTGTGAATAAAGTATATGACAGAAGAAGAGAAAACAATATTCATCCCTTTTAATTACATTTATTTCCCACAATAATCATCATATGTTAATCATTAGTTAATTGCGGTTGAAGATGCATGAGCAAGAAGGAGCTCTCACTGTGAGCTCTCCATATAATTCCCTCACATTAAATGCTGTATGAAAACTCAAAGCTTTTGTCAGGGGGGTGAAATCCCAAATTCATGGAATTGTCCTGTTACGGGAAATTTATTGTTGTTAAATAAAACATGACATGCACATAGATCACAGTGATATCGGTTTAATTTCCTGTTTTATTTAACAACAATAAATATATAATTTCATCCACCCATTTGCACTGATCAACTGAGTTATACTGAGGGAGATCAGACATAAGCAAATGTGTAAAAGACATTTTTTATTATTGCTATAAATGATTGTGATTTTGTTATTTTGTTTGTTTGGGGTTTTACATCCCTTTCAACATTATTTCAGGTTATTTCGTGATGAGACCAACTTATAGCATACATTGTGCTGCCTCGCTGTAGTTGCTCACTGAATTGTCATATCACTGGTACCTAAGATGACAACCCACCCGGTCACAGATTTATAAGGATAACAGGTGAACCCTTCAGGCACAAGCCTCAGATCATATGCAAAATGATAATATGAATTCAATCTCAGCATGGCCGGGGATTGAACCCATGACATTTGGATAACCACAGAGGAACCGGTCACCCTCACCAAAGGGAATCTGAAAAGTTTAGATAGTGTCGAAATTGTGTGATCAATGCAATGTCAATTCTCCCTTAACTCATATACAACTAATGGGATGAAAGCTTAAACCACAACCTTGGAAGAGATCATTTTTAGTCCATGTATAAAGTAATCAATTTTACTTTTCTGAACTTGAATTCAGTGTTTCAAAACTAAACCTAGTCTAACCTTAATTAATATTTCTGCCCAAATCTGAGATCACTTGTACAAAAATCCAAAAGCCTGTGATCCAATAGAGAGAATGATGGAAATCAATAGTGTCCCAAACAATAATATAATGCTGTGCTCAATTGGGTGTGACAATACCTTGTAGTTCTTAGCAATTAAACAACAGGGGGCATAAAAGTTTCCTGGGGAATGATATTATTTTCAGGGTGTTCCACCACTGAATCTTATTTCTCTTGGAACACAATTATCAGCTCCATCAAAGAAATATTTAGGTAAAATTTTCACTTTTTGAAAATGCTTGCTATTATGGAGAGAAGCTGGCGAGCCTGAAGAAGGTGGTATATTTGAATCCATGAAGGAGGCTAAAAGACAGTTTTCTTATGCATGTAGAAGAATGAGAAGGAGAGAAAATCATGTAAGAAATGAAAAGATGGCAGAAGCTATTGGTGATAACAGGAGTAGAGATATGTGGACAGAATATAGAAAAGCAAATGGCAACAGATGCATACCACCAAATATTGATGGTCTCACAGACAGTGATGATATATCCAACAAGTTTAGGAGGAAATATGAAGAACTTTACAACTCAAATCCCTCAGAACAAACAAACCTTGATAATATTGAACAGTATATTAAGCAGAATATTGGAAATAGTAAATTTGAGGACTACATTGTTACTGAAGAGGAGGCGCAGAAAGCTGTTTCTCTGTTGAAGTCTGGCAAATCAGATGGGGAAAAATATGTGTTTGCAGATCATATAATAAATGGTCCTAGGATATTATTTACATGGATATCACTACTAATTACAATTTCTAGGAAGCATGGTCACATGCCAGAGGATGTGCTTATAGCTACCATAGCTTCAATACCAAAGGATACACGTGGAAATGTGTGCTCAAGTGACAATTATAGAGGTATAGCACTGAGCTCTGCAATATGCAAAATTAATGATATAATTTTATTGACCAAGTATAAGTCAATACTGGCTACATCGGAAATGCAGTATGCATTTAAGGAAAAACATGGAACTGCTATGTGCACTCTCTCGGTCAAAGAGGTGATTAAATATTACTGGAGACAAGGAAGTGATGTGTATTCATGCTTTGTAGATGCCAGTAAAGCCTTTGACAGGGTGAAACATGATATGTTATTTTTGCTTTTAATGGACCGTGGCCTACCCCCGATTGTGCTGAGAAGTCTCTATGATGGTTATCGTAGGTCTAAAATGCAAACTATATGGAATGGAGTTGTGTCACAAGAATTTGGTTGTGTGAATGGCATAAAGCAAGGCAGTGTCATATCACCAATATTGTTCACTATTTATATGGATGAATTACTTTTGCAACTTGAAAAAGCAGGAGTCGGGTGTTCTGTTGGTTCACACTACTTTGGGGCTTTTGGATCAGCTGATGATCTCAGTTTATTGTGCCCAACACTATATGGATTACAGCAAATGATTAATGTATGTGAGAAGTATGGAGAGAAATATGGTGTGAAATATAATCCCACAAAAACAGTTGTGATGCATATGACACATAGGAGAGAAGCCACATTGCCTGATATGGTGTTATGTGGTGAAGTGCTGACATGGGTTAATAAAGTGAAGCATCTAGGTAACATTATAAGGAAAGACTTAAAGGAAGTGGATGAAATTACTAAGAAAAGAGGAGATCTGATCAGTCGTGTGAATAATGCCATTGTCACTTTTCCAAAGGCAGAGGACAGAGTGATACAAGTGCTGTTTAACAGCAGATGTTCTCATCTGTATGGGAGTGAAGCCTGGGACCAATCTGATGTAAATGTGCACAAATTTTACACTGCCTGGAACAGAGGTGTTAGGAGGTTATTTCACCTGCCATACTGTACTCATACAAGGTTTTTAGGAGCATTCACAGACATTCCACATGTGAAGGAGCAGGTTTTAAAGAGATTTTATAAAATGGTATTTACTATGGCAAACAGTGACAATAAAAGGTTAGCATTTTTAACGCAATATATGTTGGAAGATGCTCGTAGTATAATTGGAAAAAATATTAGAATTTTATCTAGTCATTTTAATATTGATGTAACAGGAATGCCACGTCATGTGCACATGAGAACAGAGGTTAATGAGAATGACATGCAGACTATTGCTATGATAAAGGAACTTAGAGATGTATTGAGAGGAGCAGCTTCCATTCCCGGTTTTGACCGAATGGAAGTAATGGATATTATTGCAGAGTTGTGCTGCGATTGATTTTAGTGCCATAATTTTTATTTATTAACTTTTACAAATGCTATGCCAATGATATGTTGCATAATTTATTGTGCTTTGTATTATGTGTGTATGAAATAAAATGATAATAATAATAATAATATCTTATCTTGCTATCTTATTGCTATCTTGAATGGATCATATCCTTTCAATTTTAGGATGTACATAAGTATTTTTTAAGACTGATTTTAAAAATCAGATTGGCATAAATATGGTGCAAGAGCTTTCATGCCCTTAAATTCTAAATTGCCAATTCTAAACACCATGTAATAATTGCAAGAATCATTACGGTGAAAATGAAAAATTGAATTTGTATGATTTATTCTTCAAAACATCAATGGGAAATGAGATTTTCTTCAGCCTCAAAGCTTCATTGCTTACGTTGAGAGTGTCCTTATATCTTCCGATCATTTTAAAAACTAACAAAGGCCCTATTTCAAACCTCAGCCATTGAATCGTTGTAAGTAGCCCTTTTCAAACAATCCAGTTGTTGACATAAAAGCCTCTTATATTTTCAAGTGTTTTACTCAACAATTCAAAATCGTTTGAAAATGATTTTCCAGTGTGACGTCGCAACACCCTAAATCACAGTTTAAATGTTCTAATCCACAGTTGTGATTTCAGCGTTCACCCTTTAGTTGTATTTGAAAGAAGAAAAAATTGACATTGCATTGCTCACACAATTTTGACACTATTTTACCTTTTCAGATTTCTTGTGCTCACTTCCTTTAATTTAAAAGTGTTCGTATCTGTAGAGAATATGTATATGAATTATAAAGAACTCATAAATGATATTTTAAATATATTCATATGTCACCTCTCTGGGTTAATTCTATCTGATATATAACCATAGTTAACCTCTCTGGATTAATCATATCTGATATATAACCATAGTTAACCTCTCTGGATTAATCATATCTGATATATGACCATAGTTTACCTCTCTGGGTTAATTCTATCTGATATATAACATAGTTAACCTCTCTGAGTTAATTCTATCTGATATATAACCATAGTTAACCTCTCTGGATTAATCATGTCTGATATATAACCATAGTTAACCTCTCTTGATTAATCATGTCTGATATATAACCATAGTTAACCTCTCTGGATTAATCATATCTGATATATAGCCATAGTTAACCTCTCTGGATTAATCATATCTGATATATAGCCATAGTTAACCTCTCTGGATTTATCATATCTGATGTATAACCATAGTTAACCTCTCTGGATTAATCATATCTGATGTATAACCATAGTTAACCTCTCTGGATTAATCATATCTGATGTATAGCCATAGTTAACCTCTCTGGATTAATTCTATGTGATATATAACCATAGTTAACCTCTCTGGATTAATTATATCTGATGTATAGCCATAGTTAACCTCTCTGGATTAATCATATCTGATGTATATCCATAGTTAACCTCTCTGGATTAAGTTAACCTCTCTGGATTAATCATATCTGATGTATAACCATAGTTAACCTCTCTGGATTAGTTCTATGTGATATATAACCATAGTTAACCTCTCTGGATTAATCATATCTGATGTATAGCCATAGTTAACCTCTCTGGGTTAAACATATCTGATGTATAACCATAGTTAACCTCTCTGGGTTAAACATATATGATGTATAACCATAGTTAACCTCTCTGGATTAATCATGTCTGATGTATAACCATGGTTAACCTCTCTGGGTTAAACATATATGATGTATAACCATAGTTAACCTCTCTGGGTTAAACATATATGATGTATAACCATAGTTAACCTCTCTGGATTAATCATATCTGATGTATAACCATAGTTAACCTCTCTGGATTAATCATATCTGATGTATAACCATAGTTAACCTCTCTGGGTTAATCATATTTGATGTATAACCATAGTTAACCTCTCTGGATTAATCATATCTGATAGATTATTATCGGTTACCTCACTTTATTAATCATATATAATATATAATCATAGAAAATCTCTTGATTAATTATATCTGATATTATTGTTTCCATATCTCGTCTTGCCTTATCTGAAACTTCCAACTGTTAATTATTTTCTGAACTGATTCCTTCCCAGCCCTCCAAAATATAATCCGAACCAATTCTTTCAAGTGTTATTCAATGCAATTTGGTATATTTCCTGACACATTTATTTCCAGTTTTCCCAAATAGAGTCTGGGATGATAATTTATATTGCCTTTCAAATGCTATTAAATATATTCTGGACTGATTCTCGATATATACTTTTCAAGCTCTCCATCCTCTGGACTGACACTTTATCAAATGGAGTTTGGACTGATTCCCGGTCTCCACCTTTCCAGGCCTCCCAATATTGTATGGAATGACACTTAATATCTATCTTTCAAATGCTATTATATTTAATCAGGAATGATTCATGATAAGTTCCTTTTTACCACATATCTCGGTTCGATGTAATTACACTATTTTCGATGTAATTACACTATTGACTGGTTTGCGACATTTGCTTCTGTTCAGAGTCCAGCTTGAGAGTGACAAACCAACAGGAAGGGCGTGTCAAAAAACAATTTGAAATATTCAGTTTCTTCTGATTTTGTACATACAGGTACACGAGACGTAAACGATGCATCATATAGTACAAATGCTCTTGATAAAGATTAATAGATGTTTACAATATAAAATAATATAATAATATGTACAAACATGCTAATTAAATTGGCACTGGTATATATTGCTCAGCTAAAACTCAATCTAACTGAAATGAGCAGTTGGCTTGAATCAGCAATAAAGAAATGTCGTAAACCTAAATAAATGATGAACTTAATGGGAAACGCCCTAATTATCGTTATCCTCATTCAGTATAAGGAGGAAGCCTTTGTTCTTCACGTTAGTAGTTAAATACAAAATGTTTATCTTATATTGATCCAAGCAGATTACTATGGGCGAGTCAGGTCACGTGATGAAGAAAGGCCATTAATTTTAGATATTTCTCTCAGAACCGCATCAAAGAGACTTAAACAGCCCAAAATGCCTGTTGGTCATAATATACACAAGGATGAAATACTTCTATCTTAGAGTTCAAACGAAGATGAGATTGGATCCTAGAATTATCAGCCGCTAATAGATAGATGTATCAGTGGTGTAGTCACGATATCAGCTTCTATGTGCTTATATATTACTTCATTGATATCCTTAGTTCCACGTGAAGAATCACAATATGCATGATGCATGGGGCCCTAGTCAAATCTAAAATTACTGTCTTAACTATTGTCCTGATAACAAAAAAGAAATATGAACATTCCTTGAAAAGAGAGTATTGTTTACGTTCAGTAGATCATCTCTTTGAATATTTTACAATATAGTTTCAATGTAGATGTAGAATTGCACTTACATGTCTATATTTTCTTTAGATATCGTGTGTGCAGAGCTTTAGATACACATCAAAGTAGAATATCAGAGAATTATGCTCTTTATATTAAGCTTATATTTCCTCTCTACTTTGGTAAGACTGTAAATATACAGAGGAAATATATTCTTAATATTAATTTAAGATATATATTAATTTTAGATATATATATATGATGATTTATTCGATTTATTATGGACATCATTCCGATAAGTGCATAACGTTGATACAATACGAATCCTGACAAGCAATTACAGTTTGTAGACAGGACCACGCCCATCGCAGGTCTTTGTAAACAGAGCAAAGTCACGAAGGCGCAAATAAAAGAAATGGTTATTTTGATGGATTATTGGCACAATGTATCACTGTGAGTACCAGACATGTAGTTCATACTACATGGATGGACAGAGAGCTAAATAATGTACATATCTGACTTGAAAACCTATATATATATATATATATATATATATATATATATATATATATATATATAAGAGATTGTATCAGATATGGGCTTTTTACCAATCTCAGACCTGTCATGTGGGGCATTGACGTACTGTGAGGCATATAAAATACCCCACTCTTCATGGTGCAGCTGCGTAGTCACAGTTACAAGAAGCATTAAACACAGTTACAAGAAGCATTAAAATATAAAGATAATGAGCATATCTTTATATAAGAAGCATTGACTGATGGCAAGGTTACAGCAGTACTGATCTAATGTACGTTGGATATCTTTCATAAGTCAGTGTAAAATTCATTGATCTCACAAAGAAGAATAATAGATATACCTCCTTCACGTCTTAACCAACATTTCCAGACCCTTCTATTATGTAGTAATACCTTTTGTGGCCTATGTATTCCTCTTTCAATCTGAAAGGTCTGCGTTTGAATTGGAAGAGTTTGTTTCCGCCTTGTTCTTACTGATTTCTGTCATATAAGGGAGACATTTGAAGACATTAATGGTTACAAGGCATCACATGCAGGTTCTCAGAGTCTGGGGATATAGATAAATCATTGTCAAAGCAAGCATTTGTTTGATATTTGGGGAAATATGCATGTACATGAGTTGAATTCAGGCCCAAACCATCGACAGAGGAAAGAGTACATGACGCGCATATCAGCGACATAATGTGTTAGGGCCTATTTTAGCATTTTATGTCAGAGAATTGTATGTAATATTTGACCTGTTGACCAGGTGTTTTTAGTGCTTATTTCCATAACAATGCCAGAATATGATCTTGGGCTAATAGGAACGGTGGTTCACAATCTTTAAATCATCTCGGCAAGATTGCCAATCTTCCAGGTCACAATTCCTTTTCAAATATTAGTATTACCCGTTGCAATATTTTCCCTACAATCCAATATCCCGGGGCATTTTACCAATCGCATCTACTGTATGACATATTACAAGATTTTTTTTACATGAAAACCAAACATGGCCCAGTATTGATACCTTGCTATGATGTAAGTGATGTATACTCCCAGGCCCAGTATTGATACCTTGCTATGACATCAGTGATGTATACTCCCAGGCCCAGTATTGATACCTTGCTATGATATCAGTGATGTATACTCCCAGGCCCAGTATTGATATCTTGCTATGATATAAGTGATGTATACTCCCAGGCCCAGTATTGATATCTTGCTATGATATAAGTGATGTATACTCCCAGGCCTAGTATTGATACCTTGCTATGATATAAGTGATGTATACTCCCAGGCCCATTATTGATACCTTGCTATGATATCAGTGATGTATACTCCCAGGCCCAGTATTGGTACCTTGCTATGATATAAGTGATGTATACTCCCAGGCCCAGTATTGATACCTTGCTATGATATAAGTGATGTATACTCCCAGGCCCAGTATTGGTACCTTGCTATGATATCAGTGATGTATACTCCCAGGCCCAGTATTGATACCTTGCTATGATATCAGTGATGTATACTCCCAGGCCAAGTATTGATACCTTGCTATGATATAAGTGATGTATACTCCCAGGCCCAGTATTGATACCTTGCTATGATATAAGTGATGTATACTCCCAGGCCCAGTATTGATACCTTGCTATGATATAAATGATGTATACTCCCAGGCCCAGTATTGATACCTTGCTATGATATAAGTGATGTATACTCCCAGGCCTAGTATTGATACCTTGCTATGATATAAATGATGTATACTCCCAGGCCTAGTATTGATACCTTGCTATGATATAAGTGATGTATACTCCCAGGCCCAGTATTGATACCTTGCTATGATATCAGTGATGTATACTCCCAGGCCCAGTATTGATACCTTGCTATGATATCAGTGATGTATACTCCCAGGCCCAGTATTGATACCTTGCTATGATATCAGTGATGTATACTCCCAGGCCCAGTATTGATACCTTGCTATGATATAAGTGATGTATACTCCCAGGCCCAGTATTGATACCTTGCTATGATATCAGTGATGTATACTCCCAGGCCCAGTATTGATACCTTGCTATGATATCAGTGATGTATACTCCCAGGCCCAGTATTGATACCTTGCTATGATATCAGTGATGTATACTCCCAGGCCCAGTATTGATACCTTGCTATGATATCAGTGATGTATACTCCCAGGCCTAGTATTGATACCTTGCTATGACATCAGTGATGTATACTCCCAGGCCCAGTATTGATACCTTGCTATGATATCAGTGATGTATATTCCCAGGCCCAGTATTGATACCTTGCTATGGTATCAGTGATGTATCAAGGCAGCAGCAATACTCCCAGGCCTAGTATTGATACCTTGCTATGATATCATTGATGTATCAAGGCAGCAGTGAGACTCTCAGGCCCAGTATTGATACATTGCTATGACATCAGTGATGTATCTTTAGTGGTGCTAACTTCGGTGTTATATCCAATGCAGCAAGGCAGTATCGAGGCAGCAGTGTTATCGTCTTCAGTGTTTTGATTATCAATGCTAGTTTCAGTACCCTTAAAATGCATCAGCGAGATTGTCTTTACTATATCATGCCAGTAATGATATCGTGAGATTTTGGGGATATAATTTTTATTTCTCTGTTGGAAGTTTGGACGATGTTATGAAGAGATTTGTACATTCATATCATAATTATGAGAAGGATTTAAAATTTGCTGTTACAATTGCTTTTAAAACTACGTGTTCTATTGTTATTTTTTCTTTCTAGTTTGAAAATATAACTATTAAAAAATGTATTTTATTTTCCTGCTAATATATGCGCCATCATAGATAACTTGTCTTGCATAATCTTGTGTTATCATTTAAAACAAACAGAAAATAGCAATAAGAAAACTGCAACAGGAATTTTATGAATATTACACTACACCAATGATTTGTTTTAAATGTTATCAAAGATGAATATTGAAAGTGACATACTGTTCATTAAGTTCATTGTTTGGAAAATTTTGCAATAAGCATTCTTTTTTTTTTCTTTAGATCATAACAGAAAACCACTATTCTAACTTTTTCTTTTAAAAAATATCATAATATGTTGGCCACTTTCATTTTTTAAAATATAAATAATAATTTTTCCATCATTCTGAAGTCGGTAACTATGATAGGATCAAAGGATTTTTAATCCATTGTGTAAAACAATGCGTTGCCATGACGCCATATCTCATATGACGGTCGTCACGCCTCCATACTCCAAGGCTGTATCAAGGCAGCGTTATCCTCTTGTCAGACATTAGTGTTGCAAAATTCCTGTTTTCATAACCATCAACTCAGCAGGGCTACTACCGTCCATGTTAATATGAAAGCAGCAAGGTCCTCCTCCCTCTCATTTCACTCAATGTAGATACAAGTGCAGCCATGACATTATAAGAGTAGGAAGCAAAGCCAGAGTTGTTCCATAAATGGTCATTGCACCAGCAACAGAAATGTGGGTCATGTTGCCGTATCCGAGATCTTTACACGTGTTTTCTGAAAGAAATGATAAAATGGGGTTAATTTTTCATTGTTCATCTCATTTTTCTTCACAGCCCAACAGTTGAATTGTCATAATAATAATCCTATGATGTCCGCACGCACATCCGGTCTAGGGACCAATCACGGAAGTCGAGACAATGATCAGTAACAATGGCGGGAAACGATGATCACCACGTGTTTACATTTCAACATCGCATAAATGGCTTTCTCAGAATAAATGACAGAGACAAATAATTAAACAACTGAGAAAAGAAATGTTCATTGACAAGATGGTCATTTGGGGTAGCTATGGATTTGTCTAGTCCATTATAAACTTAAAGTGTGACCTTTATCTTAATGATAATGGTTCACTGACCAATCACGGCAGTCGAAACAATGGTGGGAGATAATAGCAATTATTATGACTAATCAGAGAGCAGTTAACAAAATATTATAATTTAATAGAATTACTATTATGACGTTCACAAAAATCTCTCCAGGGACTGTGCAGTGTATATTTAGAATATAGATTACCAAGTTTGAATGTGAGTAGTTCGGCTTGGGGACTGTGGAATGGGTCAGACCCCAGGCCCGAGCAGACTCCCATATCATTCTCCTCAGGAGCAAACATCGCGATCTCCATCTTAGACTTCCCATCGAACCTGTACGCCTAAAATACATTTAAAATTGTTAAATTTAAAAGCGTATAGTAGAATTGTAAAATTTTCTCAGACAGGATTTTTTTTTATAATATCTATATTTAAGTTTTTTTGTATATTTATAATAGTATACATTCAAGTGGTGCTGGGCGTGGCCTGTTTTGCCCATTTAAAAATAATTAAGATGCAATAGGTAAGCATTACTTTCATACACCGGCAATGATTTACAAGGGTAGTATGGCGTAGACAATTTCAGATTATGCTACATAGAATACTCTGGTGTAGACGATATGTAACATAGAATACTCTGGTGTAGACGATATGCGATATAGAATACTCTGGTGTAGATGATATGCTACATAGAATACTCTGGTGTAGACGATATGTAACATAGAATACTCTGGTGTAGACGATATGTGACATAGAATACTCTGGTGTAGACGATATGCAATATAGAATACTCTGGTGTAGACGATATGTAACATAGAATACTCTGGTGTAGACGATATGCGATATAGAATACTCTGGTGTAGACGATATGTAACATAGAATACTCTGGTGTAGATGATATGTGACATAGAATACTCTGGTGTACACGATATGCGATATAGAATACTCTGGTGTAGACGATATGTTACACAGAATACTCTGGTGTAGACGATATGCGATATAGAATACTCTGGTGTAGACGATATGTTACACAGAATACTCTGGTGTAGACGATATGTTGCATAGAATACTCTGGTGTAGACGATATGCGATATAGAATACTCTGGTGTAGACGATATGTTACATAGAATACTCTGGTGTAGACGATATGTAACATAGAATACTCTGGTGTAGACGATAAGCTACATAGAATACTCTGGTGTAGACGATATGTAACATAGAATACTCTGGTGTAGACGATATGCTACATAGAATACTCTGGTGTAGACGATATGCGATATAGAATACTCTGGTGTAGACGATATGTAACATAGAATACTCTGGTGTAGACGATATGTGACATAGAATACTCTGGTGTAGACGATATGCGATATAGAATACTCTGGTGTAGACGATATGTTGCATAGAATACTCTGGTGTAGAAGATATGCGGTATAGAATACTCTGGTGTAGACGATATGCGATATAGAATACTCTGGTGTAGACGATATGTTACATAGAATACTCTGGTATAGACGATATGCTACATAGAATACTTTGGTGTAGACGATATGCAATATAGAATACTCTGGTGTAGACGATATGTTACACAGAATACTCTGGTGTAGACGATATGTTGCATAGAATACTCTGGTGTAGACGATATGTGACATAGAATACTCTGGTGTAGACGATATGCGATATAGAATACTCTGGTGTAGACGATATGTTGCATAGAATACTCTGGTGTAGACGATATGTTGCATAGAATACTCTGGTGTAGACGATGTGCGATATCGAATACTCTGGTGTAGACGATATGTTACATAGAATACTCTGGTGTAGACGATATGTTGCATAGAATACTCTGGTGTAGACGATGTGCGATATCGAATACTCTGGTGTAGACGATATGTTACATAGAATACTCTGGTGTAGACGATATGTAACATAGAATACTCTGGTGTAGACCATTTGTAACATAGAATACTCTGGTGCAGACGATGTGATTTACTACGCAAAATGTTCTGGAATGGGATATTTTCTCCACACTCTGGTGTAGATGATTTACCTTGACGATTTGCTGCACAGAACATTCTGGAATAAGTGGTATTAGTTTCAACAGAACACGTCACTGAAGAACTAGGTTTTGATAATATGCTCAGACACAAAATAATACTTTGGTAAATGTCTTGTTTTTCCCACGATATCCAGATTGTTATTGTGAGGCACAAGAACATTATTACAAATGTAACAAAAATAAGCCCAGATCTTATTTAGCGATGAAATGAAAGAATATATCAGACATAAAAAGGATTGCAAAAGCAAATGTTTGGTACTCTGACCCATGATGTATTTGTTAACATAAAGCGGGATTGTACCAAATAACTTCTCTTGTGTGTTTGATCACGCAGTTATCATGTAGAGAGACAAGACATTAATTTGGTTTAAGTGCAAAGAAAACACTGACATAATACTGCTCAATAAAGAAACTGCACTTGGTTCCCCTGGTCATAACTGATCACAAGTCTCTCCCAACACAATGGAACCAATCAAGATGAGGGGCAAAAGTAAGGATTTTAAATAGCCCCTATTTTAATCACTATATGCTGTAGGTATTGTACATATTTTTAGTCATTCAATAGCTTTGAGCTTATGTTTTATTATTGTTCAAAATGACTGTAAATAAATATTTTAGTATTTGTATGTTGTATTTTGTGAGAATAGTACTGATTGACGTCTGTCCACATGGGACATTAGCACTATGTGCAGTACTTATAAACCAGCTCACCAGACATATGAAATGCTGATCAATAGTGTAAAGAATAAGGTACTCGTGTTTGGTGGATCCTTCATTGTAACTGACTTCATAAAGACAGTCATACACGCCAGGCTCTGTAATCAAAATCAGAAGGTTATGCCAGTAAAATTAAGTCTGGATTTTCATCATTATTTATATATTTACTTGTTTCTTTATTTCATCTATTTATATATTTATTTCAAAATTAGTTTTGTTTGTTTGTTTGGGGTTTTACATCACTTTCAACAGTATTTCAGTCATTTCGTGATGAGACCTACTTGTAGCAGATATAGTGCTGCCTCACTGAATTGTCATGTCGCAGGTCCTTGACATGACAACTCACCCGGTCACAGATTTACAAGGACAACGGGTTAACCCTTTAGGCACGGTCCTCAGCTCATGTAGGAAATTGTATCATGAATTCAATCCCGGCACGGCCGGGGTTCGAACCCACGATCTTTGGATCACCACAGAGGAACTGGTGCTAATAAGCTGGCGCTCTAACCAACTGCGCCACGGCCCGTGGCCCTTCAAAATTAGATGGGTGATATTTTTTTTTCTTTGGGGGGATTTTTAGGTCATTGTAAATTTTCTTATTTTTCATAAGTAGTTCACATACTTACAATCATTATATTGTTTTCAACCATATGTTTCTTGCACACTACATAGTTTGTTACCAACTTTCAGTTAAAGATTAAATTTTTATCTGATTCTTTACTTGATTGTTTTTCATAGACATTTTTGACCATAAGGCAAAACCTTGTTAGCCTACCTGGCAAAGGCACAGATAATCCGGAGCAGTTATGGTCGTTGATTCTAATCCTGCGGTAGTCCCTGCACGTGTCCAGGGTGGGGATTTGATTGCAGTGGTCTGCTGCAGTATCATCCAACTCCTGGGTGTAGAGAGCGTCCCCGTGCGGCGAACACCGCATTGCTGGGCGGCGACCTCAAACAGGCACAAAACATAGATAAAGGACCTTTTAATGAGTTTAAGCCCGATTTAGTTTCATGTGACATATTCAAGGACCTCTTAAGAGGAAAATTAGCTTTAGTTTTATGTTTTATACTCAATGGACCTTTCTTTTAGAAGGAAATTTAGCTTTAGTTTTATGTTTTATACTCAAAGGACCTTTTAGAAGGAAATTTAGCTTTAGTTTTATGTTTTATACTCAATGGACCTTTTAGAAGGAAATTTAGCTTTATGTTTATGTCTGATACTCAAGGGACATTTCAGGAGGAAATTTAGCTTTAGTTTTATACTCAATGGACATTTTGACGACCATATTCAGGTCCATGTTTTATTAGATTTATTAGATGGTGGTTTATCTTCAGTTTATTGAGTTTATGTGTTGTACGCGAGGGACCTTTCAAGGAGGTAAACTCGATTTAGCTTGATGAATCAGATTCATTGGTTATGTCATCGCTCACCACTCTTGACAAAAGTCATGAAGTCCCAGGCCTCTCTCTCCTTAGAACAGACTATTTCATTGGGAGCAACTTTTCCCTTGTTCACCGGGGTACCGAATTGATCTGCCAGGAGTACATAAACAAATATTAATCCTCAAATTCTCAAAAACAGCATGGAACATTCAAATGGCCAAATGTTATGTTGCCGCCTGCTGCATCTCTCTGAATGTTATATATCGAATATATTACCCGAGAGAAATGAAGTTTGTGCCTAATTATCTGATAGAAATGAAGTATGTGCCTAATTACCTGATAAAAATTAAGTTTGTGCCTAATTACCTGATAGAAATGAAGTTTGTGCCTAATTACCTGATAGAAATGAAGTTTGTGCCTAATTACCTGATAGAAATGAAGTTTGTGCCTAATTACCTAATAGAAATGAAGTTTGTGCCTAATTACCTGATAAAAATTAAGTATGTGCCTAATTACCCGGGAGAAATGGAGTATGTGCCTAATTACCTAATAGAAATTAAGTCTGCGCCTAATAACCTGATAGAAATGAAGTTTGTACCTAATTACCTAATAGAAATGAAGTTTGTGCCTAATTACCTAATAGAAATGAAGTTTGTGCCTAATTACCTAATAGAAATGAATTTTGTGCCTAATTACCCGGGAGAAATGAAGTATGTGCCTAATTACCTAATAGAAATGAAGTTTGTGCCTAATCACCTGATAAAAATGAAGTATGTGCCTAATTACCCGGGAGAAATGAAGTTAGTTCCTAATTACCTGATAGGATATATATGATGAGAAGGTCCTGCACTGGGGAGATTATCTTCATGCACATTATCAACTCTTGAGTTTCCTGTGAGTCTTCATCAAGGATTTCCCTACAAAGTAATATGTTTAATTAGTAGTAATCATGCTATGATAATATTACTATTCAGCGTTCCGAAGTAGACTCAAACCCTGTCATAAGAGAATAAAGAAAAGAGGGTTACCAAAACTGCATGGACAGAATCATCTAATGATGAACAGATTTGCAACGATATAATGGAGTCTTGATCTTTTCACAGCAAAAGATTAGGGTGACATGTGTTTTGCTTAGGAGCAACCACCCATCTTGACCAAGGGCCGTGGCGCAGTTTGTGAGAGCGTCAGCTTATTTCCACGAGTCCCTCTACGGTGATCCAAAGGTTGTGGGTTTGATTCCGTACCAAGATTGCATTCATGTTATACATTCTCGCGTGGGCTGAGGCTTGTGCCTAGAGGATGATTAACCTGTTGCCCTTGTTTTTTTACTTGTGACTGGGTAGTAAGTCATGTCAAGGACCTGCGAATTTAATGAGGCAGCACTAAATCTGCTACAAGTAAGTCTTATCATGAAATGACTGAAATAATGTTGCCAATGACCTAAAAATCCCATAACACATATTTAATCAAACATTTTATTCATTTCAAAATTATGAAAATATGAAAAGAATCTTTGAAAAAGATGAAAGGAAAATAGTTCGGCACAGAGGTCATCTGTGAAAGTAGTTTGGCATCTCCAAATAAATCTCTTAAGGCACCAAGTATGAGATAAAGTAGAATTAGTCACGGATCCACCAATCATGCATTTATATTCATATCTTAATCGTGAATAGGGGTAAAGGTTCAGATTTGCATGGGCCCCAGGGGTACAGGTTCAGATAGGTGAACATCGTGTTTGATGCCAATGACTTCAAACAGATAACAAATATGAAACCTTTATATTTGGGTCATTATATCAGCGGTATGCACGTCAAAACATATTGAACTGAATTGTGTTTTTTGGGGGGTTTTTTTGTTCTTTGTTTTTTGCTTTGTTTTGTTTTTCAAACATAGGGAATAAAAAAGTATTTTATACAGAAAACATAAAATTGAGTTTATTGTAATATGAGCGTGTACTAAGATAGTATAAAATAAAATGGTTATTGTGACTCACCTGAAAACAAATCTTTGAGAATCCATATCATGTCTCTCACACTTGAAAGCCTTCCCCAGGATGACGATGAAGCTGGCGTCCTCGTCGACCACGGCGTGCAGGCTCTTAAGGTGTGGACCATACCAGTCCCCTTTGCCACCAGATGTCAGCATCATGAGGAGGTCCTGACACGTGTGCTCCACGTGAGATGCCTCATCTGCATATTTTGTTGATATCAAGCAATGACAGAGATAAGAAGAATGATTGCCAGTATATAATTCTGAACTATGGTAAACTGAACACTTATTTAAGATATGATTAAAACATTGAGACATGATCTTTGGTGAAGCAAAAATATCACTGAATATAGACATGTAATTTATTTTATAAATGGAGCTAATTAAACGAAGTGATGCAGTCGTCTTTTACTGCCATCTGCGATTGCATTGTCTTGGATAATGGTGATTAGATGATTAATTTGCAATTTTCAGATATTTTTTGCATCCCTGTGATGGCTTATTGTATTGTATGGTGAATTGTTAGATTTAAGGTCGGTCATCCCTGGGGCTGGTTTGTATCAACAAAACCAGGAAATCATGGTTGAAAATAATTGAACTATATAATGCACTGTGTGAATAGGATCTACTACTCTGCATGGCGAGGTAGAGTCATTACTACCTCTGCCACAATTGGCATGAAATGCGGAAAACTTCGCATTAGCATACAATTACCAAACAGCTTTGAGCTTGGACATAGACATGGTCATGCACATTGATAAGACTTGATTTATCAGCTCTCACTGTATGAAAAAAAACAGGAATTTGAACATTAATCCTGGTACTGATTAATTGTTGTGCTCACTTTCCAGTCATAGCAATGACACCAATTGGCCACATAACTACACGTGCAAAATATCTGACTCTGTACTTTATTGACTGCTTATACGAAGCCTGTACTAGGTGTGGTCTCCCAAAACTGTCAATCCTGGTCTATACTTGCAGAGCCTGGTTTGGACCCCCAAATTCAGCATTGACTCACTCTTATTTTGACGATATATGTCATTTTTAAATAGTTGTATATCATATTTTGCAGGTTTTTTGCCATATTTATAGAAACCCCACAGATATGAGTTAAGAAAAGCCAGTCAAATGATGCTAAATTGCTAAAACGCCAAGTTCATTAACACCATGCATTACGACGACAGTGTGATCTGTTTACCTTGTGGTCATAACAGGGTTTTTTATTACATGTACAGTTTTTCCATTAATATTACTTTTATACATTCTTGAAGTACAATCATATGCATAGAAATAAGAGGCAAAGTAAATACATCATAAATAAGATGAATATAAAATAAATTTGTCATGCTCAGTTTACAATTCAACTAATACCGTATATATAATCACCGCACATTGTGTATCACTGTTGGAACTTGTTGCAACAAATTTGATGACAATATTACACTCATTGACATTCATTATTTGTTCTTCGTATCCTTCCATCATTTCTATCATCTCTACTATAGCATTGGTATTTACCTTATCCTCATTTCTTACATTTACTAATCATTTATCTTCACAAGATTGTTTAACAACAAAATAGATGTGGAATGCACTTAACTTTGTGTGAGATCATATTTGGCCATTATGTGCCTAGTATTCATATCCATAGTGGATCTCCACCCATATGTAACCATCTTTTAAACTGAACTAATTGTTTGGTCCTTAGAATTAATCAGTGACTTGTAAAATTTGATGAATCTCACGTCTAGAGATATCTCAACTGGTACAGTTTCAGGACGAGGTCTCTCCGTGAATTGCTAGTTTTAACACTTTACACATGGCATTAAGCCACTGTGCAGAATACTTCAGTACTGGCCGTCATGTTTAAACAGTTTATATTTCACTTTAGTGTGTAAACCACCAAAATCAAACATATTCACATTGATATTGAATTTTCTCCTTCTTTCTGATACATCTGATACTTTCTGATATAAGACATTTGTATGACATTTGCACTCACAGATGTATGACATTTTCACTCACAGGAACATTTTCGCCATTCACTTTGATAGGGACCTTAAGTACACTGCCACCAATACTAATAGTTTACCCATCTTACTTGATGGCATCATGTTTCTGCATATGTTGTGCATATTGACACCCCTTGTGTTAGACATAAACTTGTTTGACATAACAGTACATCATCAGCATAGCCGGAAGCACCACAAAGACTAATAGTATTCATGCCATTTTGGTAAAGAAAACTCACAGAAATCAGTTAGGAATACAGTCATAATTAGCTTAAATGACTAAATATGCAGTTTGACCAAGTTTTACCTTCTTGCAAGTTTTACCTTCTAGCTTTTGTAATAAGATCATGGGGCTACATAGGAGGATTTGGAAACCCCTTTTTGATATTTGGATCTGAATTTTGATATAAAGTCTGGTCTGATAAAAACACAAAACTATTGCAT
Organism: Amphiduros pacificus; assembly: GCA_949316495.1. Lineage (NCBI taxonomy): Eukaryota > Metazoa > Annelida > Polychaeta > Phyllodocida > Hesionidae > Amphiduros > Amphiduros pacificus. The sequence continues at coordinate 14,642,874 of OX439010.1, forward strand.
TGATTCTTAAAATTCAAACATATCAATAATAAAGGCAATCTCATAACATCAGACAATTTATATATTGATTGAGTAAAGTTAAAATATTTGAAATATATTGAAAAGAAGATCAATTTTCACATCCGATTTGAATCCCCCTAAGTTTGATATTATGTTTCCTGGGTCTAGTGAAAACTAATGTTTGTTTTAACCTTGTTGATACAATAGATTGGTATCCAGACCCTTTTGATACAATCTGACCAGTCCCTTGAGCACATTTTCAGTCCAGTCAGTTCATTTGCAGAGTTTGATACGCCCTCTATGACAATCTTAGATCTCAGACTTTTCAATTCAGCTTTCCTGACCTTCTGTGTTTATAGATATATCTGATAAGTTACTTTATTCAGTAAACTAAGCACTAGCTGTTCTTAGTAGTACCGCAGATGGAGTATGCATCTCCTGTGGTTATCAATCACACAAATATGCATGTTAAAATCTTGTGCCAACTAAAGTAGCGATGATCCAAATTAACTCATTAAAGATATTTATTTTGATGCAATATTTGACCGACATGACTTCTCCTTACTCCAGTGTTTTACATCAAAGGTCATGTATATTTGGTGATGGAAAAAGTCACGTCATTTATTTAAATTATAAAAGGAAACCCCCCCAACAAGATTATATATGTATACATACCATGATGCTCACATTGTGACAAAACAAGTAAGCTTGCCAATACCAAAAGCTTATGCACTAAGGAATCCATTTTTACAGCGAATGTATAAAACAAGTTGCAGATTATCAATACGAAGATGTACACTCCAAAATACTTGTATGTTGAAATCTTTCATGCCTCACTTAACATCAGTTTCATGCCTCACTTAACATCAGCATAATTGACCATTACCCTGTTATATTGAGTATTAGATTCCCCTAATTGGCCCAATCAACAACTATAGTGTTATTTGATATTTTTCATAAGTTGGGGACAACTAAAACATACAATAAACATAATATGCTGATTATAGGAAAACACATATACTCAACACATACGCAACACATATACTCAATGGATGTGTAGTAAAAGCTATGAGCATCCTGAGATAATGAATAATCGCTGAGAGACTAACACCTATACAGTATAATACCACATTGGTATACAGCCTGAACAAATTAACAGTTTCCACTGAGGAAATCCTTTATGCGAAAATTGACTTTCTCAGGGGGTGTCTATCTGAGCTCAGCAGTGCGCCAGCGTGTGAACATAGTGAAGGGTTAAATGTGTGATGCACTTTCCTGAAGCCTCAGTCAGTACGTTGTCCAGGCAACCGTCCTGTTCTCCCCACACCACCAATGAAGGAACTCAATTAACACAATCATATACACAGCAAATATATATATATATATATATATATATATATATATATATATATATATATATATATATATATATATATATATATATATATATATATATATATATATATATATATATATATATATACTACACACTACACACTTATGTGTCAACCTTAGAGTAATGAATTATATATGATGTATTGTCCATTATATTGCCTAGTTATTGTAATTATCACTGCTTGAGTGGCCCATGCTGCCACCTGGTGTGTTAAAATCTATTGTGGATGGCTGAATGTTGCAAATATGCAAGCTTGGCTCATAGTGGTAACAAATTTATTCCAACAGGTTTTTTCGACCGATACCTCTCTTTCTGTTCTTTTCAATATTTCAAAACTGATTAGAAATTTCTGTATAGGCATTTGCTGCTATTTTATATGACATAAGAGACACCTGGTGGAGCAGAAGTGTTGAGACTCAAGCAGTGAGAATCATAGGGAATCTGAAAAGCTAAGATAGTGTCGAAATTGTGTGATGTGATTAACGCAATGTCAACTCTCTCTCATATACAACTAAAGGGATGAAAGCTTAAATAACAACCTTGGATGATATAATTTTTATTCCATGTATAAAGTTATCAATTTTACTTTTATGAACTTGAGGTGTGGATATTTCTGATCTGTGCCATCCAATCATTAAATTCAGTGTTTCAAAATTAAACCTAGCCTTATCTTAGTTAATACTTTTGCCCAAATCTGAGATCACTTGTACAAAAATCCAAAAAACCTGTGATCCAATTGAGGGAATGATGGAAATCAATAGTGTCCCATACAATACTTTAATCCTGTGCTCAGTGGGGTGTGACAATGCCTTGTTATTCCTTGCAAATATTATGACCAATTAAACAACAGGGGGCGCAAAATTTGTAACTTTCCTAGGGAATGATATTATATAGAGGGTGTTCCACCACTGAATCACCGGTCTTTTCTTATTTCTCTTGGAACACAATTTTCAACTTCATCAAAGAAATATTTTTAAAAGGCATGAGGTAAAATTTTCACTTTTAAAAAATGGTTTGTAATCTTATCCTTGAATGAATCATATCCTTTAAATATTAGGATGTACATAAATATTTTTAATCTGATTTTAAACATCAGGTTGATATAAATGTGGAGCAAGAGCTTTCATATCCTTAGTTTATATATATATATATATATAGTAATGCTATATATAGACACATGGCTGAGATCAAACCTATTTTTATCATTTGGTTTGCAGACAGCTCATGGTGAGAATTCCATTTTACCGGGTCTTGAGAGAGAGAGATCTAATACTTCTATCTAGAGCTTCTATCTGATCCGAGACACGCGTGTCTTAGGCTTCAGGGACCTTGAATGTATACTTGTGTTCTATCCACTTGAAGTCATATCTTCTGAAATGAATCTGAATGCCATGAAAGGAATTTGGAATCATAAGAGTTTCTTTTCATGTATAGTGTTTCACCTTTGATCTGAGATCATAAGGAGAAATGCCAACAAAGTATATACATTTCAATAAGCCAGATGTGTTCATTCGACATAAAACCAATTTCAAATTTATTTCAAATTTGAATTTCCGTCCATTTTTGTAAAAAAAAAGGAGAGGTGGGTCCAAATCTGAAACTTCATATTGAATTCATCTTGAGAACAAATATTTTTTCATTATTTTCAAATCATACATTACATTACTTGGCTGAGCTTTATCTTTTGCAAATTAAACCTGGAAATACAATGTATCCAAACTTCCTACTTAAATAAAAAGCTATCTGTGTTTAGGGCATTGATGAATATAAAAACATATGTGATAAAAGCTATATAAATAAATACCTCAAATATGCTTCTGATTAAATGTATGATGTCGTCTGAAATAAAATTTGAAGAAAGTTCCTGAATTGGGTTGCAATACGTGTAAGGCCCTAATGATCATAAGATTTGTGTTTGTTTGTCCCAATCTATGAGACGAGGTTGTACATTGCCATAATATATATAATTTAGACTATAAATAATTACAATTAATCTCATAAAAGAATGTATTCTAAAGCTGAGTTTTTTGTAGCAGAGAGGCCTTTTATGTCTTTGCCTTGTCCAGAGGTACCTGGATGGTCCCTGTGTTGCCATGGTGATCAGTATAGTGAGCAGAGTGATGCAGCCCCAAAGTGTAGCCAGCCAGAAAGGTTCAGCCATTATTTCATTTGAAAAAAAAATTGTGTGATAGATGATTATATAATTCAATTCTTAACTGGATCTATATCTTAACAAACAGTGTCATTCTATATCCAGGGTATGAAGTGATTTATTTGATAATAGTAAAACAAGTAAAAAAAATAAATAAATAAAAATATACTAGTATTGTAAACAATTATATTGTGTCTAGTATATTTAATGGTCAATATGGTCAATATATTATATCATGTCATATGAGCCCGTGATTGACAACTGCAACTGTTTGCCTTGAGTGTAATGGTCAATGGGATGGTTGTATTTAAAATCGTGAGAATATCATCCATAATGACCTGAATGTTCTTCATAACGACATGGCTTCTATCTGACCTAAATGAGCCTGAAGTGTGCTAAAAGGCATTATTTTATAAGATTAAACAAAACTAGAGAATAATATCATAAGAATTCGATGATTAAAGCCAAGGGGGACAAAGGTATGGAGATAGATATGGCCTTCTTAGTGAACTACTTTAATCTTCTAAACATGAACAAGCAGATATACATATCCCGGCTGTCCTACTTTCTCCAAATGGAAAACTAAGCATTAACACCAATTAAAGGAGGTTATCAATTCCTATTCATATTAGCATGTAAAATCAATTTTGTTAACTTGGCCTACATAGTATTATTTTGTTCACTATGAGTCATCAGGAATAAAATTTGGCCAAAGGATTTTTTTTAATTATTTAAAGAAACAAAGAAGAACTGATAAGAAAAGAAGAGCTTTGTCTGACCCTGAAGATCTAGCATTAGATAACTCTAATTTGTCCCATCAAATGCGATATGTCCCTATAACAGCCATTTGTGCCTGACACACAGTGGATGAATTATGACGTTTCTTCTTCCAAAACATTGTTTTCATTGCTAAATAAACATATTTTGATAAAATCAAAATCAACCCTAATTCAGAGGCCATCAATGGGATATTGAGAGATCCATTAAGGAACTGCTTTCAACTGCTTTCAAGTGAGCTCCAAAAGTGGCAGATCCTTGTATCAAATAGTTTACCATGCATTCAGAGAAATTTGAAAATGGAAATGGTATCTCATTCCATTGCACCTCTGTGGTTTCTGAGGACATTTCCGGATAAGCATAAAGTTGCACATATTTTAGGCAAATCTAAAAGAAATACATACAAAATTTGAATTTTCAAAATTATATTATGACAGTATATGTAATATGTTTCTTCCTTTTTCACTTGTCATCGTCAGCAGGACTTGAACCCAAGGTTTCTCACACAGGCAGTGGGTGCTCTACCACTGAGCCACCAAACTTGAAACAACAATTTTCATCTGGCAGATATTTCCACACTAAACATTCTTATTTGGTTTATACATATATAATAGGTCCAAATGCCTCGGATATTGCTTTAGTTATTCAGATTTGCAAAGAAGATTCACAAGAGATGTTAATATTAGCTCATTAAGGTTACAAGAAAGGTTTATTTGAAAAACAAACTGTTCTGAGCAGTTAAACCGAGCACATTTTAACATTCACAAATAAAATTTATTAACATTATGTCTGCATGTTTTCCAATATTTGCTAGTTTTCACTATCTGCAATGTGCTTGCATTGTGCAGGTGACCTACTGAACTTGACCTTTCTTTCAAGATGGCTGACAATGTACCAAAAGAGAGTGAGCGCACATGTTGGATACTATTTTGTTTGAAATATTATCATGCTGATCTGATGGACTGTATATTAGACCCAGAGATATTTACAGGTGTGAGACCCAGAGATATTTACAGGTGTGAAACCCAGAGATATTTACAGGTGTGAGACCCAGAGATATTTGCAGGTGTGAGACCCAGAGATATATGTAGGTTTGAGTTCAGGATTAATGAACTGTAATAACATGTCGTATCAGTGTAGTCCCTGTTCCTGCTGAAATACAGAATCAAAACAATTATTTAGTGAGTCTGAAGGAAAGAAGCTTTTTGATATATCACTTGGAAATATTGCCTTACACCGTGTATATTCAGAAATCATCTCATGTCATTCCAATGTCGCCCCAGTAAGCAACAAATCACATTTTATCAACTGCAAAGTCTCAAAAATGCAAAGGGAAATTTAGTAGCTTATATTCTTCTTTTTGGTTATATGTTCGTATCTGTGTTTCATACTGACATGCATATATTTTAGCTATAACATGTACATGGCTTTTTGTATTAGGTCAATCTTACCTCCTTCAAAGTACATAACTCACAATACATTACAAAAGAAAAGAGTTGAATCTTTAAGGTAAAACCTCCTCTGAAGAGATATTATATGGGATGAAATAAGTGATGCTATGTGAAAAACAACCTATCCATATTGATTTAACAATTTAATATATATAAGATCATTACAGTGATTGGAACAAATATCATAAACCAGCTGTGGGCTGCAGCAGTATTGGGATGTTTTCATGGTTACTTGGCATGAAATTTGGATTTGGCACCAAACATTTAACTGATACTCCTTCATTAATGATACCTCTTAACATGTCACGTGTGCCAAGATCCCAGCATCCAGGAAACAACTCATGAAATTATCATCATACATATTGGCGATGTTCTTGAATATAATCCTATATGGATATTAAATTTGACGAATATTTAAATGCTATTCCGAAAAGTACAAAACAACCTAAACAGATTTGGGCAAAAATTATGTAAAATGTTGGTTTTGGGCAAATTTAAACTGGCCGAAATAGCTCGATTCGTAGAGCATTCGTCCTGGAACCGAGAGGTTGCCAGTTCAAATCCAGTGACTATCAAGCTCTATAAGCAGACATTGTCTGGGATCATATTTACATAGGCACATGGGAAGGAGCATCTTGATTTTTATTGCCTTGGCTCCCCGGATTACAATTGTATTTTACCTGCAAAACAAAACATGTGGTTTCTTTCCAAACACAATAATGTTTAATTCCTCGCACATGCTTTCGCTTCCTCTCAAATACTATGAAATGATGAAACAAACACTACACTTATGATAATAATTACATCATTTTTTTCTGGTTTGAAACGGATGAAGATATCTGGAAAACTTTCTCTCGGGTGGTATTTCTTAATGATATAGCTAAAGGGCAGTCGTCCTCTCAACATATATGGATAAAGGGAAACAAATCATCTTTTTTTTTAGAAATAGCAAAAATCATAATCTCTCTTTGATTTCACTTTAATATTTCACTTTAATATTCCACTTAAACATTTCAATTTAACATTTCAATTTAACATTTCAATTTAACATTTCAATTTTACTATTTCCTTCTCACAAACGATTTGACTGAACCATCACACCAACACAATAGTATGCATTAGTAGCAAAGATGTTGGATCAACTGAAGAGATCGAAGGGTATGGCGTATATTATGGAATCATATCTGACTCAGCATTGTCCGATGTAATTGTTTATGCCTTCTTCCCACTGAGGAAGTTTTTCATGTGGTGATTGACCTCCTCCGGGGCATCCATTTGCACCCAGTGACCAGCAGTAGGGATGTAATGCAGGGTGAAGTCAATGATGTACTTTGCTGAGTTTTTAGCCATGGGTTTGTCCAGGGCCCTGTCTTGCTCTCCCCAGACCATCAGAGTAGGCACCTTAACACTCCATTCGTGGTTCTTGGTTCGCTTATACTGGTATAAAGCACGGTAATAGTTGATTGGACCTGTTAAACCCCCTGAAAATGGAAAAAAACCAAAATATTTCCATTAAAGAACTCATGAAACCACAGAGGTCACAGGCAATTTTACAGAGGTTTGGACCATGCTTAAATGATATGTGGCCATGAAACTGTGATACAATTAAGGTATCTCCCTAAAATCAACCAAAATACACTGACCATGGTTATTGTGTTTTGCTGAAAGTGCCAAGTACTGGCTGTACTCTTTTGACCACCAGGTGGCCACATGTATACAACCATGTGACCTCTATTGTTATCTGTCAGGGTGTTAGACCTGTACCATTGGACAAACATTAACGGACAAACAGGGCTATGTAAGCCAAATCACTCCATCTTCCCAATTTAGGGTGCCCACAGAAAGATTTTACTAAGCAGGTGTTAGCACAAAATCATGGTTAGCTAAACAAAGTTTGTTGACAAAGTGTCCAATGGATAATTTGGATTTTAGCAGAAGTCTTGTCCACTTTCAAATGGCACAGAAGTATATGCAGGGGAAATATGATGGGTAATAACTTTTGATTGCAAAATTTAGGGTATAAACATTTATATTTATATTCATTGAAAACCTCATTTCATAAATGCTTTAAAGCATAAATTTTGAATGTGTTTATAATAAAATGATAAAAAATGATAAAAAATATTGTTCATAATGTGCTGTCTCAGAAATACATATTATAAAAGACAAATTTATACATCATATTATTATGGTAAAAAAATATTCCTGTTACAATTATTGCAGTATTCATAGCAGCGTTTTTGTGATCAATATTTTCATTGATCAGTGACTAAAACGTGTTAAAATAGGCAATATTGGCCAATTATGCTTGGCTTGCTTGGGTTACAGGAGCATCAAAATATTTAATTTAAAATGCCTTATTATACAATTTGCCATCATATAAAATATATTTTGCATAGTGATTCATTTCAGTTTACATCAAAATTAAGACTTCTTAATTTACATATTTTGCACATTTCTCAAATCATAGGTTAATCGTGACACTTCTTACCCGGCCTTGATATAGAATATTTATAAGCCTCGACTTCATCCGGGTCACATGCTGATTTCTTGGCTCCAGACACCTTGGCGGTAAAGATGTTGTTTATAAATCTATAGTCAAAGCTTTGGGTGTAGATCTCGGCCAGGAAGGGCAGTTGGAACATAAATACGTACCTGAAACACGAATAGCCAGCAAGCTATATTGAGAAGGCTGTAAACAGCTAAAGGGCAAAAGATCAAACTGTTAGCATGTTGCACATCTACCCACAAAGGTCATTCTAGATACTAAATATGAACTACTCCTCACTGATGTTGCAGAGAAATGGCCTGGACAACAAGCCATCCCCGCCAACGCCCATGTTTCATCATTTCACAGCAAAACACAATACCCCATTCAGCAGAAGGGCTAGAGGGTGAAAACTGCATTTTCAGTACTTTTTTCAATTTCTAAAAAAAAACAAGAGTGCCCAATAAACTGTAAGGTGAGAAAAAAATGTGTTCTGTTTTTATGTGTCCTTTCCCAACATGAAATGAGTTTAACTCAGAAAAGCTATGTTTCGAAGTTGATTTCACTCTATGAATTAAACGTTAAAAACTAAATATCATTTTAGGGGCATCTGTAAATTTCTCTTTCTCATTTTATACATGGACTTAACAACAAAAGCCACTACATTTTAATTTACCGCAAATTCTTAACTCATGGAATTTTGTATGTTTGGAGAATTTGTTTTTTGTTTTGTTTTATTTTGTTTTTTCAAATATCTTTTTTAAGCACTTTCATCTTAAACGTACAGTTTTGTTTCTTATCGCTAAATTCTTTTTTAGTAGAAAAAAGGACAAGGCTCCGATGCCTGGACAATATTTAAATATTACCATAGAAATGGAATATCATTGTGTTTTAGAGATGAAGCGTTAAATCATAATATATGTGACAAAGAAAACCTTTTAAAACATCGAAAATGTAGGGAAACATAACTTTTTACATGGCCTAAAATGTACATATCTACAATCAATCTTTTGCGCTTACAAAAATAGCACCTTTCTCCACGGCACACATGTCTTTCACTTCATCATTGTGTAGAACTGTTTTACATAACCCTCTTAAATCATATGCATAATAAACATAGATGAATGATGTATGTAATATCATAAATATCAAAGGTTATTTATGCCATAATGTGCAGTATTAAATCAGTGTTACATACACATAGTTGTATAACCTACCATGATTTTAGCATTTGTCCAATGTTTCCTTGAATATGTTCTCTAAAGGCTTTCATGTGTGGGATGTTACATAGAATCAGCTTCTGGACCATATCAGGATGGCAGGTAGCAAAGTTTTGGGCGACAATGCCTCCCCAGTCATGGGCAACCAGTACACACTTCTCGTACCCTGTATGTTATAAGACATAGGTGATCACCACACTGCCGTCAGGACAACTTCAGTGTAGGGATTTGATGCTGAGATTACTAAAGGTAAGATGGTAAGATTTATTTGAACTAGGCTAAATCTTATGACATTCCTTATTTTGCTAGTGATTTTTTTATTGAAATAAATCTTGAAACATCTGAAAATTTGTTTACTTTTATTATTGTTATAAAACATTATTCATCAGTTCAGATTATTATGTTATGCATATGTGCATACCTCCCCTCAATCCCCCTTTTAAAATCGGCTTTTTTATCAAACTAAATGAACTAGTCAATGGACAGTAAATATTTTGTCAAAGGCTAGGGTCTAACGATCTTTTCCAAAGTCACAATCAAGTAATCTTATCAAAGGCCACAATCGAATGACAGAATCCTATTGGCATGTGATAATGCAAAACAAGGAGTCATTGCTTTCTTTATTGCTGTCTTTATTGTTGTCTTTAGTACTGTCTTTAGTACTGTCTTTAGTACTGTCTTTAGAACTGTCTTTAGTACTGTCTTTAGTACTGCCTTTATTGCTGTCTTTATTGCTGTCTTTATTGCTGTCTTTAGTACTGTCTTTAGTACTGTCTTTAGTACTGTCTTTAGTACTGTCTTTAGTACTGTCTTTAGTAGTGCCTTTAGTGCTGTCTTTAGCACTGTCTTTAGTACTGCCTTTATTGCTGTCTTTATTGCTGTCTTTTTACTCCTCGCTCTGAAATCTAGCAACATGTTCTCCAGGTGACCTATATATATGTTGGCTGTTTGGTTTATATCGCCCAAAACGAAGGAATGCAAGCGTCTGAATGGGCCGCTGACATGTATACAATATCATGATCATGACTTTGATAATATAGAGGGCGCTTCATCCTGGTGACTTCATTAGAATTGGTGTGAAAAATTGTACATCATTTTTACCAAACATCAAGCAGACCTGCTGGGTATACCAACAAATATATCTGCTGTATCAAGAGGCTAATATTATCATCAAGTAATGATTTAACAGACCTTTATGATTTAACAGACCAAATTCTAGCTTATTGCAAGAAATACATTTTCTCATAACTTTGCTAATGTTGGTCAGATATATTATAACAAAACATACCGAGTCGGGAAGCTGGGTGAGCGGATTCAGTGAGTTGGTGATTGCGGACGGATACCCTGAGCCGACCGCCATCACCAACGAACTGAATCCGCGGTCACAGCTGACCGACGAGTGTATGTTTTGTTTTTATACCTCAGACAACTACTGTATTTTTAAAAAATGAAACATGAAACAAGATATTTATCGTTACAAACATTTGTAAACAAAGCGCACCTCATTTGACCCCGTCACGTGACCCGAAAATGGCGCGTACAGCCATAGACTGGTTGCCGCCATCTGTGTATATACACGATGTTCTTGACACTCGATGGGGAACCAGTCTAAAGATGGCTAATCAATACTTTACAAATAATTGACATGCGCGTATTCATTCGAAATCGCATAAATACGCGCATCACTGAGGTATAAGTCCCAATAATACGCCTATCCTCCCTCAGAAAGTTAGGCATAATAAGCCGTATGTAGCCAACGTCAATATGGGCCTAGTGTGATGGGAGAATGCACTGAATCTATGGAGCATAGAAGTGATAAATCTGGCAATGACTTATTTATCTCTTATACATTTCATTTCAAATTAGTGATCAGAAAAATACTCTCAAAGTTTGTAATCAGTTATATATTAAGTTACGTTTTAAGAACGCATCATCATGATAAAAAGACGCTTCATCAATATGCCCACCCAGACCCCTTCATAGGCTTCATCATATACCCACCCAGACCCCTTCATAGGCTTCATCAATACACCCACCCAGACCCCTTCATAGGCTTCACCATATACCCGTCCAGACCCCTTCATAGGCTTCATCAATACACCCACCCAGACCCCTTCATAGGCTTCATAAATATACCCACCCAGACCCCTTCATAGGCTTCATCAATACACCCACCCAGACCCCTTCATAGGCTTCATTAATATATCCACCCAGCCTCTTCATAGGCTTCATTAATATACCCAACCAGACCCCTTCATAGGCTTCATCAATACACCCACCCAGACCCCTTCATAGGCTTCATTAATATATCCACCCAGCCCCTTCATAGGCTTCATTAATATACCCACCCAGACCCCTTCATAGGCTTCATCAATATACCCGCCCAGACCCCTTCATAGGCTTCATCAATATAACCACCCAGACCCCTTCATAGGCTTCATAAATATACCCACCCAGACCCCTTCATAGGCTTCATTAATATACCCAACCAGACCCCTTCATAGGCTTCATCAATATAACCACCCAGACCCCTTCATAGGCTTCGTTAATATGCCCACCCAGACCCCTTCATAGGCTTCATCAATATACCCACCCAGACCCCTTCATAGGCTTCATCAATATACCCACCCAGACGCCTTCATAGGCTTCACCAATATGCCCACCCAGACCCCTTCATAGGCTTCATCAATATACTCACCCAGACCCCTTCATAGGCTTCATCAATATACCCACCCAGACCCCTTCATAGGCTTCATCAATATGCCCACCCAGACCCCTTCATAGGCTTCATCAATATACCCACCCAGACCCCTTCATAGGCTTCACCAATATATCCACCCAGACCCCTTCATAGACTTCATCAATATGCCCACCCAGACCCCTTCATAGGCTTCATCAATATACCCACCCAGACCCCTTCATAGGCTTCATCAATATACCCACCCAGACCCCTTCATAGGCTTCATCAATATGCCCACCCAGACCCCTTCATAGGCTTCATCAATATACCCACCCAGACCCCTTCATAGGCTTCATCAATATGCCCACCCAGACCCCTTCATAGGCTTCATCAATATACCCACCCAGACGCCTTCATAGGCTTCATCAATATGCCCACCCAGACCCCTTCATAGGCTTCATCAATATTCCCACCCAGACCCCTTCATAGGCTTCATTAATATACCCACCCAGACCCCTTCATAGGCTTCATCAATATGCCCACCCAGACCCCTTCATAGGCTTCATCAATATACCCACCCAGACCCCTTCATAGGCTTCACCATATACCCACCCAGACCCCTTCATAGGCTTCACCATATACCCACCCAGACCCCTTCATAGGCTTCATCAATATACCCACCCAGACCCCTTCATAGGCTTCACCATATACCCACCCAGACCCCTTCATAGGCTTCACCATATACCCACCCAGTCCTTCAATGAGTTCTCTGACATCCTCAGCCAGCTTGTCAACTGTGTAATTGTGGACTCCTTTAGGTTTGTCTGACTCTCCATACCCTCTCATATCAACAGCCACAGTCCTGTTAACAATATGATAGTCTTATTAACAATATAGCAATATAACAGTCTTATTAACAATGTAGCAATATTCAAAATATGAATGTTATACGTCCTGAACCAAACGCTTTTACCATGAATTATTGTGTTTTGAATGCTTTTTTTTTCATTCCCTTGAGCACAACCCTCAAAACGTACTATGGTCAATGTTTGTGTCATTTTGGTTAACCTTAAATTTGATTGGCTTTCACGTTTTGTGGTAGATGCACAGTGTTCTTATCTGTTGTCTTAAATCTGAAGTATCTGACTTGTTTATTCTCAAATTGGACACAATTGAACATGTGGGGTTAATATAATGTCCTTGCCCAGTATTAAAATGATATAAATCTCGTCGTGTATATCATGTACCTCTAAACATTCATTTATAACTTCTTACCTGTAATCTTTGCAGAATTCTTCTATTTGGAATCTCCAGGAGAACCAGCACTCTGGGAAACCATGGAGAAACAACATAAGGGGTTTGCCCTCTGCGCCATTGGACACATAGTGCAGTCTCACATTCTGCAAATAAGACAAATAATACGTTTATCAACATCAACACGGCTACTCATTGTGCCCATAATCTGGAAAGTGTTATCTGCTTTCTTTAAACTATACCAGAAATATTTTAACTGTGGTAAGGATATTGTGACTTGCATGAGTGAGGTGTGTACAAACAAATGCTATATACAAATGCTATATACCTGATCATAATCATCTAAATGTAAATTTCATTTATTATTTCCATTTTTTTTTGGTTTTAGAATATCCGCATGTCATTATACACAATTGCATCTTCAAAGAGTGTGTGAATAGTGTAATAAGGGTGATGTTGAAGATAAAAATCATTTTATGATGTCATGTCTAGTGTTTATTGCAAAAAGAGAGATTTTATTCACTTCAGTGACACAAACTATACATGATTTTAGCAATATTTCAGAACAAGAAAAAATGCGATTTTATGATGATAAGGTATGTAAATATACTACCAGAGTCTGCCAAGATATGTTGAAAAAGCGTCTACTACTACTACTAGTATATGTAAGAAATTGATATGGGGCAAAGATCTATGATAGATATCTTTGCAAAGTTGTAGTTATGGCAGATATTTGTCCATTGATTTTATTTGATTTTATTACTGAGAAAACTGAATCAACATATTTTAATAATAAATATGTTGTATGTCTAATATTATAAAGTGGTCTCATATAGTTCAATGTGAACTTTGTCAAATTTGTCATTTGAATTATCACACTGAATTGAACGTAAGATATAGATGATACAATAATAACATTTTCAATGTCAGTGTATAATGATATGATACTTTATCATTTTGTTCATGATGTTTTATCATTTTGACAAGTACTTCAGTCTCCTCATTCAAGAATAGACTGAAAACTCATCTCTTCAGGATGCACATCCTGAACACAGCGCTATGAACAGACTTGTCTGGTATCAGCGCTATACAAATTTTATTATTATTATTACTATTATTATTATTATTATGATATTTGCGAATATCTACAAAATACCTTTAATCTTATGAAGGAATGTGTCCCAAGATGTGGGGCCTCCATGCAGGCAGGTCTTATTTCCCTCTTCTTTGTTGTGAAAAAATTCCTAGGTCCATGTTTTATCATTGAGACAATCATAGTGACGAGGGTGATGCATCCCCAGAAGAATGCCACGGCATAGGTCCCCGCCCTAAACATCAACGATTGAGGTTCCGCCATGGTTACAAATCAGTCATAAATCAAATGCGATTTTGATGAGTTAGAGACTTTGCAGGATGGTGATAACATTATTACCTTTGAACTTGGACACTCTGGTCAAAGGTTTGTACTTGTAATGACCCCGTTATACTGATATGACAAGCTTCACTTGATTCATACAAAGCAATGCAAGTCTGGCCCATTAATTGAAGTTGAGGGTTTTTTGTGATTGCATTTCCAAACAAATAGGCTTGTTTTTTATAATGTCCTAGTTCCTAGTGTTCTGAATGAGAAAAACAGCAAAGTGAATGCCCACTAGTTTTAAGCTAAGTGGGTGACCAAAATGCTCATCACAACCAGGAATCAAACCCCGGCCACCAAACCACAAATGATCCAGTAATATGAGCCCTTATAACACTACAAATTACAATAAATTCACAAGATTAAACACTTGCATTAAATGTGTCAAAATAACTTACTCATTTCAATGTGATAATCTGAGGGCATTATTCCTTACAGATCTTTTAAGACCTTTACTGGCAAACTGCTCCTCCATTCATTAAGCAGGTCACTTGTGGTCAATATCAGAGAGTGTTTAGTAGATCACGTAGCTAGGTATTTGGGTGCATTCTTGTTTAGAACTTTCCAAATAATAGGAATTTAGACGTTAATTCTGGCAGACGCTTCTAACCAATGGAAGGAAGTCCTTCAGTTGATCAGAAATATGACTGAAAGTTCTGAGCTTCCCTACTCTGGCTGCTGTAAGACCGGCAAGCAGGCCATACCATAGTCAAGAAGAGTTATAGCCGTTTTATCACTAAGACAGTCTGTAATGGTAAATATACTAGTACCATAATAGGAACATATCTGCCATATGAATAATATGTATATGTTTCAGAATTGGGTTTTTTATTGGTTTTTTATTTTATATTTTATGTCATATGTTAGTTAATATCTTAAAAACGGCACATCATTTAAAAAAAACTAAGATATAAAGTTGAATATTCACAAGTTACAGTTTATTTTTTCACCAGATAAATGTGAAGGTCAGGTCTCCTGCATGCTAACTTTTATGGTTTAATTGTCGCCTCATCTATTCCTATTGAGCTAATATCTCTTCAGAGATTAGAGTTAACAAATCAACCAGGTTAGCATATCTCTCTTGTCATTATTTAGCTTCATATAATTTCATAATAAGGAAGGGCCTGACCTCCCTAATGCAATGTTAAAAGTAGCATGTAACCAGATATCATAGCTCCCTTCTGATTCAGACATTTATTGACTGTAAAATAACATTAGAAAATTGGGCTTCTCCTTCTCCTTTTTTTATTTCTAGTTTTCTGACGCGCCCCTCTTTGATCATATTGTCCATTTTTACACACAGCATAAATTCTTATTGCAAGGGAACATTATTTAGAATGATATGCCTATTACAATTTAGAAAGGTAAATAATACACCTGATGTGACATTAAAACCTACCATGCACGAAGAAATGGATGCGCCGTTGGGGCGTGCATTTGATGAAGCTCATTTTTACACAGTACTGTATCCATTTTTGTTTATACAGAACAACATCCTTGTGGCTGCAAGTGTTGTCATGGCGCTATGTGATTATGACGGCAATGTCACAGGCAGTTGGCAGATTGTATCTTCCTGGATCTGATGTATCTGAACCCTTCAGAACCAAATGTCAGTATAGCTTCTATCTGTCTGTCAACTTCTGTCTGTCTGTCAACTTTGATCTTCTCCTCTGAATCTACTGGTCATAGCTATGAGCTATTAGTAGGTAAGATATATTTCCAGGATACCAATTCTATGTAATTTTCATTAGGCTCAGAATGTTTGTTTTGATTTTGAAATGATTTTTGAAAAGATCTAATAGTTATCACTTGAGTTGTCAATGAGTCTGCCATTGTGAATAACATGACATTAATCAACCAATGAGTAGGTGAGGCCGAATTCAATATGTAAAATGCATTTTGATTGGCTAAAAGTATAGTCTGCTGAAGCCTGCTCTTGGGAAGGATCAAATGATCATTTATGAAGCAATTTGCAGGCAGTTCCAGAAAATGTTCACAAAAATTACAAAAAAGCTATGACCAATCAGCATAGCCGTTACTGATTTTAGCAGAGCTCTTTCTGATCAGCATGTTTTTTTTACTAATTAAAATATTTTGTACTTGTATCATCTGTGCATAATTTTATCATCTTTGTGCATAAAACTATCAAATAATCATAGACAAATTAAAATATTGTTGAACATATGGAGCTCTTCTGTAGTGTTTTCCTGTTTGTTTTTTTATGGGTTGCGATTCAGTCGATTAGTTAACTCCGCATCACACACATAGAACTGACTGGAAGATGATCACTAACCTCTCCATTGGGATAAATTTGGCAAACCAATGGGCTCCATATCTGCAGAAGGTGGAAACTCTGCCATCTTATCCTCAGCAACTACAGGTTTTCTCCTTGAACGAAGGACATTATCAATATGCACACTGGGCCATAATGGAAACTACATTTTTGTGATTATGTTACCCAGGGTAAATAAAGGTATTTATTTATTTATTTATTTATTTATTTATTTATTTATTTATTTATTTATTTATTTATTTATTTATTTATTTATTTATTTATTTATTTATTTATTTATTTATTTATTTATTTATTTATTTATTTATTTATTTATTTATTTATTTATTTATTTATTTATTTATTTATTTATTTATTTATTTATTTATTTATTTATTTATTTATTTATTTATTTATTTATTTATTTATTTATTTATTTATTTATTTATTTATTTATTTATTTATTTATTTATTTATTTATTTATTTATTTATTTATTTATTTATTTATTTATTTATTTATTTATTTATTTATTTATTTATTTATTTATTTATTTATTTATTTATTTATTTATTTATTTATTTATTTATTTATTTATTTATTTATTTATTTATTTATTTATTTATTTATTTATTTATTTATTTATTTATTTATTTATTTATTTATTTATTTATTTATTTATTTATTTATTTATTTATTTATTTATTTATTTATTTATTTATTCATTTATTTATTTATTTACACTCATAGTTCATAAGACCAACATTCACAGCACTGACTGTTTTCTTTTATAACTGCGCTTCTTGCTGTATCATGTATTTGTGAACAATAGTGCGACACTTGTTTCCTGTGCTGCCCTAGCTGTACTTCATTGGCATGTTGTGATGCATATATGCTGTATTTGACAAGCTGTCTGTAATGTTCAGATGTCTTTGGCACACAGAAATTGCATTATTGTTGTTATTGTTATTGTATACCTGTCCAGGTACATGTGGACATTACATATGTTGTTTATGATCAGAGTGGTGCCTTGAAACTCTGCTAAAGCTTCCACCTTTACACACTGCTTAACTTTTATTATATATTAATGAGGTTTGATGAGGTTCAAGACTGGTATGTCTATTTTCTTTTCATAATGTCTATACTGGGCAAAAAGGATTAGATTCTATTTTTTAAACCACAACAAAAAAAT
This sequence comes from Amphiduros pacificus, assembly GCA_949316495.1. Taxonomy (NCBI): domain Eukaryota; kingdom Metazoa; phylum Annelida; class Polychaeta; order Phyllodocida; family Hesionidae; genus Amphiduros; species Amphiduros pacificus. The sequence continues at coordinate 14,661,172 of OX439010.1, forward strand.
ATTTATTTTATTTCTAGATCTCGGTTGTGAAGAGCTTTTATTGTCACAACACTCAATATATGTTCATACAGTTCAAGGTTATTTGTGAAATGTCGCTTAAATAAAAAAAAAAGAGAGTTGAAATAAAGGTGTGTGCGGGCAATAATGTCTCAAGATGTATAATTGAAGGTGTTTGGGTGAAATGAAATTTGAGTGAAGACATGATCATATGTACAATAGCATTCAGAACAAATTGTTGAAATGAGTATGTGTAGGGGCGCAGATGGCTTTGTCTCTTGCAAAACAATATGATTCATTGGATGGAGACATGTATCAAGTAAATATAGAATTCAAGGTTATTTCTGTGAAAGGCAGTCTGAGTGAAGATATGTTCATATCTGCTCACCTACTTAGTAGTAAAATGATAAAATAATTGTGGTATAGATAGAACAGTAGATTTATATTTTACACAGTAAAACAACAGTGTGACATTTACTTCCACAATGGTTTGTATTTTAAATTGTCATTCAGATAATGTTCACATTATGGCTCTAACTTGACCTCTGGTTTCCATTCAGCAACCACCTGATGCTTAATCTGAAAGAGTGGTTACCTCCTAAAAACCAGGTTTATGTTTTACTATGAAGTGCATCAAGGAGATGGCTGTCATATGAAAATAAATGTGGGTGGGTGCAGTGAATTTAAAGAGCATGGGGAAATTATAAAGGTGCAGACATTTGGCGAAAGTAATGGGAGAGTTTGCCTATAAAAGATACTCTGGGGTAGCACTATTTACATCTACAAATACCATAACATGTTTACAAGATGTGTTTGTGAAATCCAACAACTTAGTCTGTCACACCGATTGATACACAAATGTCAGCTGCAGTTGTCCAAAATGTCCAAAATTGATAACTGTAAACATGGAATAAAAATGATCTCATCCAAGGTTGTGATTTAAGCTTTCATCCCTTTAGTTTATATGAGTAAAGGGAGAATTGACAATGCCTTGATCACACAATGTCGACACTACCTTAGCTTTACAGATTCCTTATGCACAAAACAAACAAAATCAAGCAAAGAATGTGAATGATGATAACGATGATTTGAATAGAGTAGAAAAGTAGCCTTAAATACAGATCAATTGCAAAGGAGACTCAAGTTCTAATCAATACACTTATCCTGATATTTGAGGCCGTGCAACCTCCAACATTAATCAAAATTAGATATTTAAACTCCTGAGTTGATGTTTATATTCCAAACCCTCTGCACTGCTTAAAATGCCAGATGTATGGGCATGGTTCTAATTAAGGGAATGCCACATGCCCAATATGTAATAGTGAAGATTGCACTTCAAATAATGTAAAATGTGTTAATTTCCGATGGGATCACCCAGCATATTTGCGGAATTGTCCTTCCATTGTCCTTCCTCATCAAATAGTGAAAACATATCTTTCCGAGAAGCGTGCAAGCATATTTAACACCTCAATGACGTCACGTGCTGGTACTTCAAATGCCACAGAAACAAAATCAATATCAATTCAGACCAACATTATCAAGCCGAAAAATAACAAGAATTATTCCATTTTAAGCATCAAATACACCAAAACAAACAGCAACATCTACTCAGGCTTCTGCATTGACTTCCCCTGTAATAACCTACCAACAAATACAACCATTAAAACATCTTAACAAACTCCTCCAACATCATACAATAAAAAAGCCTAAAACATTATCCATTCATAGCAAAATAGACCAAGTAATAAATCTGACAAACATGAAACCAAAGATCAAGGAAAAGATAAAATAAATAGAACATAGTCATTAGAAAATATGGATACAAACGATCTTCCTGATATACGGTTTACTTAGGTGCACTCAAAAAATTGTAAGCTGAATGAATACATGATTGTGTTTAAAAATATTACATTTCTTCTCATTACTTTCAATATGGCTATTGGCAGTATCTTAAAATGGAATTGAAGAGGATTCTAGGCAAATAGTCTACTCGAAATTATAATGTCCAAAAGTATACGCTCAAATTACTTATTTTGACAAACCACTCCAGACATCTTAAAGCTGTTGATGATTTCTTCACGTTTTAACAGATACTTTGTATGATATTGGTGATGGGTGTATACTCAGAGGAGTGCAAAAAAGCTGTCAATGAGTGCAAAAAAGCTAATATATTTGATTTGATTTGATTTAATTTGATGTATTGGCCATTTTATATATCTTGATAATAACACTATGAGCGCTACACACACATGCGATTTATAGACCAATCGATTTAAAATATAAGAGAATCCTTAGTAACAATGGCGGGAAGCGGCGATCAGGACAAGTCTAAAATTTAACATCGCATAGATGGTTTTCTTAGGGGTTTACATATGGCAACTGAGAAAACAAATGTTCAAATTGACTGGCAACAGGGTCATTCAGGACAGCTACGGATAATCTGGTATATGTGTAATGTTAATCACAAAGTAAAGAGTGTCTAGATTCTATATACTATTTCAATTTTATATGAACATTTCGAAATCTAGATAAGTAAGAGTGTCCACAGAGTGCAAGTACTAATTATATATGATATTATAAAATAAGGAAAAGAAAAGTTGTTTCCAAATTTAACACTGGAACACCAATAAACAATGTTGATGTGAATGATTATTGGCAAGGGGGTGCAAGCAGGAATAAATACCTAAAAAAATGATCCATCGATCACAGATCCCACGGGAATAGCTAATATAATAATCCAAATAATTTCTAAGAATTACTCCCCTGAAAATTGATAAGCAAATTTCAAAATAACTACAGATAGGTTATATATAAAAAAAACTTGATTATGGATAGATGGTGCATGTGTAGATCAGTGCGTCCATCATAAATTAAAATGTTCTCTTTTATTATTGACTTTGCCTTTTGAGCATCACCTGCAGATAGCTTGAGGTAGATGAGCTGCCACTTGATAATACCATATTTGCATAATACCATATTCAATCAGTCTTTAAACCCTGAAGGATCATTCAATGAGAACAAGGCTGCTACAGCTGTTGTCTCGGGCAATCACATTTATTCTGAATGCCTTCCAAGCAAAGTATCAATTTATTCATCTGAGCTCTTTGCAATATATTTGGCACTAAATCATGATGTTCATCAATTTCAAATTGTATTAACTGGCTATTTTTAATCATTTGTATTGGATCGCATTAAGTTAACAGGTAAATTAAAAAGATGAAAATTGACACCATAGATTATTTTTGTGTTTCAGGCATGTAAAATAACCCCTTATAAATATCTCTAATCATAAGTGTACATTTAAAAATAGTATCTCAAGCCATAGCATATGATGTGTTCTAATAGGCTATCAATGGGCTATGTTGGTAAAGAAACTCCCGTAGATTATTCAGCCTCACCTGCCAGATCATCTTGGGATATGATCCATCTCGTTTCCTTTTAACATAATGGTGTGCATCTATACGCATTATAAGCGTTCTGAAACTATATAAAATATAACAATGTTTGATATCATGATGATGTGCATCTGTGATATCAGCTCTTAAACTGTATGCCTCCTTTTTGTAAAGCGATGGAAGTTATTATTTTTGATGAAATGTTCTTCATAAAGATATGCCAACATTGACTCTTTGGACATTTGTATGTTGTGAGAATCCATACAGGCGTAAGATGGGGGCTTAAAATTCAGTCAAATGCCAAGATAGAATTTTCCTGATTACCTACCCTATAAGTTAGGCACTGGGTCACGTCAATCGCATAATGTTAACAAACATAACCGAAAAGCAATGGTTAGAGCAGGTTTTATGTCACTGGCCTGTGTTTGGAATGTATGTGAACATTTCCTTTAAAGTGGAAAAGATTCTTACCCTTAGAAATACACTTCTTAGTCTCAGATAAGACAAAATGAAAGAGAAATGTATCACTGCACAAGCTATGTTTACAACACAGCTAAAAACATGTAATCATCAGAGCAAAGTCGGCAGTCATCTAATTTATTTTCTTAAATTTATTTGTATAGCAACTCCTTTGTGGGATAAATATAGTGCCGATCATTCCATTTTAGTGGACTACATGTCTTTATTCATTTGATCAGATCCGCTCAAAACTGATTAATTTCCTTGAATGACTCCCATCTGTGTGCCACCTGGTGGTTAATATTTAACACCAGGTGTCAGCATTATTCTTGTACAAAAAGGTACCTGAAAATTATCCCGAGCCACCCACACCTCCTTAAATAGAAGCAATACAAATCTTTCACAACATGTATTGAAACATTACAACGCATTCTAAGGTATTCTTGTGATTTACTACGATATTATATGATGTGTCTGAGTTTAATATATATAAATATATATTGATGGAGCCAAGTACCTCTGAAGCGAGTTGCTAGCAGTTATACTTATGTTTTGGACATAAAATCCTAAACATACCAACTCTATTTCAGTACATAGACATTTTTCAAGAACTACAAAGAAAAAATATCTATAGACATAGAAGGATGAGATTTTCACAATTTGAATAGTATTTTATTTTTAAAATGCCATAATTGTTTATCAATATTTTTTTTAACCAATATACAATTTTTGTAAAGAACATCTTCTTCTAGATAGACAGCCATGTGATGTTCATCTCAGTCAGTTTGCTGGAGAAAGATCTTGGCTCATGATTGAATGCTTTGATGTGCAGACTGACTGGATGCAGCTCCCTCCCCAGGATTGGATGGGAGTTCCATCATATGATAGATTCAAGAATCTAGTGGATGGACTAGAAGTGGTAAATGACTGTGCAGAAAGGTCTATTAAAGACGTGACTGAGTATGTGAACTATGCGAAGAATGCAGACAGATGGGGTCGCATATTGTTCATTGTAAATCACCACCACCAGCTCCTAGATTTTCACAACTTAACAAAAAAGCAAAAAGTTAATATGGATGACTTTTTGTAGTTTCGTAGAGGTTGTTCAGAGTGTTCAAATTTGAACCAAATTTCAATACAGATGTTCTTATTGTATCTTAGTCATGTAGCACCTAGAACATGTACTGATTATGAATATTAATGTACTTTTTTCATATATTTGAATATGAATAAATAAATACTAATTTGACAAATGGTACTTTAAGACTGATGCTGCACATAATATTGATATTCTGGTTCAGTTTCCAAAGTCTTATCATGTAAATAAAATTAAAGAGGTTGACTAAAAAATACAACAAAGAAGGCAAAAATTGGCGATTTTCAGTATTTTGAGCCATTTTTCAGGGTCAATTCCAAGAAGGAAGCCATTTATGTAGAGAGTTGTAATTTTCAGAACTTTATTTTGTTGTCAATAGGAATGGGAATCCAAATGTGCTTAGCTCTATGATGAAAAAGTGATATTTTGGAACACCCTAGTGTGCGAGTATAAGCCAATTGGCATCTTTGGATTATGCAATCGACCTTGCGGAATAGGTTGAAACAGTGTCATGTCTATTACGGCAGAGGTAGTATATGACTCTACCTCGCCATGCAGAGTACACCTGCACAGGTAGACACTCATTGACTATGTGGCTTGGTTGTTTGGAATGGATAATCTGTTTTCTTCAATATCCAGTTCTGACTGTTACCATTCCTTATGAAACTTTTATACTGTGAGGGTCCATTCAGGACATGAGGAGTTGGCTAGAAACTCAGTCAATATCCAATTACAAACCAATCATTTTATTGTTTTAAATCAGTTATCACACTTTTAAATCGCACTTTTAAATGGCATTTTTACGATTGCAAATTTGAAAATTCCTTGTGATTAAATTTAAATTGTCATCCTTGATTTATTAGGCATGTACAACTTTAAAATTTTAGCTAACCAGGCAGTCATATTCAAATAGGTAAGGAATATTTGTGGTGAGGTTTCAATGAATGTCCCTCCAAGATTATTATGTAAACAGTGAATTTCCACGAAGATGGCAGATATTTTTTTTCAATCACTGAAAAACTGCCCAAAATTGCTCAAAAGTGTGCGAATTGCAAATTAAAGATAGCAGACAATATCCTTCGGGAAGGACTCGATATTTAGGGAGTGTGTGCCATGACTAGGAACTTACATGCTCTTGCCCGGACCATCTACAATGAAAGGTTATCATCGGCCATCAATGAGGATTCGGATGACCTTATGCTGCGATCCCAAATATTTTACCTGAACGCAAAATATTTCGAATTGTGACACTCTTGGTCTTATTTGGCGCTCTCTGGTGGTTAATATTTGTCGCTAGGTGTCAGTCTTTGAGTGTTGCACAAGAACCCATCATAAAAATAAAAGTATCCCACCTGAAGAAATCTATGGCCCATTTCACAAAGAATAATTAAAACAAAGCATGATAAAGTCGCAAAAAAATACAAATCTGCAGGAAAGGATAACATGTCAGTAAAAATCATAAAATGTGCCCAAATATATATATATATATATACACACCAAGACAATAGAAATATTGAATGAGACTCTTAATAAAAAGGTGGGCAGATATGAAAGGAAGCCAGACTCTCCAACAAGCATGGATGAAATAAAAATCTGTGCTCAAAGGCAAGACAGACAAAGACAGTGACATGCAAAGAAAAAGGAATCTAGAATTCAAAGGATACCAAGATTTGAGAAAAGTCTCAGAAAATAAGAAGGCCTAAATTGTGATTCCACCAAGGAAAGAAAGCAGATGAAATGCATAATTTTCTGAGAAAATCACTACGAGTTGAATTGCCTAAAGAAGTTAACCAATAAGATAACAAGATAAATGGTCTGAAAAAATGTAAAATTATACTGCAAGTATAATTACGATACAGGAAAATTATAATTTCTGTTAAGGCACGACATGTCATGATGAAAAAATGTGACGATTTGCATCAGTTGATGATGATGAGATGTATATCCATGTAATTTCATCTACAAATCTACTTAACAAGGATAAATTAACTGGTAATTTCTAAATTTCAAATGATATCAAATGACATTTTGCCTTTTGAATATATTGCAATGGATAAAGGCTCTATAAAATGCTAAGAATTAATCTAAAAGTGAAAATGACGAAAGTTAAATATTTTGTTAAACTCCTTTTAAACGTATTTTATTGTACAAAGATTTAAAATCTATTAGTCAAGTTGAAATTTTGGTGAAAATAAGCCCTTTTCCACAGCTACACAAAGACATCCGACTTAGTTCACAGGTTTTTGAGCATTTTGTTTCTCATTTCCAGCTGAGAGCAATTTATTATTGCTCTCAGTTTTCAGTGATCACCGTGACGGTTCCATACGGTGTTGCCATCTGAAACTTGATTTTACTGTACAGGAGTGCCATCTAACGTCAATTGTGATATCGAGATTAGCGTCACCTGTTGGCCATTTCTTCAAGTGTTACGTGAGGAGTGGAAGCAATGGGAGGAGACTGTGAGTGTGAGCGGGAAATTTGGTTGTGTTTTGTCGCTAAAGTAGCCATGTGCTCTGTGTCTGTGTTGTGAATCAGCTCACAACTTCGCTTGCGAGGTCCATAGGACCTTGCCAAGTCTTCACAGTGATGTTAGACTGGGTATTTACGATGTCCTTTTCCACAAACCAAGATATGCTTATTCAACCAATGCCACTCAACTTTGACAAGTGTTCATCAGGCAAGATCCGTCACGTGACTACGAGGCTCTCTACTAGAGAATAGCACATAATTCTTTTTGAAAAAACATTGGAAAGTTAAATATTATTATGCTTTTTTTTTCTTTTTTTTTCCTCTTTTGCCATTTTTTCTTATCACTCAAAAGAATCTTGACGTGTATTGGAAACTTATTTTGACTATTTTCCAATAGAGGTTAGAATAGCTACACTTAGTTGCAGAGGTTCTCGATAAGTGTGGAACTCTTCGATGCTTTTGTGATCTCCTCGCCCAGTATTACATAGTTTTCCACCAAACTAGTGAGAAAAAGGTCTTTAGCTGCACACTTTGCCCAAACGGATGGAATCAAATGAAATTTTTTTTGTATTTCTTGTTGTGAACCATCCTTTGGTTGAGTGCAGAAAGTATTCTTGTTCAATGGCTGGGGGTTATGATGTCAAGCCTGAATATTTCACACAAAGAGCTTAAGAAGTTTCACAAATCATTTTATATGTTTCCTCAATTAAGCACGATTTTGCTCACACCAGGCACGAGTTGTATGGCAAGTTTGTACATTTGTATGTGTATCAAGTTTGAACATCTTCCAAAAAGGGACCACTACCTCATCTCCTTTGTCGCTGTCACAAGGGAATGCCTAATCATTTATTGAGTTATTATTGATTAATTAACTAATTAATTGATGATATTTGTTATCACATACATATGTTATGCTACAAGCGTTTTTTTCAGAGGTTGGGCACGATTGCACATCCATGCAACCCCCCTTTGTCTTGCCAGTATGGTGCTGGTAGCAACACTCAACTTAGGGGACCATGTCAGATTTGGCTTCACCACGTTTTTCTTTCCTGCTTGGCCTGGTGAGCATTTCTTTCTTGTGATTATGTTAATGACTCGTGCCTGACATTCCCAGTGACACCTGCGAAGTATTACACCCATCACGCTGAATTGTACTTTTGATTGTCTAAATTGGTGTTCAGAGACACTCTTTGATAGAGCAATAACTGATAGGGGATCAATGGTGATTGGTTTTGTGGTGGAAATGTGATTGAGGCTATATATTGCCCATGATGAAATTTGATGCTAGGGACCATGTCTAAAGACACATTTATGCCGTTTGACATCGTATTGATACATCTGGCTCACAGCCATTTGTTTGGTAAACAATTGCCAGGGGAACCCGCAGACCACGTGACCCTCTCTCAATTGAGATATTGGTCAGTTAAGTAGGTCACATGTTACACTTAATCCAATCATGTCATGCAATTTTAATGCATTGTTTACTCGTAAACAATTTGTTTGTTTGCGCCTTGCGCTGCAAGTTGTGAACCCCACATTATATAGAAGAAAAAGGTCAGCCATATTTTTGGGGTGAAACTGTAGATAATAAGGAAAGATATTGTTTAAGAATATCTGCGTCATGGAAGGCTGATCTTGGGCACTGGGAAGACATAGGAGTCATTAACACCAAAATTTGAAAGTGACTTTAATTAGACAGGAATCGATATTGGCAATCAATAAGTGATCAAATTTTCGGAAATTTGCTGGAAATTCGACAGTACATCATCCGTGTCATCCAACACTGGTCACCTGGCTGTGAAGATACTTACCCGGTAAGTGACCCATTTTACGCTTCCTACGTCAACGTTAGACGTGATTTGACGTTACCGATCTCTTAATGACTTATGTAAGATCAATGTGGGCCAAAAAATTTGGGATTTCGGGGAGGATTTTGAATTTCTGGCGCCACGGAATATGAGGTTACGTTTGAGATTTGTTGAATGAAGGGAACTCCATGTCATTCACAGACCAGAGGCGCCGGTTGGGGTAGGGAGAATCTCAATACGTCGAAAATAAGAAAGTACCGCTTACGTTAAGGTGTGTCACTTTCGGTTACTTTAAGTCATGTTCCTATAAAAAGTAGGTGATAAAAAATGGCTTTTTGCACTTTGGATGCTCGGAAAAAGTGTGAGTTTGACACAATGGCGGTGAAACCCCTCCCAGTTTGAGCTGGCCTATTGTGGCTTCTCCCCACTGGCCGCCATTGTGATGTTGAATTTCAGTCAAGGGAATTGATCCGAAATTTACAAGTCGCTGTCGCTCTCAGTCAGCATAACGAGAAACTTTAATTTACACATAAAGGATTCAATATGGAATATGAGAATGGAATCTGTACGGGGTGATTTACTTTGATTCTGGTGAGTGTTTTTTTGTGGTATCCCAAAAGCAGCCCGGGGGTGGGGGCTTGGGGTGGGGGAAGTTGCTGAGCGGAGATATGTTTGCTTTGACACAATCAACTATGGCGACTAGCCAAACCCAAGTACTCATATTTATTTCTTGGTGTCTGTCTCAAACCACTTTGATCATGGAAGTACATGGTTCACTTTTAGTTCTACACAGTTTACAAATAAGTGTAAAGTTAACTACCCATTTGTGTGCCCCAGAGGCCCCTGGGTGGGGTTTTGTGGGGTAAGATATTTCTCAGCTAAGAATTCTTTTATCACCAAGCGGTGAGGCAAAATCCATTGGCTTGACTTAATTGACATCATGGCGACTGAGCGAGCCATGGTGAGCCAAATATACAAAATCACAAAAAATACAACACCATCCATTCTACACATGGAAATAGGAAGGCCACGCTTTGTCAGATGTAAACATTGGTTGATTTAGCTCATTGTGTGGTTTGACATTGGGTTGTGGTGGAAATTTATTAGTGGCCAAAAATATATTTTGGAATCAGGAAATGTTCATCACTGATAGATAAACGATTGAAGTACATCCCTACGCCATGACACCCAAGACAACAGGATCTGTAATGTGGCGTGAGGGAAGGGTTCCCGACTTGTGTTATTAGCCTCTTTGGATGTGAATTGAATTTTCTTGGATCCACATATTTTTTTTATTTTTTTATTTTTTTAAGTTTCAGTTTTAAATGCCACCATGTACACAGTTATCAATATTGGTTTAAGTGATAGTTTCAAAATTTTAGTTTTTATTTAAATTTTTTTTCAAAATCTTTATATCATTTTAGGATTGTAAAGATTCAACCTAAATTTTTGGTAATGCCACAAGGTTAAATATTAAGCATATCTTTTATTCCTTAGTTTATCCTATTATATGGATGTACATTTTGTGGGGTGGATGGATTGGCTATAACTGTCAGTGTCTGAAGATTTTACACATCATCAACGTAACTTGTTTGGTTCCAAAGTTCAGCAAGGCCAGAATTGGCTGGCAATGGTTCTTCCCAAGTTATAAATGTCATATGTATTTGAATATTTGGATTTGACCACAAACATCACAATAAAAGCTCTGAAAAGACAAGCCAAGCCATTGTGTTGTAATCTTCCAATATGTAAGCTCAAAAAGAGTTAGAAGGAAAGATGAACTGCCCATTGAACAAAAAAAACTGGCATGGATAAAATAAAATTATTCTCCTGCTCGAGATTTGTAAATTTATGTTTTATTGAGAAGAAATCAAATCAGCAAAATGAATATGAAATTACTACAAACATCAAAACCTCACTGTTTGAAAGGATGATTTTTTAAATAAAAACTGAATATGTGTAAAGTATTAGTATGCTTGTGCTTCATGTACAAACAAATTGTGGGAAGCAGTAAGGAATTCATATGATGTACATAGTATGGGTTAAGGCAGAGTTATTATAATGAGGCGAGTTTCTGTATTTGTGTTGGGAGAACATGTCATGATGTAATGAATCAATATTGATTCCATATTGATATTAAAGTAGTGGAATGAGTGCAGTACACAACAACAAGCTTAATAATCAGTACGGAACAGGTGGAGATAGTCGCACCCACATTTCTGACCCCTTTCACGGGTGACAGCTAGATGTGAAAACATGGGCTCACGCAAGACAAGCTTGATGTGGAAGAATTCAAATGACTTTCATCCTGTATGGTTGCAATTCACAGATAGTTCGACAACCAAGCAGGATACAGACAAGCTGCTATCATTACAGAGTCTAGCCATCCTTACTGAATTAGTATCATGTCTTATCATTTTGATATATGTAATTTTCAAAATTGAAATGAAGGACAGTCCCTTTTCAGTCGCAATGTAAAGGGTATTTTGACATACTCCACTACGATAAGCGAATGGAAATAGATGTATGGAATGAATAATGGCTGTTTTTAGTTGAAGCTTAAGAGTGAATTTACCTTGACATGTGCTATGAAATATTCAACTGCTATGAATTTGTTAATGAAAAATTAATAAGTGTCTGTTCAGACAAGACTTGAGAATCTTTTAAATAATTATGCGATTTGAAAGAAGCTGATCTGGACTTATCAATAATGTAAAAGATCACCGGGTACTGGCTTCACTCTTCGTGACCATCTGTCTTAAAGTAGCGAATTTATTATTATTCATTCCTGCTACATATATATAGGCGATCAGAAAGACTATGGCAAAAAATATAATTGATCATGTGATGAAATTTTAATTTGTTATGCACAATGCAGTTTATCCAGTGAATGATCATTAATGCCTTTGTTTGGAAACAACAGGTAGAGACCAATGAAGGTTTCACATCTATGTTTTCATTTAAGTTTTTGAACAGTTCCTGTCAGGTGAAATATCTTATTTCTTTGTTCACACTTTTGTTTTGATTTCATGCTCTTAAGACCTTTTCTATAAATAGAAATTGTTAACAAATCTTTCAGTGGATTATAAATTGGACACAAAAGATTATAGCTTGGACACATGGAATATGATTTGGACACATGGTCACAGAAAACAGTAAAAAAATAAGACAAGTTTATTGAAATTCAGGCCAGTAGAAATTATAAACCACTGGTCATTACTGGGCCAGAGGCCCAAAATCCCCTTCATGGCGAGTGATAGTGTGAATATGTGCAAAACATTCCAGCTGAAATGATGAACACATTCACATGTTCTCAATTAATTGTCATGACACAGAAAGGGCAATGAAATGTTGTCCAAAGTCAACCAATAGCAATAATACATAAAGATATCTTTTTTTCTGCCAAGATTTCAAGTGAAAACATATTTGTGGTACAGTTAATTTCATTGCAAAGTGTTTGAAAAGAAACTACTTTTTTGAAAACATTTTGACACATCAACGAGAGAAGTTGCCTCACTCAGCTTTGTACAAACGTTGAACAAAGACTTGAGCTTATAACATAAAGTTCCCACAATAACCAGGTGTTCTGTATGTATGTTATGCTTGAGTAATTGTCATAAATTTTCCCTCATCAAAACATTTTAGAATTGTGTTCTCTTTCTTGAGAGTTTGGTAAAATCCTTTGAGCCATATGGCACCTGGTAAATTATAAGAATCTTACTCATTTCATAAACAGATGAATAAGGTCATAAAGTGGGTTAGTTGAAGTTTCAGAGGGGTGAAAGGTAGGGGGATATATCCGAAGGAGACCATTGTCTTGCCGATGGGTCCAGGGTTCTCCCCACCTGGCAGGCAAATATGTGCAAAGGTCAAGGTCATATGGTGTGTCCTTGCATTCCCAGGTGGGATGGTTAGAGGTGACCATTGCTGCCTATCCCTATACCTACCCCCACCCCCATCCTTCATTACTTGTAGGCCATCCCATCAGCAACGAAGCACCTTCTTTTCTTCATGTGTTCAAGAAACCTGTCAAGTCATTTTCACCTGTTGAGACATTCACATTTTAATTGGATTAAATGTTGTGAATTTATTTAATAGTTGTCATGGCAACTTGAGCTCTGAAAAATAGGAAATATGCAAATTGCAACAAAGCGTGATGTGCCCACTCCTGACTCCTGTCGCTGCAGTATTCATATAATACACATATTTCCTTGATTTAGCAAGTTGACAATTGACTGCTCGGTTCTCTGCAATTTCTGTTAAAGGCTTAGCCAGCTTAGATGAGATTGATTTTACACAGTCTGCAATATATTAGCCTAAATCTACTTGTTATGTAATCTTCATGTCTGAACTAGCAGTACTGCCCTCCCCTTTACTTGAGTAATAGGATGTCAAAGTATTAGGATTCCTCTCATTAATATATTTTGAAATATTGGTATCTTCAATCCCAAAATACTGTTTAAATGGAATTTGATTTTGTTCACCACTGGATGAAGTATGGTTTAGAGTATTGCTTGCCATTATGCTGTGCTGATCACACAAATAGTGGTCAGTAGAAAGGGGTCACATTGTTCAGAATGTTATGGAATAGGAATTTGAGGAGTATACCTCAGTTTTATTGTTGGCAGCACATGTAAACATATTTAAGGAGTTCAGTGCAGTGTGCCTTCATTTGACCTGCTGAAGATACACTTGAGTCGAGGCCTTGGTCCTACGTAATGGCTTGCTTCATGTATGACAGGAGTTTGTGTGAGGTTTGGGATGGTAAAGCATCAATGTGATAGCATGGAAGGTATGCAGGGTAACCTGATGCTGCAGCAGTGAGCACAGAGGCCCCCAGTTATCGCCACCAGGGGGGGTTATATTCAACTCTATATGTGTGAATCTCTTAGATCCTTCAACATCCAGGAGGGGGTGAAGTTAAACGTTCAAGTTAGCGAGCACTGTTTTGGTTGATTACAGCGATATGTTCTTCACACATTCACATTGCAAAGAGAATGTTTTCTTATTATTGATCCTATACAAGACAGAATCAGTCAAGACAGCAAGACAGGACAGTGCAAGGCAAGGTGTGCTAGACAGTGCAAGACATGACTAAGACAGTGAAACAAAACAGTTCAAGACAGTCTAACTGCCAAGAGTGCAAGACAAGACAGTGTAAGGGACGAGACAGTGTAAGAGTCGAGACAGTACAAGACAAGACAGTGCAAACCAAGACAGTGCAAGATAAGACAAGGCAGTGCAGTGGTAATGTGTGTGTGTGCATTGGGGAGATTGATATGTGTTGTAGATTAGGGATCTATATATAGATGTAGCAGAAGCAGTTACATCAGTAGATCATGGGTCCTGCAGCTGGGGTGATGGTGGTGGCCGTGGCAGGGGCTTGTCTGTCAGTTCACCTACGCTTTAATCTGCTCTTCACCACCGCAGTAGTAGCCATTTTGGGATTTTTTTTCTTTCTCGTAAATTGGCACCTGAGGTAAAGGGCATTCACTTAGAACTGAGCTTTTTGAAAACAGAAAAATAATTTAATCTCTGGCCATTTAACACAAAATTATAGCATATTGTTCAGGGCTTAACATTAACACTGGCCCAGTGGTCCTTTACATTTTTGAGCCCCTGGGCCAGTAATTTTAAAATTCCATTCACCCATGTTTAGGTGATTATTTGTTTACATTTTCACTGTTACCATAGTTAAGGCAGCCCAACCACTCTACTTGTAAGTAAATGTTGAATTTTGCATTTGCTTGCGATAGAAATTTCCAAAGGACTTATAATATTGGCAGGCCAGAGAGACCACAGAAACTCCATACATAAAAACTGTTGATGCGACTTTGGAAAATCAGAATATCTTATGATAGGCATGGCCATCAGCTAAAAAATATCCATGATGATAGGCATGGCCATCAGCTAAAGATATCCATGATGATAGGCATGGCCATCAGCTAAAAAATATCAACAGCTAAAGATATCCATGATGATAGGCATGGCCATCAGCTAAAAGATATTATCAGCTAAAGATATCCATGATGATAGGCATGGCCATCAACTAAAAATATCCATGATTATAGGCATGGCCATCAACTAAAAATATCCATGATTATAGGCATGGCCATCAACTAAAAGATATTATCAGCTAAAGATATCCATGATGATAGGCATGGCCATCAGCTAAAAGATATTATCAGCTAAAGATATCCATGATGATAGGCATGGCCATCAGCTAAAAGATATTATCAGCTAAAGATATCCATGATGATAGGCATGGCCATCAGCTAAAAGATATTATCAGCTAAAGATATCCATGATGATAGGCATGGCCATCAGCTAAAAAATATCCATGATGATAGGCATGGCCATCAACTAAAAAATATCCATGATGATAGGCATGGCCATCAACTAAAAAATATCCATGATGATAGGCATGGCCATCAACTAAAAATATCCATGATGATAGGCATGGCCATCAGCTAAAAAATATCCATGATGATAGGCATGGCCATCAGCTAAAAATATCCATGATGATAGGCATGGCCATCAACTAAAAATATCCATGATGATAGGCATGGCCATCAGCTAAAAAATATCCATGATGATAGGCATGGCCATCAGCTAAAAAAATATCATCAGCTAAAGATATCCATGATGATAGGCATGGCCATCAGCTAAAAAATATCGATAATGATTGGCATGGCCATCAGCTAAAAAATATCCATGATGATTAGCATGGCCATCAACTAAAAAATATCATCAGCTAAAGATATCCATGATGATAGGCATGGCCATCAACTAAAAATATCCATGATGATAGGCATGGCCATCAGCTAAAAAATATCGATTTTTTTTGTCATGGAAATGCATGAGGATGTAAGTGAATGTTTATTTTTATATGAAATAACTACTCTCCTTAAATAGCAGATCCTGGTGAAATGACCAGTTGGGGCAAACATTTCTATGGTCACACGCAAACATGACAAGATAAACAAGTGCAACAGGAATGCATGATTACGTGGTGTCACACAACAAGTGTGTGTGTGTGAACCCATAGAGTCATGTGATGACCAAACATCCTAGCTGGATCATGGGATTACCGGTATTCCAAATTTAAAGTTTGGCTTCAACCAGTGAAAGATCTGTTATAATCATATGATCAAATGATTAGCTTTAAAACATTGACACAGATCAAATAAAAAATGTGTATAATAAGAAAAATATGAATCTCAAGTTCAAACCATTTTGAACTTTTTACACACTTATTACATTGAACAGTGCATTTACCTTATTGGAAACTATTCAACAATATATTTATAAGACAACTCATGTCACAAACAACTCACAAACTTCAGGCACTCGTTGTACAAGATAGTTGGTCACATTCGCTGTGTAATGATCAATGAAGGTTAATTTATATGAACATAGACGTCGCTTTATTTGATATTTGTACTTTGAACAACAGGCCCTGGAATTAAGGATATCAGGGCACTCGCCCCTATGGGCCAGTGAATCTAAATTTTCACTTGCCCAATATTAAAGTAAGTGGCGCAGATATTCGATAAAGAAAATTATACATCTGCAAAGTGATAATGATAAACCATGAAGCCAGACATGAAGTGGTAGGTTGTCGTATTCACACATATTTGAGATGGCCAGAAACTGAATTTATATCTTATACCTGCTACTGGCCTCATCAGGCCAGTAAAACCTGTAACCTACTGGCCCATACTAGCCCAGAGGCTTGAAAGAAAGGGCTGCCAGCCATCAGGCTAGCACTTATTTCATGGTCTGCTCAAATATTTCAGAGAATTTCCCTTGTATGTCAAACTATTTGCTAAATATCCCTATTAAAGTTAAGATCTACCAGCAATAAATGTTCTGAATTAACGTAATTGGGAGTTGCCAGTTTGGATTCAAGTTCTTAGATATGGTTGAAACATTTCTTATTCCTGTTCAGAATCATCATTTTCTTATGAAATGAAAGAGCTAAGGATCAGAATGAGCTCTTCTTAAGAATTGTAATGGACAAATATTAGCTATTTAAGTTTTGTAGCGTGGATGAAGTTCAGAATGTCTCAGCACGGATGGAGTACAGAATGAAGTGGCACGGATTGAGTACAGAATGACATGGCATGGATGGAGTACAGAATGAAGTGGCAAGGATGGAATATAGAATGACATCAGGAGACATGAGGACAGAGTATAGAATGACATCGGGAGACTGGAGGACAGAGTATAGAATGACATCAGGAGACATGGGGACAGAGTACAGAATGACATCAGGAGCATGAGGACAGAGTATAGAATGACATCAGGAGACATGAGGACAGAGTATAGAATGACATCAGGAGACATGGGGACAGAGTACAGAATGACATCAGGAGCATGAGGACAGAGTATAGAATGACATCAGGAGACATGAGGACAGAGTATAGAATGACATCGGGAGACATGGGGACAGGGTACAGAATGACATCAGGAGACATGAGGACAGAGTACAGAATGACATCAGGAGCATGAGGACAGAGTATAGAATGACATCAGGAGCATGAGGACAGAGTATAGAATGACATCAGGAGACATGGGGACAGAGTACAGAATGACATCAGGAGCATGAGGACAGAGTATAGAATGACATCAGGAGACATGAGGACAGAGTATAGAATGACATCAGGAGACATGAGGACAGAGTACAGAATGACTTGGCATGGATTGAGTACAGAATGAAGTGGCAAGGATGGAATATAGAATGACATCAGGAGACATGGGGACAGAGTATAGAATGACATCAGGAGCATGAGGACAGAGTATAGAATGACATCAGGAGACATGGGGACAGAGTATAGAATGACATCAGGTGACATGGGGACAGAGTACAGAATGACATCAGGAGCATGAGGACAGAGTATAGAATGACATCAGGAGACATGGGGACAGAGTATAGAATGACATCAGGTGACATGGGGACAGAGTATAGAATGACATCAGGAGACATGGGGACAGAGTATAGAATGACATCAGGAGACATGGGGACAGAGTATAGAATGACATCAGGAATTGACCTCAAGACAAATAGCACAGGAGGATGGGTTTCAGAAATGACCTCAAGAGACTTGGCAAGAGGAAGAGGTAGTATTATTTCACAGAGCAAGAAGGGATGCTGGCACAACAGTAAAGATAGAAAACCTGAGATTATTAGCTCAAATTATATGTCGATGATGGTTTGATGGGATTGGCATCATGTTCTTATGATGGCCATATAATTGGGCAAAATAGAAATATGCAACTGGCATATTATTAAATATATCGGTCTGTTATTAGGTTACTTGTATTCACATCTGGCCAGGGTTGACCTGAGGCAGGTTTAGCAGATATGGAGTCAGGATGCCATATGAAACATTGACCTCAAACAGAAACAGACTAAGGTTGGCAACATTTGACTTTAAAATGTAAAATGCATTGGAATGACAGTAGTCAAACCTGGAACTTTGACATGATATGGTTATCTTGTACATTTTTAGATAGAAGATTATTATATGGTTTCTCGTTTTGGGTTGTAATGAAAAAATATGAGGTAATTTATCTATAGGATAGAATGCATTCTATACCCTGGAGTGAGGAGGGCCAAATGCAATGCTGTTGCATATATATGGATTTCATAGGACCCTGGAAATACTGCCACGTTGCAGCAAAGAACAAGAAATGACCTTGGAATATTGGACACTTTATGGGAATGGAGACATGGGCATGTTGTGTTAGATTTGACATAGTGGTTATGTTCATAATATGCAACCGAATACATGGTTATGGTTAGTTAGAATGACCCAGGCTGTTGATCTATGTTGTCAAATACAAGGATTTCTTTTTCTTTCTCAGTAGTTTCCAAGGCAAACCTGTGGGAATTAGGTTTTAACTGTAATCAACTTTTTTGTAAGAATGATCACGATATATATGATATGAGGACAACTTTATGATATCAGCCCAGTTTGAGCAAGTTAACAGATCTATGACTGTCTGTGCTGTGTATGATTCGGGTGAATGGTGAATCACGACATTTCTTCTTTGTCTGAATTTGGAAAGGGCCATCATACATACATTAATTGTTAAGACATGAACTAAGAGTGTTTTGAGTCAGGATGGTTATGACAAGCTTGGAAGTGTTAAATGATGAACATAAGAGTGTCCTTGGCGGTATGTAATATGTGTTTTCATTAAGATGTGTGGGTGAGATATTTGAGGTATTGCGGCTAACATAGAGGCCTCGCAGCCATACACCGCCTGATGTTGTGAAATCATTACTCAGCTGCTGTGTGCATATTAAATGATAACAGGAGAAGAGTGCATTCATACAGACGTGTGTTTTTGTGACAATATGGTAGATAGACAGCAGGCATTGATGGGCCAGCACAGGCTGTGAATAAAGAGACCTCAATACCGATTCCAAAGTGCTGCCACTGCATGTTAGTACTTGAAAAGGCATAAGTTAAGGTTCTGTATCAGAAATTACAAAATCTCCAAATTGAATTCTTTCTTATCCTATTCAAAGAAATGGCTGTTATAGCCATTGGCTAAGAGAGAGGCCCCTATGGGGAATGGGGGTAGGAGATTATTGATCCGAAGGTGTGCATCCCTACATGGCCTCACACCTTTCTTATGCTGATTATGGCAGTGACACAAAGAGGGGTGCATACGGGGCCATCGGTGGCCTGGGTGTAAGGGGGCCCATATGGGATGCAGGTAATTATTGGGAGAAAGGCTAACTAAGTGTGCACACAGCAGTAATCAGTGATGTATGCATGCTGACATATATAGCGAGCTGCCTGCACATAGTGGTGGGGGTCATGATAACACGGCTGCCACTCAGGCAATCCTTGCCCGACTCTGCTACCTCACTTCTATGCCCACCTCCGCCGCTTTGATGGCCAAAATGCCACATTTCTGGCTTTGATTACCCGTTACGTCAGCACGGAGATCAGTAGCTGGTGTTTTTATCAAGCTTTGATAGCATGCTTATGACCAGCGAAGGTTTTTTGTCTTGGAAATTTCCATGTTTTGTTTGAATGTGAATGATTCCCGAGAGCAGCATGCTCATCAATAACATGTGGAGTTGTCATGGCAGGGGACTGGTCTCTAGAATACGAGCTCCATTAAGTAGTCCCCCTTCCCAACTAGATGCTCTGCTGGCCTCCACACTTACCAATTATGTCAAGAAATAAACTTATTTGCAGTTATGACAGATAACCTAATAAAATTAAAGTTAACTTCCGTGAAGGTATATGGGGCATTATTCTTTCATTTGGATTGAAAGTTGTCAATATTGGAATCTGTAATATGTGTTTATATTTTAAGAAATTAGCTATTTGGTTAACTTTTTTAATAAGTTATCTTCAGACTGAATATTCTCTTATCTTTGTTCATGAATAAGTAAAATGAAAACATTTATATAATTATTCCAGATTGTGACATCAGAGAGCTTACCTAAAGTGACAGTAGTAGTCTTATATTTAGGATTATTTTATTCATGTGATTAATTTTGTTATTGATATTTGTGATAGCTAACAAGTCCAGGCTTGTTCCATCAAAAGTATTAAATCAAGTTTAAAATTATGATGATTACCAAATTGAGGTACACAAAGACTTGTGAAGATTGAGCTACATGGATATACAGATATGACCTAATTGTCGCTTTAATCTTAGGCTTTGTTCTCAAGTCCTATCTGTATAATATAAATGTATTGTTTTTCATCCACACCAAAAAAACTATAATTGAGTCTGATATTAATGATTGATAATATATTAGTAAACATTAGTTTAAAATATTAAAATAAGTTTAATCTGGCAAATAGTGCATTATGGCTATGTATATTATATCATTGGCCTTGTCATTACGGCCTTGTCATTCTGGCCAAAGTGGCCATGTATATTATATCACTTGGCCTTGTCATTACGGCCATGTATATTATATCACTTGGCCTTGTCATTACGGCCTTGTCATTACTGCCATGTATATTATATCACTTGGCCTTGTCATTATGGCCATGTATATTATATCCCTTGGCCATGTATATTATATCCCTTGGCCTTGTCATTGTGGACGAATATTATATCACTTGGCCTTGTCATTCTGGCCATGTATATTATATCACTTTGGCTTGTCATTACGGCCATGTATATTACTTGGCCTTGTCATTCTGGCCATGTATATTATATCACTTGGCCTTGTCATTCTGGCCATGTATATTATATCACTTGGCCTTGTCATTGTGGACGAATATTATATCACTTGGCCTTGTCATTACGGCCATGTATATTACTTGGCCTTGTCATTATGAATGAATATTATATCACTTGGCCTTGTCATTCTGGCCATGTATATTATATCACTTGGCCTTGTCATTCTGGCCATGTATATTATATCACTTGGCCTTGTCATTCTGGCCATGTATATTATATCACTTGGCCTTGTCATTATGGCCATGTATATTATATCACTTGGCCT
This sequence comes from Amphiduros pacificus, assembly GCA_949316495.1. Lineage (NCBI taxonomy): Eukaryota > Metazoa > Annelida > Polychaeta > Phyllodocida > Hesionidae > Amphiduros > Amphiduros pacificus. The sequence continues at coordinate 14,682,889 of OX439010.1, forward strand.
TGTCATTATGGCCATGTATATTATATCACTTGGCCTTGTCATTATGGCCATGTATATTATATCACTTGTCCTTGTCATTGTGGACGAATATTATATCACTTGGCCTTGTCATTCTGGCCATGTATATTATATCACTTTGGCTTGTCATTACGGCCATGTATATTACTTGGCCTTGTCATTATGAATGAATATTATATCACTTGGCCTTGTCATTGACATTCTGGCCATGTATATTATATCACTTGGCCTTGTCATTCTGGCCATGTATATTATATCACTTGGCCTTGTCATTCTGGCCATGTATATTATATCACTTGACCTTGTCATTACGGCCATGTATATTATATCACTTGTCATTATTATCAGTTTTCATTAGGTTGCTAACTCTATGGATACAGGTTTTCGAGAGGATTTCACACCTGTTGTATGTGAGACTGATAATTTACCTGAGCTGACCTCAATATAATACAGCCTCTATGCAATAAGTGCTAACTAATATTGGAAACATTTATCAACACAACCAAACTGGAAATTATTCTACATTGACACTATCATTGCTTACGTAATCTTCTCGAGTTGAAAGTCAAAGCATCACATTTGCCATGCAAAATTTTAAAATTTTCTCTTATTCTCAGCAGTGCACTTTTAATTATATTTCATTTAATTTGAGTGAATCAAATTAATGTTACAGCCCTGGTAAGTGGCATATATTGTAGTCTATCAGCCTGCTCTCAGCATCCCACCAATGTGCTCTATAATCATTTTTCCATCTTTCTCTGTTTTGACTAGTGTCTTTGTCTGCACCAAGTTATACTTTCCATACAAAACAACTGAAGCCTCTTTTACACTTTCAGTGTCTACTCTGCATTCCTAAGATTATTTTAATTTTATTTATTGATTTTCATTATCAGATATTGAAAATATTCCACCCAAAAATATCCTGCAAATCTATTCTGTTTGCCTTCGATCAATTGTCACCCAATCAGAATTCATGAAATTTATACCAGTGACAGGTTTTCAATATGGTGGAAAACATGTATTGTTCATGTTTTTTCAACAACAACAAAAAACAAAAACATTTTTCGATTTCCAACCAACTCAAGGTTAAAACCTGCGACCCTTAAATTTTTTTTAGCTCAGGATGATTAACATCTTCCTTGACCATTACCCTCTTGAAAGTCAACAATTTCAACCAAAAATAGAGATGTAAGATTAACTGAAATAATTGAAAATCTCCATGACATCATCACTCTTCCGCCTCTACCATCAGGGTCGCATTTCCAGTTGTCTTAAAACAAATATATTCAGATCTCACTCATTTTTCAATATTTTGTTTCCAAAATTTGAATTTGATATTTAAAGCACCTAATAAGTTGATATATGAAAAACAATTTTGAGAAGATGAAATGAAATAAAAATTGTCTTGCCAACAATTTTAAAAGCACAATATTTTTATTTTTATTTTTTTATTATCAATCTTTTTGGGTAAAAGATTGATAATAATATACAAAAACTACACCCTACTCTAATTTTTGTTCAGCATGTTATCAGAAACATTAATTTTTTTTTTTTTTTTTTTTTTTTCCCTGTTAGACTTTCCAAGTCATAAATATCCGACATCTGACATAGCGGATCTTTAAAAATGTGGTTTTAATATTAATTTGACATCAAATTGAGTTCAAATTCTGGGCATCAAGTTGAATAGAGGAGGAACATCTAGCAAACTCTTCTTGTCATTTATGTACATTTATGTTGTGTGGTTTAGTATGATACCGTAAGGTAACGCAAACATGTAGATAACAAATGTGTGACCATATATATCATAACATGATTTGGTTTAGTGACTAGCTCTATGTTAGCAAGGAAACTGTTAGTATCTCAATGAGCAGCCCACACAGTTGGTCCATACATAATTGTGACCAAATGAGGTCACACTGTCAAGCCAGAGAATACGATTTATTCACACTACTCTGTTTGTTGACTCCATTTTGATGTATTGACAGGGATAGTATTGATTATTGACAAAAAATTATATGGGACAAAACTGAATTTTCCAGAATTTGTGCAAGTCATTTAACAAATCGTACACAACAAAAATCTAAAATGTGCAGAATACTTAGATGACAATAGCTTTAAATAACATTTGGCTCACCTTAAATCGAAGGCTGCAATGGCCTTGTTTGTAATATCATCGGTACAAATGACTAGATAGGTGTGATGCCCTGACTGCTCATGAATGCCCTCTGACTGTGATAACTGGTACTCAGCTTTGCACTACTGATTTATACAAGGTTTGAAAATGGATACTGTCACCCATCAAAAGGTAGTAATTGTTTATATACAGGTATGTGGCATGAAAAAAAGTCCTGAAATAATTCATTAAACAAGGACGATTTCTTTGAGAAAAAAAAAATACTGGCCTGTTGAAAGTGATGTTATCTACACACTTGTGTAGATTTTTCTTAAAAAGTTTTATTTTTGTAATTGACTTAAAATCTAATACATCATGTATAAGACGTTCATAATTCAAATTCGACTGCCAGGTGCACATAAACTGATGAGATTTGATTCGTTGAGTGCAAATAGTGTGGAACTGACAGTATACATATGCCTGCTACATTGTGATCTGTGATTAATACATTATTCTGAAAGGTCGAGATGGCACAGTATGAAAAAACAATGATGCCAACCAAGACAATTCCCATATAACAGAGAAATATATATATATATAACAGAGAAATATATATATATAACAGAGGATAGCTGGACAGTGTAAACTTGTTTATCTTTAGCAATCATGACAAAAGGTATTTGTCGCATTGTGAAGCCAAGCTGAGGTCAATACATATGTGGCTGGGATCTTGATATGTCATGATGGGCAGGTAAACAAGACCACCTTTACTTGTTTGGTTTGATTGTACATTGAGTATGATGAGTAATACTTCCTGACCATTTATATTGAGGAAGGAAGAGATATTCTCATTTTGGCCCCTAGTTAAATGCCAGTGAGAGCAAAATGGTCAGCGGTGAGGTCATAATGTGATGACCTCAATCAGGGCTCTTGTAATAGGCTTTCTTGACATTGTCTTAGTGTTTGAAGATCAATCGGATATCATTTCTGTAAAATGCATTTCTTTGTGATAAGTGGAGGTTTAATTGTATGGTTTTGAGGTGGTGGTGATGACAAGTGAGAAATTTGGGCAGGAAGGTTGTGGTAGAAGCACAAGGCAGGTAATGGCCGCCATGGCTGATACATGTATCTCACAATACATGCATTCATTATGGATCTACAGTTATGTAGTGCATAAAACACCACTGAGGGATTATGACTGCTGGTTGGAGGGGAGGGGGGATGGTGACTATATGATTTCCTGAGGAAAGCCCTGAATTTTGATTATAGTATATAGTGGCAGATGGCTTGGCAGGTCGGCCAGTAGTACAGGGGTAGCTCACACCAGCTGGGGGGCAAAGAGAAGGGGGAAGCTCAAGATGGCTGCGTGTGTCCCGACATTGCCTGAGCTGGACCCTCTCTACGTCCAGACCTGGTATCTAGTCTAGCGGGTAACCTTAGAGCGGGCAGGCAGCCGCACAGACAATCTGGTGCCCTCCCTCCCGTGGCTCACACGCTCCCTCACTCCTCACAGACAGCAAGACGTAATTATAGGATCATCCTCGCTACTGCCTCATTAATATTCACACCACTGGGTCAATATTCCCTTGTCTTTTATCAGCTTGTAAAAATACACAGGTTAGCTTTTGAGAGAGCAGTCCAAGAAATTGTTTGACTGCCCGAGTGGCAGCACAGGAAGGGAACCGTATGGCATCACAAAGGTGCCAGCCAGCACGGTGGGTCCGTCCCAGTTGAAAGGTTAAATTTGGTGGCCATTCACATGCAAATGATGCGGGATATGGCGTTGTTATGGAAATCCTGGGGGGCGATTGACACAGTGACGGTACCTATAGTAACAATAGTGTATGTGGTAGAAATGCCTCCATTATTACAGATGCTCAAATGATGCCATTGCTGCTCGTCATGATTGGCCATTAGCCGTAGGATAGGGGATTTTTTGCCGGGCAAGTGCTTCTTGGCGTACGATAGAAGATTATCGGGGAGGACATGACATCATGATTGCTGAATACATCTGCAGCTCAGAAATCAATAGCAACGTGTGATGACAATTCATAGCGCCAGCCGCCTTTCAAAAATAACATTCTAGCACACAAATGGCGAGGACCTAAGCACAAGGGCATCAAGGCCCTAACTGCACCCAAGGCCCTCAACACCTGAGAATTATAGGTCTTCCAGTGTGGAATTCCTCGATAAAGAAAAAGGTCAATTTAAAGGTGAAGTTATATAAGATATTACCGTGATTATAATTACAATTACCTGAAATAACTTTACTTAATCAACTTTAAACACCCGAAAGCTGACGATAAAAAAGGGATTATAGTTATGTGATTCTCTTCATTTCAGGTTGTGTAGATTGTGACTAATTTTGGATATTCTTAGGCGAAAAAGAAGTCAGTTGACATGGTTGAAACTATCAGGTTGTGCACAACTACATGAACAAAGGATCATCACTAACCAACGTTTGATTGATGATTATAATTTGAATCATTATATTGTTAATGGCGCTGAGATGACAGCTTGCCGGTGTTTACAGTTTGAGTGTTGTGGCACTTGTCATGTGACCCACGTCATGTGACCCACGCTAGTTAGACCGTATGAACCTCATGATCACACTTGCTTTATCAGTTCAGAACTTTAAAAAATCTAAATCAAAATCAAATCATATCATTATAACTTGTTATGCTCTTGCACATTTTCCATGAAGTTCTGTTTTGAGGATATATACATGTATGTCTTATAAAGCATAAAGAATGATAAACTTTCCGGTTTAGGGATACATGTATGTGTTTTGGTGTGAATAGCTCAGCATTAGTTCTTACTGGCAGCACAAGTATGTGATAGCTGGAGAATCCACACTGACCAGGATGAGAGTGATTCAGCACTGACCAGGATTTGACCGGCAGGGCTGGGGGTTAGAGATAGACGTTTGTAGTTATATATAGGCATACGGATGATTGCTTTTGTCCTTGATGACATTCTAAATATAATACACGTGTACCTCAAGTCTTATACAAAGGCAGGAAGCCCCATACTAACAGGTAGAACGTTTGCCATGGCCCATCTGCTATGAACCTTCAATCTCTATGGGTCTTCAATAGTAATGGCCGTTAGGCAAACTTTTGTCTTATGATTTAAAGGATTTATTGATTACAGTGTACCTGATTTCAACTAATAATGATATCTAATTTGTGTTTTTTCTTGGTCAATTTTTGTTTTCAAGTGCTTTGCCACAACGCCATATAAGGTATTGTTTCAAAGCATATCATGCATAAACTGAGAAGTGCATGGTGACTGCTTCCTTGTTACTTGGTAAACTTAGCCCCAACATACATGCATGGAATCATGACACAAACGTTCCCTCTGAGTAATCATCACCCATCAGCACATGGATTTGTCATGGTTTCATATGTGATTTCACAAGGATTTGTCACAGTCATAGACTGGGTTGCTATCACTCGTTGTGAATTGAGATACTGTTCCATGACTTGAATCTGTTGAAGTTTTTACCTTCCTTTGCAGGTGTCAATATGTGTCAGCTAATGCAAATATCGACCATTCTGACCTAGAAACATGGTGATGGTGACTGTAATGTAATTAAATGATATGCTTCATTTTGACAAATTCATACTATTATAAAGTTTGCCAGTTTTGAGCAGGTAAATGTAAAAAGCATATTATGGCATGGAAAAGGTCTATTTATCAAGGGTTTGTCACGATGAGCAAATGCGATTTAATTGGGTTCATATGAAACTTCACAAGGTCCAAGCTGAACAATGGCTAGAGGGGCAACTGTGTTACAGATTTGGACAAAAATCTTGTGCAATATTGCCCAGTTTTAGTTTGAAATGTCCAGTTTTGAGCATTCGCTTCCTTATTTCCACATCACGGTGTTCACCATCTTGATAGGAGATTGGGGAAAAACTGAGACCAATACAACCACTCAGAACCAGGAAATTGTGAGCCAGATTGCCAGTCCTCTACCAGCAATCACGTCCCTTGAATAATGATTATATTACCAAATGTATTTTTGTACACAAGATTATGAAATGACTTTTACATAGAAATAGACTTATGTACGAAGATGAAGTTTGTCAGTGTGTGATAGGTCTTATAATGGTGTTAAGAATGGCCAAGTTTGAGGGAAGAAGTTGCCTGAGATTTGAGGTGACCATGCGGAGATATCATGTTTGATGTGCATTAATGACAGAGTGACATGGTATCCCTGGTGGCGGCCATTTTGTGAAGGGCTGAGGAGCAGGTAGTGTGATAGATGAAGGGACTGACTTACGTTATCAGCCTGCCCCCCATGGCACACACCACAGACACATTCACTTGCCCACAGATCAGGGCCACTTGCCCTGGGCTAGTGGTCATCACAGGTGACATTTTGGAACACTTGAACAATAACGGGGAGAACCCTGGTGCAGAAACTAAGACCTAGATCTGGTTCAAACCGGTTTACATACGTGTGCATGCATTGTACATCACATTTTTGCAACAATTTTATTCCATTGTGCAAAAATTCCAGGATTGACAACAATGAACTGCAGGGGCCTGGTATCAGAAAGTTAACCCACTTTTTCCCTCTCAATAAGATTTTTCATGGCCAGGATACAGTCTAGGAGGTTGATATCCGCAATATGGTGGCATAATTAAGTCCTTCTGGCGTTCCAAGAAAAAAAAAATAGCGAGGAGTTGTGTAATCAATAGATAGCGGCATGTAGAAACGCTCAGGTTTACCTCTAGCTTGCTTACTGTCTCGCAGGCCAGCAACAGCTTGACTGAGCCCCTGCCCGCCACACAGAGGAACAAACGCCTGCGAGGTGATAAGACATGCAAATATTAGGGCATGCATTCTCTACTAATCACTAATGAGGGGAGGGTGTAACTTTTGATAGGATCAGGATGGACTGTTTTGGCTGATGACTGTAGTTTAGCGGACACGGGCCAGCAGTCGTACACAGTGGCTCATTTCCTGTGGCGGCAGATCCCAGGTCACGTCACATGCACTATTTGTCTGTCTGTGCGTCCCACTGGCCAGCTTGGCTTTTTCAAAAAGAATTTTGACACCAATAATTAGAATGTCTTTGTTTTGTGGTTGTGTCATTGCCAGCATCAGCCCTGGCCAGACTGGAGTGACACGTCGCTATCAATCACACGTTGGGTCGTCCATTACTCGTGAGTAGTGGGCCCGGTGATCTTTCTTGGCTGAGTGTGTGTTGGGTTTATGATAATGAACCAATAAACAGACATTTCACTAGGAAGCCATTTGCCTTTGTCTGGTGAGATCTCTTTGAAAATATAACTTCTCACACGTGCATGATTGCTGTGCCTGGAAATGACCTTCTCTTTGCTTGGAGGTCCTTGCACAGTCCGGGGCACAAGGGCATTTTGTGTATAATGTCTAAACAAAGGCAAAATACTCTTAAGCACGTGGATATAAGCTCACTACTTGAGGCGCTGTGTTCAGCAAGCACATGGTGAGGACATTTTTGGATAAAATATTGAAGTGAATAAGATCAGATGTATGATATTTCAATGTGCCTGGGCATGCTTATGGTCGAACTCAGTCTGTATTACCAAGTCCTCTGAGACTGAAGGGAGAAATAAAATCTCATAGAGTTTGCAAGTGGAAGTCACACTTTGTTTTCATATATAGATATGTAAAATTGTAATAATTAAAATGTACAAATGTTATGTTATAAGAAATTATTTTGACCCATGTGATTAATTTGAGTTAATGATATGTGACGTATCATGAGAGATTAGTTTATTATCAATTTACTAGTTTTGGTGTGAAAATTTCAAAAAAGATAGAAGAAATTATATTATATTATGTACTGAATCACTGATGACAATGTCCTCACCAATAGACAAGTGTACTTTTAAAATATATATCAAAATAGAAAAAATATTTATCAAAACAGGAAAAAAAATGACTTAAAAAGCACATATATATATATGTATGTATCTCTATGGAGATGAGAAGGCCATGTAAGTATGGTGTATATGAGGTGGTTGAGGTAATATTTGTGTGTGTTTTGTTTGCAGTGGATGAGGTGGTGATCAGCTGAGATGTCAGGGGAGGACACTGGGAGCACCGTGGTGGACGACGCCACTTCCAAGCCCCACAGACACAACAGGTGAGCATCTATCTAACCACGCTCCTCCATGGCTAGAGATAAAAGACAGAACACAAAGTTAGCATCTAACCACGCTCCTCCATGGCTCGAGATAGAAGACAAAACACAAAGTTAGCATCTAACCACGCTCCTCCACGGCTAGAGATAGAAGACAAAACACAAAGTTAGCATCTAACCACGCTCCTCCATGGCTAGAGAAAGACGACAAAACACAAAGTTAGCATCTAACCACGCTCCTCCATGGCTAGAGATAGAAGGCAAAACACAAAGTTAGCATCTAACCACGCTCCTCCACGGCTAGAGATAGAAGACAAAACACAAAGTTAGCATCTAACTACGCTCCTCCATGGCTAGAGATAGACGACAGAACAAAAAGTTAGCATCTAACCACGCTCCTCCATGGCTAGAGATAGACAACAGAACACAAAGTTAGCATCTAACCACACTCCTCCATAGCCATAGATAGACGACAGAACACAAAGTTAGCATCTAACCACGCTCCTCCATAGCTAAAGATAGACGACAGGACACAAAGTTAGCATCTAACCACGCTCCTCCATGGCTAGAGATAGACGACAGGACACAAAATTAGCATCTAACCACGCTCCTCCATAGCTATAGACGACAGAACACAAAGTTAGCATCTAGCCACGCTCCTCCATAGCTATAGATAGACGACAGAACACAAAGTTAGCATCTAACCACGCTCCTCCATGGCTTGAGATAGACGACAGAACACAAAGTTAGCATCTAGCCACGCTCCTCCATAGCTATAGATAGACGACAGAACACAAAGTTAGCATCTAACCACGCTTCTCCATAGCTATAGACGACAGAACACAAAGTTAGCATCTAACCACACTCCTCCATAGCTATAGATAGACGACAGAACACAAAGTTAGCATCTAACCACGCTCCTCCATGGCTAGAGATAGACGACAGAACACAAAGTTAGCATCTAACCACGCTCCTCCATAGCTAGAGATAGACAACAGAACACAAAGTTAGCATCTAACCACGCTCCTCCATGGCTAGAGATAGACGACAGAACACAAAGTTAGCATCTAACCACGCTCCCCCATAGCTATAGATGGACGACAAAACTAAAGGAATAAATGTGCCATCACATACAAAGTTAGCATCTAACCACACTGACATGCTTGCTGTATGCCATATATAACTTTAAATGTGCCATCAAACATGAGATTCTCTCGAACTCCGGACTGTGCAAGAACCTCAAAGCAAAGAGGTCGTTTCCAGGCTCAGCATACATGCATGTTTGACACATTATTACAATATATTCACACAACATGTTTTTTTAGTGCCTCCAACATTTTCCTTGATTATTACGTGTATCTCTTGTTTGAAATATTTAATGTCCTTCCACACTTGAAACAGAGCCCAAAGTAATTCATGTAATGAGATTGAACTGATTTTGAACAAATTTATTCAATTTAAGACAAATCATCAGATAATATTAGTAATATCTGAAATATAAGCTTCTATGATTTATTATATATTTAGATTTATAGGTATATTTTTTCAAAGTTTAGATTGCCAAAATTCCAATATTTTATGACAGAGCTTGAAGTATTTATGAAATAACTTATCTGACAATTGAGAATTACAATGCATGGTTTGATTTTGTGGGGTTGCCTTTTAAAGATGCATTTCTCCAATAAGTCCTTATTATCTCAGACCGTAGATTGTACTACGGTAATGTAGGAAACGGAGAAGTGTAAAAGGTGAGGCCCAGGTGTGGCCACGGGAAGAACAGTCTGCTGGCTCCCGTTTCCCTGGAGCCAAGGTCCCGTTTCACAATCCCAGGCATCACAACTACATCCTCTCAATCCTCTTATCTTTCCCAATATATCTTCAGAATTTTAATTGATTTAAAGCATTTGATATTTGCACATACAAATATTTTTTTTACTTCACAAGATGATTTTTTTGTGTTAAGTTTTTGTTTGGAAATTAGAATTAATTTTAAATGTAATGCAAAATATTTTCAGCACAATAAAGAATAAAGCATGATGAAGATCTAGGCAATATATGCTCAATTCATTTTAAATTTTAACATTGTAAAATTACTAACGAATGGGATTATTTTTCAAATCTTGTGATAGGACACTGAGAGAAATGCACTAGAGAAGTCTTATTAACGCAGAAGACCTAGAGATTTGTTATATAGCACTATGTGGTGTATATTGTAGTGACAGTAAGGTGATGAAGGAAGAGTTGAAGGTGGGATTACCGAACGGAAAGCGCCCGTTTGAGGAGGAAGAAGAGGGCGCGGGTGGTACGCAGAATGGGTCTGAGAACGGCTCCAACCCTGCATCTCCAGCCAATAAAAAGTGAGTGCTTCAAGTCGAAATGCCAAACAAAATTATATCTATTTTCTCAATAACACATCCTCGAAAAATAGAATAGTGGGGTGTTTTTGTTTTGTTTTTGTTTTTGTTTTTTTTTTCTTCATTGTTTTTAAATGTGATCAGATATACTGAGAATTGAAATATATACATGAACTGATCACTGAAACATTAGCTGGAAAGTCAAAACAAGCTTCTCCAATATTAAACCTAACAGTTATGTAAATTCTCACAAAGATCTGATATAAATAGATATTTCCAATTTTCCAAAGTTGTTGCCAATAAATGTGAACAAAGATGCACCCTTTGAAATGGGATAAAAACAAATGAAAATTTTATATTGTGATGATATAACTTATATTTAATGAAGAAATTTAGTAAGCTTTATCCAATGCAAAAAAAATCTTCTCAAGTGTTTGTGCACTTAAAGGGAAACTTTCACCTCTCTGATATACTTTTGTAGTTTGGAAGAGAATTATAATGCACATTGATTTGTAGGCTCTATTAATATGACCGCCCAAGAAAAACATGTTTTTTTGGAGAAAAGTAGCTCTTTCAAATGCACGTGCTAGGAAAAAAAGAATGACGTCATCGTGCGGCAATTACCTACTTACATAAATAATTAGTAAACAAACAACAATGCAACCAAAATAGCGGTGTCACGATTTTCGGTCTTAGAATTGACGCACTGTAGAATTTTTATGTGCGTTGGAAAGAACAGAAAAAATGCGACATTTTGGTGCCAAAAGCATGACAATCGGACCAATATTAGCAAAGTTATGACAAGTTTTGTGAAAATTGAAAATGATTGCAGCTCAACTGGCACGTGTAATAAATACCGCACGATGACGTCATAGGCCCAAATTGCAATAAATGATCATAATTTATGGGGGTTGCAAGATTAATTTTAATTGTTGGTTTGTGTTGCCATGGTTACCGCTATATATTTTTGGTCTCTGAATTTCAATGTATTTATGTATCTATGATCATTTAATCATATAATTTATGAAATGTATTTTACTAGAAAGTATCTCTTTAAGATCTGACACAAAAGGACTGGCAAATAAGCTATCTATTCAGACAATCTAATACAGATTTTGTCAACAACATAAAACAAAAACTGCTATGTATTTATATACTTGTTCTGATGCATTGTTCATTCTATATACAGGTTGAAACTGGACAAAAATCATGACGAGGAATCATCTAAAGATGAACCCTCTTCAAAGGAAAAGGAAGAGGGGCCAAAGGAGAATGGAGAAATACCAGATGATAAACTCGAGGAGGAAAAAGAAGATGTGGAATGTCAAAAAGTTACAGATGACCATAAGAAACCTGAAAATGGTGAAGAAATGAAAGACGCTGAAAATGGCGAAAAAAGCGATTCTGTAAAAAGTAATGAAGTGACAGATTCAGTCAGTAATGACTTGGAGAAAGAGGAGAAGGAAAGTTTATCATCAGAGAGTGAGGACTCTAATGAGATTAGTGATGATAAAGTGACTGAAAAGATCCCTAACAGTAAGTTAGAGGGACGGGACTCTCCTGCCAAGAAGGAGGAAAATGATAGTGACACCAAGGAGATTGCTGAAAAGAAGGACGAAGAGAAGACAAACAGTGAAGAAATCAATAAGGATTGTGACACAGACAAAAAAGTTTGTAAAGCAGACCAAAATGATTGTGACACAGACAAAAAAGATTATAAAGCAGACAAAAAAGATTGTGACGCAGACACAAAAAAATGTGACACGGACAAAAAAGATTTGGATACAAACAAAACAGATAATGATTGTGACAAAAAGAAAAAGGAAAGTGATAAAAACAAGAAAGATAATGATAGTAAGAAAAGTAAGTCCTCTGATAGTGACAAAGAAAACATGGAGGATGGACCAATGGATCTGAGTGCACCTATGGATTTAAGTGCCAAATCTCAGTCAGGCTCACCGGACGTGATCATGTTGTCAGATGAGGAGGAGGGAGCAAAACTCAACGGGACTGCCGGCCCTGTGAACAGTGAACTCAGTGGAGAACTTATTGTTGATCGTAAACGAATAATTCGGAGACTCCAAGAAGAGTTGCGAAATGAGGAGGCCAAACTGGTGTTGCTTAAAAAGATCCGGCAGAGTCAGTTACTGCAGCAGGTACAGGATAGTACTCAGCCCTCGAAGATGGCAGCTCCTCAGAGTCGGCACGCGGCCCCTCCACCGCTAGTGAGGGGAGGCAGTCAGCAACAGTTACTCCACAAATCATCATCAAGCAACGAATTGAAAGCCCGAGGCCAGGTATCTACCTCTCATATGAGACCGCAGAATCAGGGTCCGCCACCGCTCGTCATGGCTCCACGCCAGAACTCCTCCAACTCATCTGACAGGTCCTCGCATCACAGCGGTCGCATGCATCACGTGGCGTCTGCGCCACAGTTGTCGAACTTCAACCGATCAGGAAGCAGTTCAGGCTCGCAGCCGGAACAGACGCCGGCACAGCGCCAGGCAGCCGCCAAACTGGCCCTACGCAAACAGCTAGAAAAGACCCTCCTCCAGATTCCCCCACCCAAACCTCCACCGCCAGAGATGAACTTCATTCCAAGCCTGGTGGGGAACGAATTCATCATGCTGGTTGGCCTGGAAGAGGTGGTGAAGCACATCACAGAGAAAGATGGCACCAGCAGCAAGGCTGACGTCAAATATGTCTTCAATCCTTTCACATGTGTACAATGTGGCACAGACTTTACTCCCGTGTGGAAGCGCGACAAGCCGGGGTCTAAGAGTGTAATATGCGAGACATGTGTGACCACCAACCAGAAGAAAGCTCTCAAGCAGGAGCACACAAACCGGCTTAAGAGTGCATTTGTGAAAGCCCTGCAACAGGAGCAGGAGATAGAACAGCGCATGCAACAGCAGCAGGCCCAACAGCAGCAGGAACAGCAGCAGCGACAACAGCAGAGAGAGCAGCAGCGAGAACAGCAACGGGAACAGCAACAGCGCGAGGACCGCGAGCGTGACCGGGAGGAGCGGCGACGAGAAGAACAGCGTCAACAGCAACAGCAGAATCAGCAGCAGCAACAGCAGCAGCAACAAGCTGCGCTGACACACGCTGCTCTGAATGCCCACCACGCCCTCGCCGGCATCACGCTCGCCTCGCCCCTCAATCTCTCGAGCAATGTCAAACCCACTGCCGAGCAGTTGCGCCAGCACCAGAACCTACTTCAGGCTCACCAAGCTCAACTGCGCGCGGGACCCTTGGGTCTGCAGTTCAACCCTCGCGCCATGCCGTTCCCCTTCCAGCCCGCCATCACCAAGGCGGACCTCCAGCGTCAGTACTTGCTAGACATGATACCACCAAGATCCATGCCCGGGGGTACGGTTCTCTGGAAGACTTGATCAGCACCTCATCTTTAGGCAATTGTTACCTCTGCCTCCTGTCCTTCGTTAACACTTCTCTCTCAACAAGATCGCATTGAGCTCCGTGCGTGGCCGCCGTGCTGTCGCCTGCGTGGATGACAAAAACTGATTTGTTCCCCAGGGACGTGCAGCATGGACACAGACCACTGGGTCGGGGCGGGGCGGGTCGGAGGCGAATCCTTGTAGTCATGATGGAGTCGCATGATGTATTTAAGTAACAATGTCATGTGATGACAGCTCTTGAGGTGATATTATAGTCTCCTGTCCCCGTCTGAAGCAGAGAAGCGGGAGATGTGAAGTCAGCGAGGCCGGAGGACAGCCACCTCGCACACCCACCAAACTCATCCTGCAAACTAGCACCAACATCACTCGCCTCATCTCAACCATGCAATTAGTTTTGATACGCTGTGCTCTTTTTTATTTTTATTTTTGAATTATTTTTTTGTAATAAATATATATATATTATCATTTTTGTTTTTTCTTAGTAAATAGTTTTCTTATGACTGTGGAAAATGATAGTGATTTAAACGAGAATGATTTCTGAAAATGCACAAAATGCTTGGATCCAAGATGCACAAGAGGCAGTTTGTGAATGGTTTGGTGGATGTGGAACCGAGACAGTTCAGGTGAAAGCATAGATGTGGATTTTGTAAGGTGTTCATCAAATAAACATTCAGGGTATCACTGCTCTCTATATCATGTGGATAATAACATTTAGCATGTTTTTTGTATCTCAATTGTCAGGAACTAGGCGTGAACATAATCTTTTGGTATATATTATCTTATAAATAATATTACCAGTAATAATTGGTATAAATTTGATATAGGAAATTAAGGTTGGAATTTTTGTACATGTGGGTCCAGCTGAGAGTGGTTTTTTTTTTGGTTTTTTTTCTCACATGTTGGCTGACCACACTATAAAGCGGTATATGCCAAAATATTCTCAGTCTAGGTAATGTCTGTGTCAAATATACCTTCTATCTACAGTTACTACTTCTCCTCTGTGGCTGTTTGGTAATTATGTTTTAAAGGTTGAAGTGCCAGACTTGGAAGGGATGGTTTTTGGTTTGCTATGAATTTTAACCTGTGCCTGACGTGTAAACCATGTCAGGACAGCCCCAAATTGTAGCACAAAAGTCTTGAATCAGAATAGGAAGACTTAATAAAAAATAAAAGTAAAACGACAAATAAATCTCCAGAACTGTATAATGATAAAATAGTGCTCAAAGTTGATTGTGTAGAAATGAATACAAGAAAAAAGTGATGAACATTGTGTAGGCCCTCCCACTACCTGCTCGGAGTATTTCTTTTCGAATTATTGCATCAGATTTGTTTTTGTTGTATTTGTTTAGATTTCAAGCAAATCAAGAAAATTGTATTTTTGCAAGAGATGTGTGGAATTGGGATAGGGCTTCCATTGTTCATACAGATACCTGTGCTGCCATCTACATTGGGAGTTATAAGAAGGCAGGAGTGAGATGGTGATCTCTTAAGGTGCAAGAGAATCTACCTCCAGATGGGTGTAGGTGGCAGCACGGGGGCACCTCGGATTGTATATCTGTGTGCCATGAATGTGTATGATATTGAATCCTTTATAATTTGTCAGTTAAGAATGTATGTATTCTTGGCCAAGTTAATCTATTAAAGTGACTGTATGAATGTAAAGTTATTATTCATATAAAAAGAAGAGATCTAGTTTGTGATCTTTGACTCTGACCTGCTAGTGATTGTAACATAGCTGTAGATACTGTGCTCTGTGTGTTGGGGACGGAGGGACGGGGGGGCAAATGTCCATGTTTGCAATGTGTGGTGGGCAGGTTTTAGACCTAGTTTAGCTATTGGGCGGGGGAGGAAGGGAGGGCTCAGATTTAGACGCAGCTTTGCATAATGTCTTGGAAATGTGTATAATTAATTAAGGTATGAAAAAGTATAAAAAAAAACACATCGAATCAATATGAAATATTTCATATTCCCTGTGAATCCAGATACAAATATGACTAAATAAGAAAGGTTGTTTCTTCAAGTTCCATTTATGCCAGTTTAGTTCCAGAAAGATTGTTTGAGATTTTCCAAGTTTATTTCAAATTGTTAAGCACAAGAAATATGAGGAATTTTG
This sequence comes from Amphiduros pacificus, assembly GCA_949316495.1. NCBI lineage: Eukaryota > Metazoa > Annelida > Polychaeta > Phyllodocida > Hesionidae > Amphiduros > Amphiduros pacificus. The sequence continues at coordinate 14,699,046 of OX439010.1, forward strand.
TACTGCCAGTGATTCTTAATGATAGATCAAGAAACCGCATTCATGTGGTAAAACTTCTACTGGGGCAGAGGAAATGTCACAAAAATAACATCCTCTGCTGAATCCTAATTATTATACTTGTTGATATAACTCGTAATCATTTATAGAAATGAAAATATAAACTTGATAGAGACAATGATGGTACGAGAACAACTAAGTCAGCGTGTGTGGCGTGAAGAGATAAGAAATGAAACCGTCGGTGTGTTGCCCTGAAGATTGTGAGGACTTGCTAGTCTTGCCACCGGGTGAATGTATTCATTGTCTTGGTTCTCTCACATTTTATCACAATATTGTATAAAAATTTTAAAAAGCTTTGTTTCATTTTAAAGCCTGTACATTTCTACTTTATCATGTTTATTGTACAAGATTTAATAAACCAAAACATAATATAATTCCAAAGTTAACTACCAAAAATGACACGACTGCATGTGCAAAGCATTTTATAGCTGGATTTATTTTTCAATGAAAAAAAAAACATACATTGCAATCATGTGGGTTAATGGATATGGCATATTTGTATAAAAGGTGTGCTGCAGAACTTTTGTATTCAATACGACAAGGAAGAAAACTTTCCTGCAAAAATAAACCACCAAATTACAGACTGGGGCTGAAATAAGTACAACAGAGATACAAAGGGCAATGATTTATGCTACATTATTGTCAAAATCATGAGTGAGGAGAAAGGTGGAATGCATGAAGCATGACAAACATTTCAGATAGATTATTAAAGAACTGTTAATTTGCATGATAATGATGAAATCTGCCGACTGCATGCCACTCTGGACCATAGAGATTCCTACCTTAATAACAGGTGACATTGATCTGGGGGTGAAGAAGAAAACCAACATGAAAATTTGTTTTAAGGTCACTATATTTATATAAAAAAAATATATACATATATTTATTGGTTTCTTGCCCATATCTTCCAGACAACAATTATTGTAATAAACAAAATTATTAAGATCAAAATATCTTGGACTTTGGGTTCAAACTTTTAATTATCTAGAATGAGGATAATGGAGATATAAGTTTTTCTGACGAGCCCAATTTATGATTGGATATGAACCTTTTGGTCTGATGCATTTTTGGTGAATGGATTTGTATTGGTTTTGTCTTCTCTGAAATGTTTCTGATGTACAGATATAAGCAGCACAGGCCACTTAACTGGGTATGAGGGTGATTCGGACGATGCAACGCTAACTTGTTGTCATCAGCTTTTCAATACATGTATGCTATTTATTGTGAAAACTGCGAGACAATATTTTGTATGTCCCTATTTACAAATAAAAGGGTAAACTAAATTTAAATGTGTTTTGTACTTATCAAATTTGCTTTGTGATTAAATATGGCTTTGCATTGGTAAAGCTCAATCTATACATTCTCAATAGGTAAACTCCTTGATATCAACAAATAATGGAAGGTCACTCATTTATTGCCTTTTTGCTGAAAAAAAACTTTTTCTGGTCAAACTTTGAACTATATATTCACATAATATTCTTTCTGTTTTATCTAAAGTTCCAATTTGAGATTTGTTGCATCTTCTGTTGAAGAAAGTAGGATAAGTTCATCCAAATTTTCATGGATATTTATATTAAAAATCCTCGATATAAAACCCATCTAGACCACAGCATTGATATGTCTAAGAATCCGGGACCAAACATTCTGTGTTCTGGTATTGCACAAAGCATCTTTTTGTAAATCCTTTGAAAAGTTTTGATACCTGACATTCTCGCATTTGAGAAGGAATTTGTGATGCATATCAAGTTTTCTTTAAAAGTTGAATCTTCATTCAGTTCAACCTGATTCTTATTTCAATGTCCCAGTCTGAGATTCTAAATATCAAACCCCGGCCAGCACAATCTCTCATTGGCCAATATCAATACCTCGAGGTATTGCCAATATGTGGCAGCAAGATCTTGGACTGGGGATTGTCAACACTGAATTCTACCAGTCCATCAGTTCAAGATTGATTATTGTTCTGTTTGTCAAATTTAATGACCATGCCGGCCAAGAAATTCAGTCCAGGAACATTGTGCTCAAAGATTAATGGCTTCAAAAAGCATCTTTTGAGGTTCAATATTTGTAAATCAACATTTTTGAAAAGAAGTACCGGTAAGTGATTAACCAGGAAATGCTATCTGAAAAGCTTTCAAGGATCCATTGATACGGACTAGGCAAAATCATTCATAATATAATGCAGAATAGTAATTCAAATGTGGTCAACTTTTATTATGAAGGGTATACTCACTGTTGTGGGCAATGTTAAACGGCCTAAAAAGACATTTTTATTTCTTGGCTAAAATCTATGACATCACAGAAAGGGGAGTAAACCCAAGGAATCCTCAAATGTCTCTACAAATTATAGTAAGCTTAAGTTTAAAAAAAAAAATTATCTCTAATAAGAAAGCTGATTTTAACAAAGTATGTCAATTTCTTTATTCAACATATTAAAAGGATGATTGCATGCATGTAGGGCATATCTGTGTACAATCATGTATATGTATACATTATATATAAGCCGACAGTGGACAGCTGGATAAAAGAAAGAACTTGCCAGGTTATAAAAGTCCTTGTTTCTGACCTCGTCATCATCAAGAAGAAGTTCAAATATGTTCAAAATTCATTATTACAAAATTTACCAATATTACAGTCATACTTTAGCCATTCCAAAAAAATATTTATTTTTTTTGTGGAGGGGTGGACATTTCAGAAACAAACATTCTTATTTTTCCTGGCTTAACAATATTATTTCATATATATAGATTAACACTGTAGGTATTTTACAAACAATCATCAACACAGCCAACATTTAGCCTAAATGTGGTTCTATTATTTCTCCATATAAAATACATCTCATATTCACTAATATATAACGGATGATATGCACACACAATGCCGAAGAGATAGAAAATCGAGCTAAAAATTGGATAGCAAATGTCTATGGATGAGCTGATTGGTTGATATGGGATGAGAATCGTAAAAAGCTATTATTGTGGTGTAGATTGCATAGGTTTGACAAGCATTACAGTTTGATTAAGGTAAACAGAAAACCTAGCAATTAACTGCTTAAGGCCTATGGATATACAGCTCAAATTATCATATAAATCCATTAATGCGCACAAGAGAAACTCTGGGACAAGGCCACACAAAATAAGAAAAAATTAATTATGATTTTTTGTTATTTGCTTGTAAAATTTGTCAATAAATAGCTATTCTTCTCCAAATCATGTTTTAGTGAAATAAGAGCATATTTATTTATTTATGGAAAGTTCAAGTCTTATGTTGAACCAATAGAAAATCAGAATAGCCTGCAAAACAATACTTTAAAATAAATAAGAGATTATTTTCTCAGACCTACCCATCATGTGCATCATAGCCTTACAGGCTTTGATTCATTGATTGGGGAGAAACATCTTGAAATTGTGTGTTTCCAATAATTTGCAATGTACCCGAGAGAGAAAAAATAATGGTAACTAAATACCCTTAAAACAAATATTATGAATATAATACCCTATTTTCATGTTATGTTAAACTAAAAACAGGTAGGCTATCAAAAGGTTAAAATAAAGTGTGAATTTGCCTGTTTCTTGGAGGACTTTGTGATAAAGTGACAATAAACTAAAACAATTTGCAGGTCTAATTACCATTAAATAAATTATAATTGTCCAAATGTAAATGTACTTACGTATTCTTAAGTCTGTCATGTTTAAGTGTGTGCTTTATTTTAACTTGCTTTGTGGTTGTTATTGAAATTTATGTTATTCTCTTAATGTTGTCTTCAATAACATATACCTTGTATGAAGTCCAATATTTTCAGATCAGGAGCAAAACATTGCAATTTGCTATTTAACTTGTGTGTTGTTTGACTGAACACATTTATTTGTATGACATGATGTTTTTTCCATATATCTGAAACAACGCACAAATATAATTTTTTGTGATAATATACAGCTCAATACTGAACATGATGAAGGTTATAAAATTGCTAGATTTACTAGATTTAATTACCGTACTTCTGCAAAATCGTAATGTGCTCATTGTGAAAACTTAATTTCAGTTTGACTGACAATGTGCATTGCTTTGACATTAAATGTTTCTCAAGTTCTATTTTTAATTTTTCAAGAACTTAAGTCAAAATGAAAAAAATTATCTTGTAACTTTTGAAATTCAGAAACCATCAAACTCAATAACCAATTAACTAAGATGATAATAATGTTGTTAGAGTACAGCATAGTAATTCAATAGTTATTTGACTACATAAGCTTCAAATTAATTGACCACTTTCCAATACAACTGTACAATAAAATTTAGATATTTTTTTTTATTTAAAATGACAAAAAAAAACTTTTAACAAGGATATATACATGTTTTAAACCAGCCACAAACTACACAACCATCGATTATGGGTACAAGACATGGATATTGAAATCTAACTAAATTGTATAGTGATTTTGATATTTTATATTGTAAAAAAAATATATTTGTTGTGGATTCATGATACACTTGACACTTATGAAATCATATTTTGAACATTTCGAGCCAACTTCTATCATATTCAAATGGTAATAAAGGAAAAATGAACAAGTACATTGCACCCAAAGACTATAAAGCTTGTTTTAAAGAAAACACACTAGGTTAAGTATGCCAATGCAAACTTCAATGCATGTTTAGCTTCAATATTCTTGTACATTATCAATATATTCTAATACAAAATCAATATGCCAGGAATAGACATAGGTTGTATGGACAGATGGATTTCAACTCAAATTTTAGTGATAAATCACAAATCACAGTATTCTAAGCAACTGCAAAGTTAACAACTTTTGAAATTAAAATTGGAAAAAACCTTACACTTTGACACATTATAAGACATTCTTCTTTATATACACTCTTAATTTATGTACCATTTGATTAACACACATTTTATAACAGAAGCTTTTCCAATTGTTATCTGTACAGGATAACGTTTCCTAGATTTCAATGAATTATGCTTTAAATCTACCAACTCATTATCTATTTAACATCAAGATTGTCAACACCAAATAATATTGATTTGAATAAATCACATTAATAATACCTGTGGATAGTAAATTTCATTTCAAGTTTTTTGAATACTCAATACAACCCTGGAATTTACTTCAGATAACATGCATTTATATTAACACTAGATCAATATTCAATATGTTTTGCAATTAAGAATCAAATCAACATTTGAACATGTTCCAACAATTTTGGACTGCCATCTCCCGCCATTGTATCTATGGAGACTTCTTGAAAACCGTTTGTTAACTGGTCTGTCATTTGTCAAAGAAAATTGCTCTTCAATCTTCCACTGTTTTGGCTGCCGTGATTGGTCAGCAAATGGGATGAAATTTAGATTATTCAATTCAATATTTATTAAATTATCTTTTGACACAGTTTTTAATATATAGAACAGAAGAATATGTTCCATGAAAATTAATTGAGCTTACAAGCACCAAGCTCAAATATAAAATTATCTGGACTTTATTAAATAAAATTAAATACTAAAACATTGTGGAAAGCTATCTGCAAAATACATCGCTAATTCAACATGAGATTTGTGCGTTGCTTCTCATTACACAGAAATAATGAAACTAGTTTTTTTTCTTAATAATATTTTCACAACTATTTTGGTTTCATAGGTATAAAATCACTATTGTATGTGTTATGATAAGACATGAACATATCTGGGAACTACTTGTGGAGGGACCCTAGTTTATTTACCATGTATGAACGTGGCTAACATTCTCAATATTCTAACATTGGAAATTTACAAAGTTAAAGATAAATGGAAATGGGCAGAGATCTTTGTACTCATTGCACTACAGCGATGGGGAGGGGAGGGATTTTTTTTTCTGTTTATATAAAGTTTACAATTAGATACAACAAGAAAAAAGAATTATCTACTGAATGTTCTTTTTCTTACGTATTGATGTACAAGACCTTAAGAAATATATGTTTCCATTTTGTTAATATAAAAGGAAGCTTTTAGTTTAAACGACCTGGGTTTTTTTAACCTATAGCAAATATATGATAAAAGTCCTCCACACCATAGGGTGGTGTCCTTATATTTTTATAGGAATAAATGCAAACAGGTCTACTCAGTTTGAAAAATTCAACTTCATATTCTTTCCCTCTAAAACTGTCAAAATGATCACTTTTCTTGAGCCAATTTATGTTTCAACAAAACTGTGATTTACATAAAATTATTTATGTTACAACAATTCAGTCCTCAACCAATCAGAAACACGCTTTGACCTAATTATTTATTTTGAATACTGTGGCTACCTTGTGAATATTCATTGAGGTTTTCTAGACACCTTGTAACAGGAGTTTACTCATTGATATATTGAAACAAAATACATATATATCACTCTATATACAGATATGCACCCTGCAATGAGAGTGTAAGATTTATATTGGGATAAATCTGTTCTTTTATTTTTTTTATTAATCTATGACCTTAAGTTGTCATGGATGACCTTCAGCTAAGAACATGCATTCCTAGATGCCAAAAATAACAATACTAATATTAATTGTAATCAAAATTCCTAATTTCACACATATGATGCTGGAGGATTTGAATTTCGGCAGCAATTTAGGTATGGGACAAAACCATCTTCTTCTCTACTTATGGCTGAGATTTACCACCAATATCCACAACAAATGTCCCATGACATCAATCAATGTGCACCATTAGTATTTATATATATATAATATATATATATATATGCCCTGGGCAGCTCCGTGCTCATAGCCCTTCAGACATTGATTATTTTGTCAATTTACAGAATACAATAACATTTTAGATATAAATTTTGGTTAGAAATTAATAACTTGTAGATTTCTGAACTAATCGACGCCTTCAAATCCTTCTGTATTCTCTATGGCCACCAGTAGTTTCTGCCTCAGCTCGCCGTATGACTCGTATGTAGGAAGGTCCAAACGGTTAAAGCTGGAAAAAGCATTGAAAACATTACATGAAATACTTTACTGCAATAAAACTATTTGATGAACTCTACATAACAATTAATATTTCAACTATCCTACATTATCTATACTTCACAAATTCCAAAACAAAAGTTTGTCCATTTTTTAGATGTAATTTCAAATATCTGGAAACCAATAAAGACCACTTTTAATTACAAGAAGAAGAGTGTATATTTACATATAAAGATCATGTGATATCTGTTAATATAATATAATACGATATAATATGAGATAATATAATATGTGATAATATGAGATAATATAATATGAGATAATATGATAAGAGATAATATAATATGAGATAATATAATATGAGATAATATAATAAGAGATAATATAATATGAGATAATATAATATGAGATAATATAATAAGAGATAATATAATATGAGATTGAGCAGAGGGGTGCCAGGAGGGGTGCAGACTTACCAGGTATGGGCTCTTGGTAGTTGCTTGGTTGTGCCCCACTTCTCTATGGTGAATAACTGTGGCCCATTGCTACCATATAACTCTGTGAAGCCGTTCATGGGAACACGTGAGGTGCCAGTCACAAACTGCAGCAGGCGCGACCGCGTCTCATTGTTGAAGGAATATACAGCCTGCACAGAGACACGATAAATTAATAACTCTTGTAAAATGGTAGATCATGCCACCTGGTGGATAAATATGTGATATATTCAATTTGTTCCAAACATGAAGATCCTGCCACCTGGTGGATAAATATGTGATATATTCAAATTGTTCCAAACATGATGATCATGCCACCTGGTGGATAAAACTTATCCTACAGATTTATTGTGTGAGCAGAATTTCATACTATGAATGGCAGTGGATTTTTACTGGATCAAAATTAAGAACAAGCAATTAATATTTCTACAAACATGTATGGAAATAAATTTTGTCTCAGATACAACAAAAACAATCTTATCCAACTGCAATTTCTTGCAAGTTGTTTTTACTCAGTAAAACTTACCCTCCAGAAGGCGATAATGACTGGGTGGTTCGGGTTGTAATCGCCACGGTAGGCCGTGTTCTTTTTCCAGTCATTCACATCAATGTCCTGCAGACCGGCTAGCAACAACTGTAAAATCAACATCAATGATTTAATAAGAATTTCACCTCTGCCTCCTAGAACTTGCATCAGTGTCAGTGAAATTTAACATCTTTGTTGTGTGAATGCCTATCCAAAGGTAGTTGTTTTAAGTCATTTGTAAGAGATAATATTTTCAGTTTTGTAAAAAAAAAAATGGAAGTCTGAAAAAGATTATAAGAAATGGTGCATTTCTCCTTTGAAAGAACTGAACCTTTAAATTAATGATTTTTAAGACCTAAAAAAATCAATTTCCTTGTTGATAAAATAGTGTATTCAACCAAATTAATGTCAGTCAGGCAGCAAAATCTAAAGCTATCATAACCATTAAATAATAAACAAGCTGGGGTCTAAAGGTGCTATCTTGATATCTGGCAGTATTCTCAACTGATTGCTCCATACTCACCTCAAGTTCATTTGCATCAAAGATGGCCAGCAGATTCTGAGGGACGAGTTCATTGAAACCTTCCATAAAGGCGGCTATCTGCTTCTCCACTCGACTCACAAAGCGCCACCGGATCACAAGGCTGAAATATCAAATACACAATAAAATTATTCTCATAAAAACTCATTGGGATGTTTTAGACATTTCAGAATGGCTGTATCTTAATGTTGTATCCATAAAATATGAGTTCTCTTTTCCGCATGCAACTTTCTGTATCCTAAATAGGAATAACCCAATGCATTAATTCAGAATGTGCTGCCATTGCCCCCTGGTAATGAATTACAAAACCACACTTTTATAAATCATTTCACATTTAAGATATATGTCCAAAACTTCCCAATCCTTCAATATTAAGGGCAGCAAATGCTAAGATGACAAAATCTTTGAATTATTACCCTGTTATCTTGTAAAAAAGTCAAAAAGTCAAAAAGTTTCCTTGCCATCTAATGAAACATTTAATAAACATTGTGAGTGGGGTGAGAGTGGTTAAAACTTACCAATATCACATATGCTTATGTGGTAATGAACTTACTCAATGTATTCCTTCTTGTTGCTCTCATCCACAGGGATGTTCCTTCCACCTGGTTTTAGTTCTCTCTCCTTGGTCTGAAATACATTAAACAAAGCTTGAGATATATTTATACCCCACATGGCATCAAAAATGTCCTTAATGTATCGCTAACCATACAACTGGTGTAAAACCTTGGCAAAAGATGTCTAGCAAAGAGATACAATATTCAATATTGGATAATTGTACCCCAGGATTATACCCAAAGAATGTTGAGAGAGGATGTTTCTTACCTCACCGAACACCTCTTCATCGACGGAGAAGGTGAGGTCAAGGCACTCAGGGTCGTTCTCCAGAATCCACTTGAGGGAGTTATGATATTCTGGGTCCTGTGAACATATAAACTCACATTCAAGCTACAGATTACTTCAGCCAGCTAGACTCTTATATGTCAGGTGGTTAGAAATCAAGTGACTTTTTTCTATTTATGTCTGTTTAATTTGGTTGATATTTTCAAAAGAGTCAGATTATTGGTTAAGTAAATACATACATAATGACAACCAAGATTAAAATGCTTATGTATATTAAAATAACATTATGTTGATTTTTTACCACTTTGTATGAACGTCAACTCACTGAATAAGAAAGTGCCATGCTAGAATATTTTTAGATGTGTATCTCTAATGTAATCATAAAATCAGTAAAGCTATTATGACACAAAAATGAAATGTGTTTCTCTTTTATGGACCTAATTATTTTGTAATTGCCCCAGCAAAGCTGCCCATCGTTAGTCTAGCAATAAATGATCCTGGTCTACCAAGAATTCTTTGAGAAACAGCAATTAGGAATATGTTTGCATGATGAGACTACGTACCACAGATTCCATGTCCGTCAGCAGAATATGCTTCCCTAACATCATCTTGTAGAACGGTCGAATAAAATAGGCTAAAATAAAAAATAAAAAAATAGATTAAATGTTTTAAATTCTTCTTTATCATTTGAGTCCATATATTTCGATAAAACAAGTCTTATTTTATGAGTTGGTTCAAATATTCCAAATGTAGATGAAAGAGTTTTGTCTTATTATATCAAACTTATTATATTAAAATTGCCTCTGGACACATTTTCATCCAATTAAAAGTCACAAAGATCTGTTTATGAGATATTTGGAGAAGTGTGTATTATTTGGAACAAACTGGGGTTGAAAATATGTGACCTTCCTGATATACTTATCAATGAAAACAACAACTTGTTTTTTCTAGGCCAAAAGAATTAGAAAGATTGGTGCTGCCATCTGGTGGTAATTTTCAAATCCTCCAATATTTACTAGTGTATTTGAGAATGTGGATCATAATTGTGACAAGAAAAATAACTTAGGAAGCATATTATATCGCAGGAAAAGACACTGCTTTTAAACATTCATATCTAAACACAAAAGAACCATTCCAGGATGAAATATGAATACTATCTGAAGGCAAATTAGTACTTTTGATTATTTAGGGTTCTTATTATCCACGACCAATGAAAATCTTCCCACAATTCATCAAAGACTATGAGATTTCAATGCTAGCTTGGGCTTATTATAAACAAATTCTCTGAACCAAAGGCAGAATATGATAACTGGATATTCACCATCTAGCAGTTTGCCATGATATACAGCCATACCAGCTACCCGACCTATGAACTTGAAATAAGACAGATGATCCTCGTTTGCCAGGCCAGACAAAGGGTTAATCTGCAGCGTGTAGTCATCTCTGTCATCAGAAATCAAACAGGGCATGTTTATATATAAATATAAAGGAATATTAAGATCTCTTCATAAACTGATCACCAATATTTTGTAACTATTTAAACCACCTTGAAAACAGTAAAATATCTGTTTAAAATGGCTAAAAAGAAGCTAAGAGTGTAAGATTTTTTTCAAAATATCATTAAACCAGGAGAAATAAGCAAGTTATTTATCTGCCTAGTTATATACTGAAATTGCCCTTTTCCTCATTCTAAGTGATGTGTTTGATGCTGGTGAAGGTCGGGATACTTACATAGCCGAGTATTCAAACAATCCATAGTAAGGGTTAAACATCTCCTTTGACAAGAGGAAGAACCATTCTCTCGACACTCCTCCGTAGTCTAAACCTTGCTCTCCCTCAAACTCTATCCACAACCTGTCAATATCAATAATAAAATATTTACCAAAGTCTATGCAAAGTCTATTTTATTTTCATTTGTCATTGCTCGTGTCTTATAATTTACTTTCAGAAAAAATCTGAAACACTGATGAAGGTTTCTCAGGGGATTAACATGGTGTCAGGGACTTTTTGGCATTTCCAAGGCATAATTTTAATTGATAAATAAAATAAATCATACACAAAATTTCTCACAAACAGTAAATGTATTGTAAGTCCAAACCATATAGTAGTTCTGTGTATATATAATTTTATATTCATTTCTGTTTTATTTTTGTTTAAATTGCATATTTCCAACATTATGTGTAGAAATTAGGGAAAAACAATAAAATAAAGTCATGAGGAAATGTTAAAAGATCGTAGAATTCATTGACAATGGCCTTTCATGTCATTACAAATGAAGACATTTATATTAACCTTGAGATATGAGTTTGTGGACTGACCTTGTTTTGAGAAGTTCTGACCGTTTTATACTCATTATACACCTATATGAGTCTTCTAAGATGTTGTCTCTTCTTACTTTGATATCAACCTTATTTGGTACATTACTCTGCAACAAAGAAAATGGCCATAAAAAAACAGAAAACATTCCAAGTCTAAATGATATATCTTGACCTTATCTAGGATCTGTCCAGAGCATACAAAAATACCAGCAGCCAGATTATTGTACAATGTTTTCTATTTCAGAATCCAGAAAGAATGTCTTACTCTTTTATAGTATTGGAGGATTCATTAAAATATAGAGAGCATAAAATATATAAATCACAATTATACTCACAGGTTTTCTTAGTTTTGATCTGAAGTAGTCATATTTTCTCTTGTAGTCTCTTGAATATTTAACAGCCTGCAAACAGAGAAATTAAAGTTAAAAAAACTTATATAGCGCTAATACCAAGTAGGGCCTGTTCATTGCGCTAAAAAATTTAAGCATATTACTCACGGGTCCACCAAGCTTCTGTAACCTAGGATCCTCCCATTGTGTCATCTTAGTGTCTGCAAAATTGAAATAAAAAATTGAGAAAAATACTAGGCTTGATATTAAAAATTGTGACATCATCATTAACAATGTCAATCTATGAGAATGAGATAAGAAGCTTACGGTGATCTATATAGAAAATTCTGCCATCTGTATGTACTCTTTCCTCCCATCCCGCCTGAAAGTATAATCAAACAGCAAATTATGGTCTTTTATTACAATAAAAACAAAAGCAAACTTTCCTTTTTTATTTTTTGCACAAAGCATTTTGTTTTGAAGAATTTTTCTAGGTTTACAAAATTATTGATCAACAAAACTTTATTTTCTTCAGAAGCAGGTCTATTTAACCCATTATTACTATATTACTCACTGGTAAAGGTCCTAAATATCGGGTGAGATCCTCATTAGAAGGAGGTCTATTTAACTCATTACTATATTACTTACTGGTAAAGGTCCTAAATGTTGGGTGAGATCCTCATTAGATGAAGGTCTATTTAACTCATTACAATATTACTTACTGGTAAAGGTCCTAAATGTCGGGTGAGATCCTCATTAGATGAAGGTCTATTTAACTCATTACAATATTACTTACTGGTAAAGGTCCTAAATGTCGGGTGAGATCCTCATTAGATGAAGGTCTATTTAACTCATTATTACTATATTACTCACTGGTAAAGGTCCTAAATGTCGGGTGAGATCCTCATTAGATGAAGGTCTATTTAACTCATTATTACTATATTACTCACTGGTAAAGGTCCTAAATGTCGGGTGATATCCTCATTAGATAAAGGTCTATTTAACTCATTACTATATTACTTACTGGTAAAGGTCCTAAATGTTGGGTGAGATCCTGATTAGATGAAGGTCTATTTAACTCATTACTATATTACTTACTGGTAAAGGTCCTAAATGTCGGGTGAGATCCTCATTAGATGAAGGTCTATTTAACTCATTATTACTATATTACTCACTGGTAAAGGTCCTAAATGTCGGGTGAGATCCTCATTAGATGAAGGTCTATTTAACTCATTACTACTTGGTGCATCTGACTGTGCTCGTGATCTTCCCTGTGATTTCCTGGGATCTTCCTGCAGACAAAAAAAGGAAAATCCTCTTTTTTCAAAAATCAATCGCAGAAAAGAACATTTTATGTTTTACAAAATCATCTCAGGGCTAAAATTGACAAGCAAACATGCCATAAAAATATTAATGTTTCTGCTTTGCCAAAATTTGATCATTGATTTCACATTTTTTTAGTTAAGTATCCAAAATGACATATCAAGTTTTTTGAGTTGCTTTCTTACCCATACTGTGAGGTGTGTATTGTGGTCTATAAAGAATATTCTGCCGTTTGGTGCCACTGACATAGCCCAGCCTGGCGGTAGAGGCTCCTCCGAGTCATCCTGGTTTACTGTGCTCGTGTCCAGGATATTGGTTCTCTATAAACATACATAATATCATCTACGTTAATTTTAGTGATTTTCAGTTCAAAAGACATTGATAGAGGTCAGTGGTGACTGAATGGTTGTTATGATTGAGACTGTCCCCTGGTGTTAGAAAAAATTCCATATATAAATTATACCGTTCTGGTTGTCTATATCACATTAATGTGGAAGTAAAGATATATTTTGAACATATATATGCATAGCTAGTGCAACAAAAGTTTAATTCTTTTAACCTTGTGGATTGTACTTTGGTAGAAGATTATACAATTATTGATCAGAATCAAAGAGAGGCATAATGTGAGTAAATAACCAACCAGGAAAACTATTCACATATATAGTAATTCTTACTGGGAACAATTAAATTAAAATGTACTTTTCAGTTATTTACTTAATTCTGTTCTCGTCCTACATTAAAATGCACAACATCATTATTTCACATTTTGTAAAAGAATTATGAGCAACTTAAAAAACATTAAAAAAATTACGTACTTTTTACCAAAAACATTTAAAAAATAAATAAAGAAATAAAACAAATAAATAATGCTATATCTAGACTTCCAATAAATTTATTTGACACTCTTGCTCGTTTGTATGAATTTCATGATAATTTCAGAAAACAAGGTTACTGGGATTGATTTTATGCTTTAAGGATGTCACAAATATCAAGATATCAAGTTTAGAAAGAGAAACTTACTGATGTAGGCTGCACATTTACCTGTCGTACCTGAAATGGATAACCAAACATTAAAATCATATCAAGAAGATATTATAAAACCTTAACACCATTAAGAAAATTGATGTTCTTTTTTTATCAAAAAAAAAAGTTTTTTAAAAAGATAAATTAAAGGAGTCCACATTTGCATAAATTATATGACCTGTTTCTATGGGTTCAGTATGTATAGTAACAGAGTGCATAATATAGATAATATGTGCAGTGTTATGAAATAATCAGAGAGAGATCGGCATGCAAATAGTTTGGGGAGGAATCTTGACTGGTCTGTCATCACGGATCATTATATCATTATGTATCATTAAGAGTCATGCAAAAGCTTTGTGAATAGCAAATCATTAATAATTTAGTCTAATGGAAGCATGACAGCGTTATCACAACAACAGCCACAACTTATTCATCAAAATGTTCTGCATGCACAGCTAATCTGCAGGCATGTTTTAATGCAATGCTTTTTGACACTTTTCCGCAAGATTGAATAAAAATGACATAATAAGGTCCATATCGTCAGTTTATGAATAGCTGAAAAACTAACTCCTTATTTGATCAATTCTGAGCCTGGGTGTGCATCAGATTTCTCAAGAATTCAGAAAATGGGTATAAGTGTGTACATTTTATAATTTCTTGAATCTATTGTAGATATTTTCAATTACATTTTCTTTAACACTGGTATCATTTTTCAATTAAACCTATAGGTTTGCATAATGCCTGCAGATATATATTCAATCACATTTTCACCATGACAAAATATTTGTTTTAATATAGCAATATGAAAGCTTTATAAAGTAGCTTAACAAGTGCATAATTTTCATTCATAAATTGAATAAAATTTGTAAACAAGTAGTTAATAATGTATCGAAATGCCTGAAATAAGTGTGTTTCCTGTTTGGTAGTTTATTTCTGATTTATTTTAGTCGAAGTTTCATGTCATATATATAAAAACACCTTCAGTGCAACCCCTGGATGTGTCTATATGGAAGAAGGAATCAGGAGGTAGGACTGGGTGTGTGGGGGAGGAATCAGGAGGTAGAACTGGGTGTGTGGGTGGGGGAGGAATCAGGAGGTGGTACTGGGTGTGTGGGTGGGGGGATGAATCAGGAGGTGGTACTGGGTGTGTGGGTGGGGGAGGAATCAGGAGGTGGTACTGGGTGTGTGGGTGGGGAATCAGGAGGTAGTACTGGGTGTGTGGGGAGGAATCAGGAGGTAGAACTGGGTGTGTGGGTGGGGGAGGAATCAGGAGGTAGAACTGGGTGTGTGGGTTGGGGATGAATCAGGAGGTGGTACTGGGTGTGTGGGGGAGGAATCAGGAGGTAGGACTGGGTGTGTGGGTGGTGGAGGAATCAGGAGGTAGGACTGGGTGTGTGGGCAGGGGAGGAATCAGGAGGTAGTACTGGGTGTGTGGGTGGGGGGAGGAATCAGGAGGTAGGACTGGGTGTGTGGGCGGGGGAGGAATCAGGAGGTAGTACTGGGTGTGTGGGTGGGGGAGGAATCAGGAGGTAGAACTGGGTGTGTGAGTGGGGGGAGGAATCAGGAGGTAGTACTGGATGTGTGGGTGGGAGAGGAATCAGGAGGTAGTACTGGGTGTGTGGGTGGGGGAGGAATCAGGAGGTAGTACTGGGTGTGTGGGTGGGGGGAGGAATCAGGAGGTAGTACTGGGTGTGTGGGTGGGGGAGGAATCAGGAGGTAGTACTGGGTGTGTGGGGGAGGAATCAGGAGGTAGGACTGGGTGTGTGGGTGGGGGGAGGAATCAGGAGGTAGTACTGGGTGTGTGGGTGGGGGGAGGAATCAGGAGGTAGGACTGGGTGTGTGGGTGGGGGGAGGAATCAGGAGGTAGTACTGGGTGTGTGGGTGGGGGAGGAATCAGGAGGTAGTACTGGGTGTGTGGGTGGGGGAGGAATCAGGAGGTAGGACTGGGTGTGTGGGTGGGGGGAGGAATCAGGAGGTAGTACTGGGTGTGTGGGCAGGGGAGGAATCAGGAGGTAGTACTGGGTGTGTGGGTGGGGGAGGAATCAGGAGGTAGTACTGGGTGTGTGGGGGAGGAATCAGGAGGTAGGACTGGGTGTGTGGGTGGGGGGAGGAATCAGGAGGTAGTACTGGGTGTGTGGGTGGGGGGAGGAATCAGGAGGTAGTACTGGGTGTGTGGGTGGGGGAGGAATCAGGAGGTGGTACTGGGTGTGTGGGTGGGGGAGGAATCAGGAGGTAGTACTGGGTGTGTGGGTGGGGGAGGAATCAGGAGGTAGTACTGGGGGAGTGTTGATGGAAGATGGGACATATACGAAGGTGATAAAATGAAAATCATCCAAAATAATATGTGAAGGAGAAATCCTGGTGTTTCTTATACAGGGTCATAGCAAACTCATGTGTCAGTATTGGATTGCTCCAGATACAGTTCAGTGCACATATTGGATATATAAACCATCAGTAGTTAGCACACAGATTAAAAAAGGTTTCTTATAAAAGGGAATTCAATATTTGATGAGCCCTAATTTGTTTCTTGTCTCTTAGCCTTACACAAAGTCTTTATTCTATAAATACATTATGCAATTTCTTCATTAGGAAACACACATATTTATCAGCTACTCCAAAACTTACACTACTTATGGTGGGGAGCCGAGTCCTATTGTTATAATATGTCTGCAAGTGTGAAGGGTGAAAGATGCTGTCAGGTACACACTCAAACTCATTATTCCTTGCATATCAATATCAACCCTTGTATCAACCCTAATATCAACCCCTGTGTCAACCCTAATATTAACCCTAGTATCAACTCTAATATCAACCCTTTTATCAACCCTAATATCAACCCTTGTATCAACCCTAATATTAACCCTAATATTAACCCTAGTATCAACCCTAATATCAACCCTTGTATCAATCCTAATATTAACCCTAGTATCAACCCTAGTATCAGCCCTAATATCAAGCCTAGTATCAACCCTAATATCAACCCTTGTATCAACCCTAATATCACCCATTGTATCAACCCTAATATCAACCCCGGTATCAACCCTAATACTAACCCTAATATTAACCCTAGTATCAACCCTAATATTAACCCTAGTATCAATCCTAATATTAACCCTAATATCAACCCCGGTATCAACATTAATATCAGCCCAAATAACAGGCCTAGTATCTACCCTTATATCAACCCTAGGATCAACCATAATAACTCTAATATCAACCCTAATATTAACCCTATTAATAACCCTCATATCAACACTAATATTAGCCCTTATGTCAACCCAAGTAACCTTAGTATCAACCCTAATATTAACGCTCATATCAACCCTTATGTCAACCCTAGTATCAACCCTAATATCAAACCTAATATCAACCCTAGTAACAACCCTAGTATCAACCCTAGTATCAACCCTAGTATCAACCCTAGTTTCAACCCTAATATTAACCCTAATATCAACCCTTATGTCAACCCTTATGTCAACCCTAGTCATGCAGATTTATAACAAGCATTAGTTTTAACAGTGTACACTTGTGTTGCTACATATTGATTTTACTTCATTTGATTTTTATATAATCTTGCTGTTAATTGGTATTTCATTTTAAAATTCTAGGGGTGGGGGACTATAGCAAAAAATCTTTAAAAGGGGAAAATTTTGAAAAATTGGGATGCTCCAACTGTTTCTAAGTTCAGAAATCAGCTTAAGTGTGTTATGCTTGTGTTCAAAATTTTTGTAGTCAGAGCATCAGTCTTTGTACTAAGGTACTGCTCACTGTATCCCACCCCCTGTATCTGTACCATGCACACTCCTACCAGTGCATCTCAATCATGCAGCTGTGTATTATGCACACTCCATTGCAAAGCTTTAGTGATGGAACTTTTGTACATACATTAACCTTTAATAATCCTTGACTGTGATCTCCTATGCAGTTCATGTTATTTGTCTAATATTTGTTAATAGTTTTATATTGTTGGACAAAGCCACTTAGGAGTCAATAGTATACAAACTTTGCCCTTCCCTAGTCTGGGCCTGACTGTCATTATAAAGGCTATTGACGAATACCCATTTAAATGAAATTAAATATCTTTTCCTTCTCTATATTTCACACACTCCACTGTATTTTAAACAAATTTCATGATTTCTTACTTATTCATATATAACTATATACAATTTACAATTGCAAATTCCAAGTCTGTGATGCAAATATCACACCACAGATTTAGCTATGAAGCTATAGTGGCCAACATATGCGAACCGTAACATGTATTAACAAGTATTAGTTAATATTTGACTGATATTTGCTCAAACTAAATCAGCATATTTCAACAACAACAAAAATCCAAACTCAAATATGAAATTGATAAGTTCAAGATATAGGAAGATTTAACCCCTTCTTCCCTTGCTGATATATTACTGACTACAACTAGGACTACCTCACTATACGTAGATATGCTGGATGAGATACAGGAAGATTTAACCCCTTCTACCCTTGCTGATATATTACTGACTACAACTAGGACTACCTCACTATACGTAGATATGCTGGATGAGATACAGGAAGATTTAACCCCTTCTACCCTTGCTGATATATTACTGACTACAGCTAGGATTACCTCACTATACGTAGATATGCTGGATGAGATACAGGAAGATTTAACCCCTTCTACCCATGCTGATATATTACTGACTACAGCTAGGATTACCTCACTATACGTAGATATGCTGGATGAGATACAGGAAGATTTAACCCCTTCTACCCTTGCTGATATATTACTGACTACAACTAGGACTACCTCACTATACGTAGATATGCTGGATGAGATACAGGAAGATTTAACCCCTTCTACCCTTGCTGATATATTACTGACTACAGCTAGGATTACCTCACTATACGTAGATATGCTGGATGAGATACAGGAAGATTTAACCCCTTCTACCCTTGCTGATATATTACTGACTACAGCTAGGATTACCTCACTATACGTAGATATGCTGGATGAGATACAGGAAGATTTAACCCCTTCTACCCATGCTGATATATTACTGACTACAGCTAGGATTACCTCACTATACGTAGATATGCTGGATGAGATACAGGAAGATTTAACCCCTTCTACCCTTGCTGATATATTACTGACTACAACTAGGACTACCTCACTATACGTAGATATGCTGGATGAGATACAGGAAGATTTAACCCCTTCTACCCTTGCTGATATATTACTAACTACAGCTAGGATTACCTCACTATACGTAGATATGCTGGATGAGATACAGGAAGATTTAACCCCTTCTACCCTTGCTGATATATTACTGACTACAACTAGGACTACCTCACTATACGTAGATATGCTGGATGAGATATAGGAAGATTTAACCCCTTCTACCCTTGCTGATATATTACTGACTACAACTAGGACTACCTCACTATACGTAGATATGCTGGATGAGATACAGGAAGATTTAACCCCTTCTACCCTTGCTGATATATTACTGACTACAACTAGGACTACCTCACTATACGTAGATATGCTGGATGAGATACAGGAAGATTTAACCCCTTCTACCCTTGCTGATATATTACTGACTACAGCTAGGATTATGTGACTATACGTACATATGCGGGAGACTCGACGCGTCCCAGGACATTGCTGATGTCTTCTATGCTGCCCACACTCAACGTGTCTTCTTGGCTGATGTGGCGTCGTGTGCGGAATACCTGAGCTGCCTCGACTCGCCGACGCTGCTGGATGTCCTGCGAAGTCGACGCCCTACAAGAATATTCTAAACTCATTTCTCGTTCATCATGCTTTTAACTACAGAAATATAAAATTGTACAACTAATATCTGTATGACTAATGATTGACAGCAAGTTCTTAGTGCAATGTGTTTTCTCCCACCAGAGGACAGCACTATAACCATTACCATTAGTGACACCTCCAGCCAACTATGGTTGGATTAACTGAGGACAAGAAATGAGAGAATGTGAAGTCATCTTATATAAGATTTTAGCTATTTTCAGTATTCAAAGTGTGATTAAGGATTTTTTAAAGAAAATTTCCATTAATCCTTGACAAGTCTCATGGATATAAAATAACTGTTTGAAACTTCCAAGAGGCTACATATATACTTAATTATTTGAACTTATTTGGACAATAATGAATTGTATGCACAAGACACTTAATCCAATGGGATGATTTCAGAGATTTTACTGTGAAGATGAAATACTGAAAACCTGCAAAGCCCAAAATTAAATCCAAGCAAAATTTACAGAATTATTCATGATCATATAACCAATATTATTTGGCATTTATTGTATGGTGCAATGGGTTAATCAAAAAACATTATATGATAATATATAACTGGTTTAGGGCGAGGTAAATCTTATGTTGTGGAGCATTCCTGAAACTTATAGGAGAATTAGTGTATTGTGTTAGTAAGAGAGGGAGTAAAATCAGCATCATTCCATTCTGCAAGCCTTATCCACGACAGATTTGTCTGACATGGGTTAAAAGCAGACACTCTACCATGACTGATTACAAGGAAATCCTTGCTCTACAGAGACAATAACAAAAACAATCCTTATTAGTACTGTTAGCGTGGAACTAAAAGCATGGGTCGGTTGCCGAGGCCGTGGATTTTGGTTGGCATGGCGATAACATTATGGTTGCCATGGGAACCACCCTGATCTTACCCGGTGGGACGTTCCCACGATGTTGTATGTGTGGTATGGTTTAGATAATATGTGCGCCCGTTGGCATCCATCTTTTCTTCCCACCCAGGTGGTAAATTAGATGTCCTGAAATCGGCAAGCGGTTCACAATAACTCAACAAAATAAAATACTACTAATGCCCCCTGGGAAAACCATTGTTCACCTTCTGGAAGTTGTTTCCAAACTTATTTGCAAAATGTTTTGTTATAGCTATATTGAAGTATATATTGATAAATTTTGACAACAGCCAGATTTTAAATATGTTTTTGGCAAGATCATATATACAAATTGTGGGGTTAACTTTTTTTCAAAATGTATTTACTGGAAATTCTTTATTCAACAAATGTCAGTATATTCCATTTCTGTTTAATTTAAATACTAGAATTCAAAAAAAGTTGGAAGGTTTTTTTATTATTGGTCTGAATACTAATATGGGCTAGGGTTATTTACTTCTGTGATTTCAATTCTAGCATGAACAAATTACATGCCTAAGCCAACAAAAATGTATTAAGCCATTCAAAAATACATATTCCATTTTCTCATCATCCTCTGATGCTTGAAGATTCTTGTTTGGAAAGTCAAATATCCAGTAATCACACAATTAATTTCAGAATACTTTTTGCGAATACACTAGAATGACGAGCCATTTCATTCCATCCACAAGGGGGCATTACATTTTTACACCCACCAGAGGGCACTGATCAAAATGGATTTACAACAGTTCAATAAAGCATCACAGCCTTGGCTTGATCTTCTTGCACACCTATGATAAGAGAGGGATATGTGTGTTTATGGCCTTGAGACTGAGCTAGACAGTACATACGCTGAGGGTCTCTCCCACTGTGTGGTCCTAGTATTGTGATTAACGTAGAATGTACGGCCCTGGGAATCGACTCTCTCCTCCCAGCCTGGCAGCATGGGCTCCTCACCGCCCTCTGCCCCCGCCACGGGGTCGGCTGTGGCTCCAGTGGCGCCCTCTGATGCCCCACCGCCGTCCACTGAGTCTGGCGTATCATTGGCTTGCATGTCCACCATCTCCCAGCCCGGCTACAATCACATACAACATATCACTATTATCACTTTATTTAAATATTTTTTAATATATTATGATATTGTTAAAGAAGTCTTGCTGGAAAGTTTTTTTTTTAATTTTAAACTTACCTTATTAATCAAAATATTAATATGATAGATAATTTAACTGTTTTAAATTTCAATGCATTAAAAAAACAAATCAAATTTTGGGAAAATGAGAAAAATATTTTAAATATAAGGAAGTTCAATACATTAACTACATTATACTCTGAATTTATCAAGAAATGAGAGTTTTCATTATTGAATAGATGAAAAGAAAGGTTGTGAAACAGACTACTATTATAACAGACAGACTACACTGAGGGGTTTCACACCAAAGATTTCTATTTCTTTCAGACAGAATACATTAAATATTTTATATGTAAGAGAACCAGACTATTAATTGACAGTATAAAACAGGAAATGAGGGAACAAGTACTGCCTCCCTGCCTACCTGCACAGGTATAACACAGGCAGGCAGGTAGGCAGGTAGGCAGGGAGGCAGTATAATGGCCGTGGTGAGGCCTTCAGACAGTATAACACAGGTAGGTAGATAGGTAGGGAGGCAGTATAATGGTCGTGGTGAGGCCTTCAGACAGTATAACACAGGTAGATAGATAGGTAGGGAGGCAGTATAATGGCCGTGGTGAGGCCTTCAGACAGTATAACACAGGTAGGTAGATAGGTAGGGAGGCAGTATAATGGCCGTGGTGAGGCCTTCAGACAGTATGACACAGGTAGATAGATAGGTAGGGAGGCAGTATAATGGCCGTGGTGAGGCCTTCAGACAGTATAACACAGGTAGGTAGGCAGGGAGGCAGTATAATGGCCGTGGTGAGGCCTTCAGACAGTATAACACAGGTAGGTAGGTAGGGAGGCAGTATAATGGCCGTGGTGAGGCCTTCAGACAGTATAACACAGGCAGGTAGGCAGGGAGGCAGTATAATGGCCGTGGTGAGGCCTTCTGACAGTATAACACAGGTAGGTAGGTAGGGAGGCAGTATAATGGCCGCGGTGAGGCCTTCTGACAGTATAACACAGGTAGGTAGGCAGGGAGGCAGTATAATGGCCGTGGTGAGGCCTTCAGACAGTCTAACACAGGTAGGTAGATAGGTAGGGAGGCAGTATAATGGCCGTGGTGAGGCCTTCAGACAGTATAACACAGGTAGGTAGGCAGGGAGGCAGTATAATGGCCGCGGTGAGGCCTTCTGACAGTATAACACAGGTAGGTAGGTAGGGAGGCAGTATAATGGCCGTGGTGAGGCCTTCAGACAGTATAACACAGGCAGGTAGGCAGGGAGGCAGTATAATGGCCGCAGTGAGGCCTTCAGACAGTATAACACAGGTAGGTAGGTAGGTAGGGAGGCAGTATAATGGCCGTGGTGAGGCCTTCAGACAGTATAACACAGGTAGGTAGGCAGGGAGGCAGCATAATGGCCGCAGTGAGGCCTTCAGACAGTATAACACAGGTAGGTAGGTAGGTAGGTAGGGAGGCAGTATAATGGCCGTGGTGAGGCCTTCAGACAGTATAACACAGGTAGGTAGGTAGGGAGGCAGTATAATGGCCGTGGTGAGGCCTTCAGACAGTATAACACAGGTAGGTAGGTAGGGAGGCAGTATAATGGCCGTGGTGAGGCCTTCAGACAGTATAACACAGGTAGGTAGATAGGTAGGGAGGCAGTATAATGGCCGTGGTGAGGCCTTCAGACAGTATAACACAGGTAGGTAGGTAGGTAGGGAGGCAGTATAATGACCGTGGTGAGGCCTTTTTCAGACAGTATAACACAGGTAGGTAGATAGGTAGGGAGGCAGTATAATGGCCGTGGTGAGGCCTTTAAGTGTGACATACCGTTCCTACCTCCAGCTGCTGCTCCTCTCCCTCCTCCCCATTATCCTCTGCATCCTCATCACGCAGGTACGCGAGGTACAACCGCAGGTGGCCGCGAACGCGTGACTTGGCACTACAAATACAGAATATGTGTCATACAATGACTAGGAAAGCAGTGCTTGGGTACCAACTTTAAGGTCTCCTGCCTAATTCATTTTTTAATATGTTTTGAAAATATGTTTTTCTTTGCCATTAAAGTACCTAAAGTTCAATAAGTCTGATAATTCATCTCATACACAAATATTCATTTAAATTTAAACCTCATAAATGTAACACACTACAATCGCAGAACTCTATTTGATCGTGTAGGCCACACTGGTCAGAATGTGTTCTCGCCCTGTGTGTCATAAGTAAGCAATGTTTTGGCCAGCAAAGGTTATTTGGTGTCTATTCTGGATCAGATTAGTAATACTGGATCTACCTTCTGGGTCTGAGGATGAAATCTCTGGAGAGCAGAGTCCGGTCCGGATGTTCCGTGGATATGAGGGCATGTTCCAGTGGTATCTCCACCAGCCCCAGGAAGTCATCGCGAGTCTAAACCACAAATATACATGTATAAATAATATGCTTTTTGCTCTAATATTGTCATTTTTTATTAAATGAAATCATATTTTACTTTAATGGACAAAATAATTCTTGGCCATCCATGAATTTTGATTTATCGTTTATGCATTAAGATTTCGTCAAATATCTCTGTACTTACAACTCGGTTCTCATCATACACTTCAAACAGCAATTTGTTATCTCTTGGGTTTACCTGAAATCCACAAATATCATGATTTGTCACTTAATTGAACAGAAACAAAAGTAAATAAAAACCGATCAAATTTTGAATATTAAAAGTATAATAGATCTTCAATAAATATTTCACAGACATGTGTTGATAAATTAAGATATGAAAACTGTATTTATATGTATTTCCTTACAATATGTGTGAGGAATAACATAGGAAATATTAAATTGCCGATCTACACACAACATTTCTTTCCCATATCTTTGGCCATCTTCAAAATGTATGCTATTTCTATGACATTTCTTTTTGAATATTTATATTTTGAATCATTTTAGCATCATCGAATTATTGAGAAAAACTTACACGGAAAACAAATTCCTCTCCCCATGCTGGATTGAGGCTCTGCAAGATAAAAGCAATATTCAAAATCACATTAGAATCACAATGTGGAATAATTCTTACTGTCTAACCATCCTGTCATCTGCTGTAACATAACATAATATAAATCAGTGTTCACAATCAGGCATATTTATGTCAAGCAGTAACAAGAACAACTATCAATACCAAATGAAAGAGCCGTTTTTCAAGTTCTCTGTAGAACTATATAGATATGTAAGTAAGCCAAAGCTTGCTGACATTATGTGCATTATTAAATCTGTCAGGATAGATAATATATGAGAGACATTTTTCTGGCATTAAATGACAAGTAAAATGATTTTTTTCTTCTAAAATTGTTTTCATCTAAAATTGTTTGCTCAGTGGTGATAAATATGTCAACTTCAATATATTATCAATATCAATCAATATCTTTACATCTGTAAGGTTCGTCTACAGTTCAAAAGTACATTTTGGTCTTTAAAATATAAGTGATGCAAAAGCAGACTAAAATCTCCCTTTGATTGTATAAAGCAAAGCAATAAATATTCTCAGAAATCAACTAATGGATTCATATTGACCATAGCACAAAACAAATAGTTCCTTGTGTGGGGACAAGATTAGTCTATTGATAAGTTAAGAATTTCATACTTATGTCAATAAAGACCGCAAGTCATCTGATCATTCATAATCACATGGTTCTTATTAAATTGGAAATGATGTCGTACAATTAATTTGTAAAACATCAACATTGAACAATGACCCCAGTGCTGTGTTGATTATTGCTATTTTGCAATGCTTTATAAATGAGCTATTAAATCCTTTCTCAAATCAGACTTGAACAAATGATAATTTCAGTCGATCAAAATGTATGTTACCAAAGATGGATAGGGGATGTTTCATATTGAATTCAGCCCTCTACAATCACTAGAAAAGGGTAAAAATCCTGAGCCTAATGGAAAATAGATGGAAGCGGTCCTTTAAAATACAATATCTAACCTACTATTAGCTTCGAACTCTGGGCAGGAGTTTCAGAAGAGAAGATCAAAGTTGATGGACAGACAGAGTGACAGAAAATCTCTCCTCACTACAGAGGCTATGATGACATAGTCAACAGAGCTAATAATCACTGAATGAGGGAAACATATTTTCTTTTAATCAATTCCTGACTCATCAAACATTGGACATTATACACACATATTTTGGTCTGTTATGGTTATGGTTCAAGTCTAATATGTGAGCTGGGAACAAGCATTTTTTTTTTTACTTTGTGCATTCTCATCTATTCATTTCCAATGACATAAATCATTCATTTACTTTTTATAATTAAAAAAATAAGGATCATTACAAATATACATATTCTATTAACAGAAAAGGTGAACATGCCCTTTTTTCAAGCTATCATCTCTATTACAATACTTCAGCCATTCTGTAAAAAAAATTCTAAAAATTCTTGTCTAAAAATTCAACATTTATTAAAAAAAACAAAAAAAAAAACACACACAACAATTTTACAGTTAAATGAGCTAAACATTTGTAAGTGTATAATTGTGCATGGCCATTTATTTTCTACTGGTGTAATTATTCACCTGGCTATTCTTTCAGACCTTAACCATCAGTTACAGTGACACCTGGTGGCAAACTTTTCATTTGAGTAATAGTGACAACAATTTACCTTCAATCTGATTTTCTATCACTCAAATGAAAGATGAACTTAAAAAATTAAATCTAAATTAAATACTTCACTTTATACAAAAACCATCTTGTCAAGTAATTCTTGGTATTTCTTCAAGGCGAGACATTAAAATGTAATTTTGGATCAGGGCTGCACATTCAATTGTATTGCTATCAAAATTCTGATACATACTGATATTTTCTAAGTTTAGGGCATACAACTGAATAATGGGCATGATGTTATATTTAAACAAGCATTTGAGTAAATATACCAAGCAAAGATTAGGTGCCCATTTCATTGTAATGTCAGTGCCTGAGTCTTCTGAACATGCTTAACCAACTAAGGGCATAATAGGACATATTCTATCACTGCTGTATACATGGCTTGTGATACTAATGGGCTGTGGCGCCATCTTGTGGCGGGGAAGCAGTGCCACCTTGGGGCGGGGAAGATACACTACTCACTTGTTTCCGACCTCGAGTCTGAAAATGAAATAGAATTGATAGAAAAATTCAAAGAGACTGATTTATTTGTGAACTGAGCAGCTCAGAAAGCAATCAAGATGGTTTGTGTGGTAGAATTAATAAATATTGAACAATCCATTGCCAGGCAAAATATGCCAATAATCTCTGTCCTTCATTTCAAACAAAGAGAGTTCCTGTGGAAATAAGAAGTCAAGGTAAAGTATATATCTATTTACAATAATATAAATAACAAGTTACTGCAAAACAATTGTAGTATTCATTAATATTATCCATATGACATGAAAATCATTATCATTAGTTTTCCATTATGACTGTTTCTTCACACATCACTCTGAGAGTTTTGAAATTTTAAAGACATGTGAGTTTCAAACATTTTGTTCAAATCATAAATGGATACTTCTCTAGTTTAACGAAATATTTTCTTTTTGTATTACCTGAATAAAGGATAAAGAAAATGGGTACATAGCAAAGGATTAAACTCTTATACTGATACTTCAATTCAAGTGGTCAGAGTTACCATAAAATTTCTAACTTAGTTGATAAAAATGACATGAACAGAAGTCACTGACATAATATTTTGTTAATTTTAACCTGTTATGATCAATTCCACAAGAAGATTGTCCAAATCTATGGCCATCTCCAGATCTTGTGACCAACATAGACCTTGTGACCAGCATAGACCTTGTGACCAACATAGACCTTATGCCCAATGTTGATCTTGTGACCAACATAGACCTTGTGAGGGCCACGACTCAACGTTATCACTGGTCCTGGGCCACCACATCCACTAGATTCTGTGATCAAGTGACCCTATTATATATATATATATATATATATATATATATATATATATATATATAATCTGAATATAGATACATCATTTAATCTTGAAATATATTGGTGTTCTATATGAATTCCATGACTGTGTTTTAATGAGAACAAAAAACACTAAAATGCCATCAAATCATGTGAAATCATAACAATTTCTGAAACCAAGAAAACTTAAGCCCTGTGACAACTTTCCACAAAACAAAGTCATGCAAACACTTTGCTTACAAGCCAAGCCGTGCTCCAAAACTGCTTCTTGAAACATTCATTTTCAAGGTGGATATTCTTTTCACGTTTTTAAGCTTTTAAGACTTATTCCTAAAACATTTTTTGCCAAAATAAAAAGCAGAATTCTGAATCATTTAAAGAGGGAAATAGTTAGGCCTTAGACGGATTATCTTAAGTCCAAATTCCTTTCTGAAGTGTAAGAACGTGACCATGAAACGTATCACACATCATTCACTGGGAACATTCATTATCAACTGCTTGATCAGATAATGCATGGAAATATCATGTTAATATCATGTGACATGAAACTAAAGTGACAGGAGTAAAACTACATTTGGTCAGATAAATGTCTGTCCACATGAGGTCAGGCTTGCCTATTGCTGGATTTTATTGGTCCAGGATGACACAGGAAGTCACATGAGTGATAAGCTGACCTGATTGGCCAAATAGATAAATGTAAACCCAACACACCAAATCCCATAGTAAAATTCTTTAATTTTGGCCAATCTATGCTATGCCGATCATTGCTTTTTGTAATGTTTGTGAGCATTTTCTCAAAATGCCTGCAAATTCCTTCATAAATGATCATTTAAATCCTTTAATTGAGAAGACCTGAGCAGCACACTGTCCACCAGAGGCACACGCAAACTATTACCTCTGGCCAACCCAGATTAATATTCCTCCGGTACTACTTTTACTGGCCATGTGCTCAAGAACTGTCAGTGTGTTGTAAATGTGATTGACGTATTAACATCTCTTAATATCAAATATGAAGTTGCCTTGAGATGTATTTGAGTTCATTTGTTAACATTTGAACATTTTTTGTTGGTTATATTGACCAAAAGTATAAAAGATTATGAGAATTCAAATTGTAAACAAAGCGGCCATCTTTGTTGTGGTTCCGCCTTATCACTACCCCAGGAAATGGCTCCTCCGGTTGAGAAAGTAGTTCCAAGTTTTATTTCTCGTAATAGTTGTTTCTACATGCACAAAATTTTGTATTAAGGGTGAAATATGTCATAATATACCAATCTGAGTACAATTTAAGAAAAAAAATAAGTAAGATGGACAATTACATAAAAATTGGTGGATGTGCTGAACCAGCACAAAAAGGCACCTTGTACAGAGGTGATAGGTTCACCACGTCGCCCTCTGGTGGAGTTTGCCTGAGCAGATGACAATTTCATCCAATTAAAGTGCACATTACATATTGAATTTGTTATCTCAATTATCATTGGCTGATATTTGTCATGTTACTCAAAATGTCAGTCTCCTTGACAACTCAGTGATCCTGATGGCTATTAGATTTTTTTCAAAAAGGAACAAAAAGATGGAACAAATTCTGAGCCTAATGGAATATTAACAGAATTGGTCTCAAGTAGTTTCTTAGAAGAAGATCAAAGATGACGGACCGACAAAATGACAGAAAATTTCTCCTCCTCACTGCAGGAGCTATGCTATGAATAGCTAATGGGTAAAACTGTTTAGAATTTGATTGTTACAAACTTTTGCCAATCTTTACATTCCCTTCCATGAGTGAGGTGTAAAGTTTAAGCAAAATAGATATTAGTTAGCTCTTCCAAAACATTTTTATTCAAAACAATTTTCTTTTGAGCAATAAAGCTGCGACGCATTAAAGATGGTGTTTTCTGGGGACAAATACCCTTGACCTGTCACTGACTTGTGCAAATTAGCAGATAAAGAATGAACAAGTGAGACTTAATCTTTTCCAACTTTTCAAGTTCAGTTTACTTGTGGCATGTTAACAATTTGTAGTTAAGTTTATCAATATTATTATACTGATCAAAACAAAATATTGGAGTTGTAACTGGTATCTTGTTTCTTATAACCTATGTATTATAATCTGAATCTCCTCAAGCTGAGGACAAAGACGCTGTCCTTCACCGCCGTGAACAATGCCAAAGGCATCTTGTTTCAGGATGATCATTGATCCAATTTATAGATTTATAACATTTTATTCGGGTTCATTGTATATCTCTTATATGTTTGGGCCAAGGTATCTAGCTTAAAGACCAACAAAAACCAACATTTCAAACTCCAGTCATAAATAAAGAAAATTTAAGACCAATTAAGACCGAATTAATTTATTCTTTTCATGTCTTATATCTGTTGATATTAATGATATTTAAATTGTTTTCTCCTTTCTTCTGATCCCATTCACTCTATAAATTTTGATTAAAACATTTTGATTTCAGAGTATATTCCTTCAGTGTTTGGGCCTAGAAGTCTAGTTTGAGGACGGATGATCTTATTTATTCTGATTTTTGAATGATTTAAAACATTTTTTTTTCATTTTTTAATGAGGGTGAACTCATTGATTGGTCATTACTCCTTATATTTCACACATTTGTGTATTCAGACTTTTTGTTCAACAGATTTCACACAAATCTATTACAGCTATTGACTTATCATCCTCACCAGGTGCACTCAAATATAAGGGAAATATGGGCTCATCCCATTTCCTATGCAATATATTTCTTCTACTCTAGCTCAAAGGAAATCATGATCTAATGTTAAATCCATGATTCTTTGGTTCTGTTAAATCAATGAATCTATGAATTGTTAAAAAATAATCAAATTTGGCTTTTAAGTTTGGATCTGCAGAGAATCTAAATGTAAGAAATAAAAAGTGAGAGCCATTCGCATCAGCAAATATGATGTCATTATGATGTCATACAATTCCAGAGAATAAGCAAAATTAAGCCAAGGGCTAACCCGAGTGAAGTATTAAGACCAAGCCCAAAATAGCCAATTTGCAATACTTCTTATGCAATAAACTTCAGCAGTGAATGAGTCACATGTTATAGGGTGTAGATAGATACACGGTAGGGTCTGTGCCTGATGCCTTCTTCTGCTCACTCCCCTTATTTAACACAGTAATGATAGGCATTCTGAGGTGCATACCCTCCACACATGACCTTCCACAACTTGTACTCATCAGTCAGATATATGAGATAATACAAACCCTTGGAAAACTTGAGGTGTGATGAACACCTAGATATGAGTAGTCAGTATCTGAGAACTGATAACTTGCTTACTGAGGCTTGACTCCTCGATGAACTAACTACTAATGTCAATACAATTTATTCAGTTGATTTTTCTGAATGATCCATTACATTCACTGACTAATGCGATGTCAATGTCTTTTTACCTGTTTACTGAGTCTTGACTGGTCACTGACACATGAATTTTATCATTGATACCAGAATTATTTATTAAGATACATCATCCAACCACAAATGAATGCTATATCCATCATACTCACATGTATGTGAGTAATGTCCTTGGCAATATTTTCAAAGATCTGTCTGTATTGCCATCTTGTAAATAAAGTCCATATTTATTTTTGGACCTGCTCAGTGAAGCATGGCCGCTCACCCAAGCATGAAGTTCTTCATTGAGCCAATCATGATGGCTCTGTTGCTCTAAATATTGATAACAGATGAATGGACGGATGGACAAACAGGCTGAAAGTGGCACCTTAGTTGCACTGACAGCTGTCACAATGTGAGACAATAAAAAGGCTATGCACTGCCAGAAGAACATGGAAAACAATCAAACGGCAATCAGAGAATTATAGACGTCCCACCCTATGCAGAACTCCAGGTGTAAAAGACAGCAACGACATCATCTGCCACATTGAATTTCAGTGAAACTGTCATCTATGTTTTGCTAACAAAATATTTGCCTGGAGATGACAAAAATAAGCTGTCAAATTCTTATTGGTTAATATTTGATTGAGGCAAGCAGGAGAATAAATGCCAGAATCTGTCAACAATAATATTCACATCACAGGAGTAACAACAAGAGTAACATTATATTAGTGTGTTTGCTCTCTCGACGTCTGTAACAGATCTCAAGAGCCTCAATTGGACTTTATACTAGCTTAGAGGTAGGATACAATTAACTCAGAGACAACATCAGTGACACATTTACTGGCCCCATGAGAGTGAGGTCCAGAGGACTTCTTGATACAAAATTTGACCATTTCTTTAATTAATCCTCACTCCGCTCAAGAGATTTGAATGTGGAAGGCAATTTTAGTATTTTATTGTTATATATATATACAGCCCATGGTCATTCTCCTAAATAAATCTATGGAATCTTGATATAAATTACCAAGACCGCAATATTCCTGGGGTTCATTTGTCATCTGTATTGAACATTAAAGATGTTTGATTTGATTTGACTGATATTTGAGACTAAATCAATAGATATTACCACAAAAAACAATTAATCCGCTGATCCGCAATCTACAGTTGGCCTGAAGCATGGAAACCCTACCAATCTAAAGGCGGAAAATAATAACACTCCTGAAGTGCTCACATTTCAAAGTCTATTCTTATAAAGATGAGCCCTAAAATTTGTATACTACCTATACAGCAGTCATTAAGGTAGAAAATTATTTTTGCAAAAGATAACTTCCAAATGCAAACCCAACTGGGAATTGTTCAAGTTGAACTCATATCTATCTTTTTTCTCTAATAAAGCGGAATTGCATTTCTGGAATTAATATTTTCCATTCTTTGTTGTTGACAATGACTGGTATACTGCTTGGATATCAATGTAATCAATGAATTTAGGATTTAATCAGTGGTCCACATCTGCTGCCTTATCTAGGCTTTTTATCAAGCAAAAATAAGGAAATAGGTCAGATCTATACCTGCCAAGCATCAACCTTTCATCATAAATATATATATATACTCTAACATTTATTCTTTGTTTTGATCATTTTTCAAAAGACAGACTAAATCTATTGTTGAATAACCTTTTTAATGGGAACATCATCCTAAAAGCTTATAATCTCCATATAATATATCTAATTTTTACTAAACGAATGAGATATAAAATTGTACTGATAATCATATTTTTGGATGGATACAATCCTATATATTTAAATGTTATGATTTACTATAGTGCATTGATGTGTTTGAGATCAAGCCTGGTGCCATCTTGATGTCTATGTATTCAATATCATATTAGATATTGATGTCATCTTATTTAGAACAGCACCACTCTGGTATACTGCCATATAATGAACCAAGCCTAGAACCATCCTGGTATACTGCCATATAATGAACCAAGCCTAGAACCATCCTGGTATACTGCCATATAATGAACCAAGCCGAGAACCATCCTGGTATACTGCCATATAATGAATCAAGCCTAGAACCATCCTGGTATACTGCCATATAATGAACCAAGCCGAGAACCATCCTGGTATACTGCCATATAATGAACCAAGCCGAGAACCATCCAGGTATACTGCCATATAATGAACCAAGCCTAGAACCATCCTGGTATACTGCCATTTAATGAACCAAGCCTATACACATCCAGGTATATTGCCATATAATGAACCAAGTCTAGAGCAATCCAACTGTTAGTTGCAGGCTAACACATGTGTGCTCATGTATTCAATGATTAGAATGATTTGAGTGAGGTCATCCAAGACTCAAACACGACTATGCTGTGTCAAACCTGAAGTAAGTTCATCCAGACAGGGTCATTACAGCCACGTTTGAGTAACTTGAGTAAAAAATGGCTCCATGTGACCTCCTTGAAAATCATTACTCATGCACGACCAAATATATTATATATCAAATGGTGCCAGATTGCTCTTTTTTAATAGTGAGATATCTTTTTATCCAGATCTCTGCACTTGTCCTCATTAATATTGGCATGAAA
The DNA here is from genome assembly GCA_949316495.1 of Amphiduros pacificus. Classification (NCBI taxonomy): domain Eukaryota; kingdom Metazoa; phylum Annelida; class Polychaeta; order Phyllodocida; family Hesionidae; genus Amphiduros; species Amphiduros pacificus. Next base: position 14,733,143 of record OX439010.1, read on the forward strand.
TAACATAAACTGTTTAATAAGATATCTGTGGTTCTCTGATAATTTAGCAAATGCAAATTCTGAAAAACAAACTGAAATAACGAGTATGTTTCTACTATGTTCAGCTTTTATCCCCTGTATGGCAAGGAATCACATATTACTTCTGCCACAATTGGCATTTAATGCAGAAAACTTTTTCTTCACATTAGCATACAATTACCATACAACTCTGCAGTTGGTTGGCTCTTAGCCATAGTCATGCACAATGACACAACTCTATAAAATCAGGATTTTTCTTTTTGCTGAATTATTTACATTATAGTAAAAAGGACTTTTTCAAAAAAAAAAAAAAAAAAAAAAAATGAATTTCCAGGAAATTTGTCAAAAAATAAGTCGCACAATAAATCTTATAAATATACTTGATGACGAATTCTGGTGCTCTTAAACACGGATCTCAACAATCCTGAGTTTAATTAACGGCAAGCTACACATCAAACAGGAATGAGGAAATTTCTAAATTTGAACATTAATCTAATCTATGTAAACCTTTTGGTGAACATTTACAGTATGGCAATCTCAGTATTATGCGTATCTGAGTAGTATCTCATTTTGCTCCAATCAACTGTATATATCACCTTTTTATTCAACCATCTAATTATAGTTTGTAACTGCTTCGATACAGGGCATTTTTCAATGGATTTAAATATAAAAATGAATATAATTTGCATTCTAGATAAGATGTGCTGATGATATAATGCTATTTAGCATAACTTTCCATTGACTGGGTTCCATGCCCCAGTGATGAAACTCAGCATTCAGAAAAAAAAACCCTGAAGCCCTTAAAAATTAACCCGAAGATACCCCTATCCCCTTTCAGAAATGTCATTTTTGGATGTTTCAGACTGAGTTTAGACCATTTTAAATTTCGCATTTGAAAGAAAAACCCTGAATTCAGTTTATTTCCTGAAGACTTTCATCACTGATGCCCACTCCTCCTGTGGTCTTGTATGGACCACCACAGCATAAAAAAAGGTTCATAATGGATGGTAACAGTCAAAACTTCCCAGTGATATACTTTTTCAAAATGAATCAATGTTCTCCAAAACTAACTATCACAGTAAGAACCCAACATCAGAATCAGAAAAAAAATATGACACATTCTTACCACCAATTCAGGAAAATATGACACATTAATACCACCAATTCAGGAAAATATGACACATTTATACCATAAATTCAGGAAAATATGATACATTAATACCACCAATTCAGGAAAATATGACACATTCATACTACCAATTCAGGAAAATATGACACATTCATACTACCAATTCAGGAAAGTATGACACATTCATACTAATAAATCTGGAAAATAAGACATGTTTGTGCAACCGATTCAGGAAAATGTCCTTTTTGAAAATATCAAATCAGTATTGTCCCTTAAACATCAAAAGGTACAGATATTTCATTGTAAGCTATGTCTGTACCTACTGATAAAAGAGGTGATCATATATTCAAATATGACAAAAAATCCAGCACAATATCATGATTCACTTGGGAAATTACAGACATAAATTACAAGCTGTCTGAGGGGAACCTGCTGAAGACTTTTCTCAATTGTGCTACTTCCTCTTTGATAAGTGATATTTCATGATATATTTTGGACAACTAACATTTTTATTAAATAGTCTGTGCTGCTTTCTAAAATTATAACTGTTTTTAATTGTCTCTATATCAAATATAGAGACAGATAGATACACAATCTATTTCCTCAAAGGGTTTGTAAAATATTTAATTTTGTTGAGATAAAACCATAATTTTCCCATTTATAATTTTGTTGAATATAATTTCAATATTACTACTCTAAAATCCGTCAGCAAAATGGACTTGAAATCTAATGTTTCCAGAAATACCACCCAATGACCAACATATCTAGGCTACAGCATGGGTGGAACTAAATCTCCAACAAGTTTTTAAAAGGCCATGTACTTTACTTTTCAAAATCGAATGATAGGCTTGTCAAAAAATATTTTTTTCTTTTTGATCTCAGCCCTTCTCCAACATTGTATATTCAAAGGTGTGACAGGAAGGGATCTATCGATACAATGCAGTGGTTGCCCCATGATGTCCTTTGATGTTCACCCCTTTTATTTAGCTGTGACGTCATCACTTGGGACTCTTCTATATTCTTGAGTCGTTAAACATGATGTCGGCAGAAAAACTGAATAAAGTGCATTACAGATAACACAGGGGCCTGGATTTTTTAAAATTATGACTGGTGATGAATAATTACTGCAACAGATAACTGCCAAAGGTAAAGTTTTATGGGCTTGGAAACTTAAATATGATGGGCAATGAATGCATTTTCTGAAAACATCATATTTCAGGTCCATTTTACTGAGTAAGGCATGTGAGTCTACAAATACCCTATCATAATGCATGGATTAGTCTTCTACACATATCCATTGTTGATATAACTTACTTCCTGTTTCAATATCTTTACTTGAAAAAAAGACAAGAAAAAAAAACAAAAAAGGGATAAAATTTGCAGAACAAAAGTTGCACCACATACCTTCTTTATTGTTCTAGTTTGTGCTGCATCTATAACTCCTGAGTCTCGATCTCCACGAAATACCACGATCCGAACATATGGATCACTGAAATATATCAATATTACAAACATTTATATACCAATAGTGTTGGTATTATTATTTCTGGACAGTTTTCCATCAAAATATAAAAGCTAAAATATAATAAAATTATAAACAATTGATAAGCAACAATATTTGTGAAATGAATTTGAGCATTGATGGCATGGTCAATTAAAATGGGAATAAGACTTTGAACGTCATTTTGAGTAGATCAGGGCATTCATATCAGTGATCGCTTTATATTTTCATTTCTAATTTGTAGAAGTTACACTTGTGTCTGAGCTCTTTCGCCATAAAACAGTTTGGCCCAGAAGTAATTTTTGGGTAAATATTTTTGGTATTTTCAGTGTGTATTGAGAAGTTTAAACAAGAAAGTTTTCCTTTAATGAGAAATTATACTGTGCCATTAAAAATGGCTTGTCAAAAAATATTATAATTAACAAGCTCATATGTTAGATTAGATATGAAAAGTTTTATAAAAATTATTCTTCACAAAGAAATTATCAGTGTATAACAATACAGATACAACATATAACAATACAGATACAACATATAACAATACAGATACAACATATAACAATACAGATACAACATACATTACAATACAGATAAAGTTTACAATTAAGATACAGATACAGTGTATAACAATACAGACAGTTTATTATACAGATACAAATAATACATATACAGTTCATATTAATATATAACAATGGGTAACAAGTGAAGTCGGCCCCTAAGTGAAGTCGGTCCCCAGATTTAGGTGGCTAGATTATTGAGTTACTGGAAGAAAATTAACGGCTATCCAGTCAAATAGCCTTCTCGAAGGAGATTTCGTGAGTTTTGAGCCGTTAGAGAGTGACTGGGGCCGGCTTTTCTTGGGGCCGACTTCACTGGTATTCTAACAATGCAGATACATTGTAGTCAAATAGAGATGCTATGTTTCATCAGGATTATGACCATGATGACAACCAGGTTACATTTCCCCTAACCAAAGCCAGTTTTTCCTCAGCAAAATGCATGTTGCAAATTCTTCTGATCTTTACAACTCTGAATATGAGCCATTCTCAGTGAGGAGAAGCTCTACATTGTGCCAAATTGTGACCCAAATTTCACCAAAAAATCAAGTGAAACTGTGATGATTTCAAACAATATGCTGCAAAATTATAAAGGCATGATCACTATGAAATTCATTTCAAGTCCTTAGAGTGTCATGGCAGTTCTGAATTCTGCTGTCAAATACAAATACAAAGCTGTCTTTGGCAAAGGCAAAACAAGATTGTCACTCCCTCTCTCTCAGGCTGTCAGAACTCACTTCCGGAAGTTGGTAGTCAGAAAAATATCTCCGTGTTTTGAGCCATTTCTAGCCAATCTCGACGTAATTTCACATGTGAGATCGGTATTAAATTGTAACCATTTATGTATATAACGTACCTTGCGCCAAAAATATCCTTCTTGGCAAGATTGACACCAGCGAGAACTTGGACTCTCAGCAAGCGGGTGGTTCCTGGGCGATCAGTCTGAAATGTCAACAAGCCACAAACGTCAAAACATTTCCAAATTCGTCTCTCTAGATTGATTACCGTTTAGCTTCAGATGAAACCAAAATGCATTCACAGAAGTATCAAGACCTACCGAAATTTCCTGAAGGCCGTATATATGCTGATTTGCAGCCATAAAATCGTCAGAACGTTACTTTTTGATCGCCTTCTTGTATCAACTGTTATGTTTTTCTTCACGCATGTGAACTGACCTATTTTCCAAATATCCCGGATGAACAGTAAGCATTTATGTTTTCGGCGATGAAGAGTGTTTTGGGGATCAAACCTGCTTCCAAAAACCTCAGTAACTATAGTTTTATTTTTTTAATTTATAGCAAATAATAATATGAAATTAATTTACAAGTTCTAAAATAGGAATATCTATAATTTCTTTTAAAATGTATTATTTTTACCCTTCCAACTGTGATTTTTTAAATCAAATTGAAAACCATAAGAAATGCTTGCAGATATGTTGCAAAGAGGGTATAGATTAACTGAGAATTAAGTTGTTATGAGTCAGATGGTTGTTGTCATACAGGTTGCTGAATTATCACATTTTCACTGATTCAGGAACAAATTAAAATATTGCGAAATATTTCACTTGTGACCATCCTTGCTGATGCAGATGTTGGTAATATTTTTTTTCAAAATATAAAATCTGAGATCATTTTACTTAAGGCAGCCTGGAATATATCTGAAAATAAGTGTTCATATAAAGTAACTAATAAACAAATGATTTCTACTTCAAAATATTTATTTACAGTTGTCATGAATTTACAAATAACATATGATACACAAGATGAACACAGTTTTTATACAGCTGAAAGTCATTGATTTTACAACCATTAAATTTGCTTTGAAAAATAAATAAATGCCAGATCAATAAATTAAGCACCTATTTATTTATATTCATTTGATTTATGTTTATCTCTACAGAATGTTAGTTAGAACAAGCTGGCTTTTTCTAATATTTCACCCATTTTTGTTTTTTCAAACAGTTCACCCATTTTTGTCTTTTCATGCAATGAATGCTACTAACGTAATTACTCATAACAAAACAGAGCACTGGCCCTTCAATAGTTGGATATGTCTGTAGTTGACTAAGATGGTCCCCCCTTAAACACATGAATTTCCCTGTTATGTCAATGTATGAAATTCTACTCTATCATATGGAGTAGTCATAAGAAGGTGGGATTGTTCCTTTGGAATGAGTGTCCAAGACCTACAAAGTACAAAGAAATCTAGTTACAACTGAAAGCTGTACACTACAACTCGAATGTCCATAAACACACTTATACCACTTCACATGACGATAAATGAAAAAGAGCCAAAGAGACACCAACATATACAAAATCTGTCCTGAACTGCAATACAATGTGAATAACTCTCTGCCATCGTGAATTATAAGTACAAAAGTCAGATTCTTGCTTTGTTAATTTAGTAACATGATTTAAGTCATGTTTATTGCAACACTCCCTCAGAATGATTGTGATCAGATAAAATCACATTTAAAATCACCGCATAACCCTTCTGGTTGAAATTTATGACATTTTTTCCTTGATGATACAATACCTTAAACAGGTTAAAAACAAACATCCCATAATAGTGCATTTGTCCAAATGATGAATGCCTCTTCACTTAGATCATACCCTTTCCCAACCCTATGGAAAGATTAAATAAAAATGATGCTAATTATGTCTTAAGAATAATTATGGCCATCAAATATTGGTGCATCTGAGAAACATTAATATGAGCAGTCATCCCAAAATTTTGTTGTAACAATAGATCTCGAGAGGACTTAGATCAGTATCCTACATAACATATTGCAAAATATCTGACATTCAAGTCTACATAACAAAGATTCTTTAAATTGCATAAAACTTACTATTCACAAATTAAGCACAGCTATAAGATACAAAGTTAGGATCCTTCACAACAAGGCTTAATCTTTCAAACAAATCCTGTTAATTAACATGATTTTATTATATCTTTCAATAACTAGAACAGCTAATTCAAATTGCCAAATATTAAATTTTGTTGGTACCATATGGCACTATTAAATACAGAACTGCATTCATTTCAAATTTGAGAAACCGGAATGTTGGACACATGTACTTTTTTCCATTTGATTATTAATCTCTCTTAAATACTTGAGCAGAAAAAAAATCTGAATGGCTGCATGTACATCATAAATGGATATTAATATCCATTCCTAGTGCTACCTATTGATTAGCACAAAGATACCACACACTTTATTACAGAGATGAACCCAAATGGCACAGTTAACAACATATATGGAAAGAAGTATCACTACATGATCAAGCAAGTTTTATTTTTTTTACAAAATCTCCATATTTATTAACATTGGCACAAAATATTGTTTAGATCAGTAACATTTCCTTTTGAGTGGTGCATCAAATTTGCTGATTTTAGTTAATATAAAATTATTGGATTAACTTAAAACATAAAATAAAAAATGCTTCTTCCTTCTTGAAAGAAAATTTGTTTTGTCAAAAAATACAACAGATAAATAACCATGTTATCAGGATAAATGTTTCAAATATAGTTGTACAAACTTTTAGACCTGTTCAAATTTGTTACCAAATTGTACAATCAAGAAGAAAAAAACATTAATACACATTGGAATTCATCTACAACACAGCCAACAAAAAAAACTGAATGAAAATCGCTACCGGTAAGTCAAATATGGAAAAACATCTATTTATTCCTGTTAGTGTTTGTCAAAAAGGTAATCATATTTCTGCTTTTGAAAAAAAATCTCTTTTCCAGCCTGCAGGACCTACTTTCAATTTCACTTCTCTTGAATCACTGAGAATCAGAAAGGAATCATTAAGGATCCATATTGATGCCAAAATAAATATCTCAATTTACAGTATTACTTTCACATCTTATCATGAGTTGAAGGGATGTCAATAACTGAAATCTAATAAGGCAAATCAAAGATGTAAACAATGTTGATATTCAAACAGAAATTGATGGCCACAGCATATTAAAATGTCCAAGTGATCTCATTTTACGAAGAAATGATTTGTTATGGATACAAAATTACCCAAGAAGCAGAGAAGTCCCTGGTCAGACATCATTATCACATTCATGCTCCCATTTATAGCTGTTTATAAACATACATGATACTGCCATAACGCTGTCCTGAGGCAAAATTGCCATGCTCAATTCATAATTTGTGTGCACAGAAACCTTTCCCTCAATGGTGTAAAAAAAATAATAATAGCATTAATAAGTCAGTAACACCCCCAATAATGTAACACCACCTCAAAGTGTGTAGCATACACAAGAGTGTGGTATTATTGGGATCTATAGGGTATTAGATTAAGCAAAGAAGAGCTGCCCTAGGATATATTCTTCATAAATATGGTACATTTGATTTTAATGAATTATTTCAGGTCTTTGTTTTCCAGATGGCATATCTTACATTATTCAGGGATGTCATCAAGCACTTCTTCAAACCAAAGGATGGTTTTCATATTTTTCAGCAAACCCACAATGCAATTCAAAGTTGGTGTAACAAGGAATATGTCTCCCCAGGAAAACTTCCTGGATTTGAAAGCCGATATGAACTGTCATGGGTTCCACAACAAAAAAAAGAAAGAGGAAATTACAGTGCATAAGATAAATCTTCCAGAGAATGTGAAATATTCTCCAACTGTCACAATCACCACAAAAGTCTTTACCTGTGGGCCACATAAAATTAAACACAGATTGAGATTCTCATTCATTCCTTCCTAAAAAATGTTTATTTTAGTTTTAAGAACGTTTCAGAAATACTCAACAAGAAATATCATGAGACGAGACAACATTAATTCTATGTGGCTGAATAAAATCACAAAAGATGTCAGTTACACCTCATTTTCTACTCGCCATTTGTACAATAAATAATCAAAGAATATAACATGCATTCACACATTACATATCATTAGAAAAGCCATGAAATTTTCATTAAAAAAATTATTTACCCCAGCTTAAAATAATGTAGCAGTATTCTAAGGTAGTAAAATTCAGGATTAGGATACTGATTATCAATTTTCTGGGTTTTCAAAGACTGTTGCTTTTGGCATATAAAAATATTTCATATGAAACAGTGTAATTCAGTAATTTCTCTTTTTATGATAATATGATAAATCTTTTTTTGATAATATCAGACCCTCTAGTAGACAAATGAATTCATTGATATCTTGCATATATTTGTTTTCTCATGCGATTAGAAAGTGTCAACAACGTCTTCTCAAACAGGCATAAAACCATCAGTTCTTTTTATATACAAAAACTGATCTGTTCATTGACTGACAGGGTCCATGTTACCTGTTGATCCTGTCATCAGTCACTATTCAGAGTAGGATCAACAAGGCTATAAATAACTATAGTGGACCGGCTGGATATACTGCAAATATACATTTATACATTTCAATGTGAGGCGGCTATACATTTCAATAGGTGCGGTCATCTGAATGAGTAACTCTTGTCCGGGTCCCACATCTGCCTCAATACACTAGTTCGTCTACTCGTGTGAGTGACTGCAGTCCAGTAGTATATACTTGGCTTGTGTATTAAAGGCATCCATGTACGGCTTATGAGGTCCATGTCACCTCGATTGTTTTGCTCAATGACAAGTTTTATCACTCCTTTTCTGCCACTTGGTGGACCACATTATAATAATCCTCCACTGTTTATTGCTGCCGGGGTTGGGAGATGAAATGGACATGGTCCATCTGTCCACTGAAAGATAAAAACAAAAATTGCTATGTAATTCAATTATTTTAATTGTTTAGTTCCTAAATCTTGATCATAATTATCTCAACTTATATTTAGATATATATTCTTATATAAACAGTTTTTTCTGTCAATGTTTTCAAGAAGATTTATTTCTGTTCCATTTGCAGAGACAGCAGAACCCTCAGTTCATAGAAACGGTGGTAGGAGATGTAAGTTAGGGCTGCTATGCATAATATTAGTAAGAATATCAGGAACTGTTGTCAGGAACTGTTGTCAATTTGTTGTTCTGATATTTTCAGAGATCAGGTCATAAAACCTTAGAGTGTGGATAAATCTGACAAAGGGAACAATTTGAAGAAATAGATAACCTGTATCCTAGATTAAAGTTTTGTAATGCTATTTGTCAACAAGATTTTCAGAGACTTTTCACATTTAGAATATTTTGAGATATAGGGTCCGAGATATAGGGTCCCAGGACCTTAATGAGGACCTTATTAAAATATAGGTCAAGCTTACAATCAAAGGTACCATTTCAAAAAGAGTATGCATCCTTGGTTTTATTATTGGTATAATTATAAGTTTGATATATATATTTTTCTAATTTATTGTCAAATTATCACATTCTTGGAAATTGGGTCATATGACATTTCAAGGTGACCTGCCAGTACAACATTTTAAAGCATGCATAAGATGCATTTATAGATTAAGCTTTGTTATGCTGTGTTGATTCAACTTATCACATTCACAATATTCCAAGATTGGGTCAATTGACCTTCCAATGAAGGGCAATGTCGGGTGTTGCTGTCTCTATTTGTTGCTCGCAGGACTTTCAGATGACCTTGAAATGTAGGTCAGTCACTTACAAGGTCACCACTTCATACCAAAATCCTTGGTTTATATTGGTAATATTATTCTAATCTTTAAGTTATCTCATTCAGAGGATATTAAGAGTTTGGATCATATATCCATAAAATGGTCAACATCATTTATTCTAAAGTTATCGTGTTCTCAAAATGAGACAGATGCCCCAACAGCACAGACTCCAACAATAGCCCTTTTGTCAAAATTTGCTGAGGGGTAAAAATCACTAGCAGGAGAAGAAAGTGGCAAAGTGGTGAGCAGTGAATAAAGTAAGGAATTGCTGGTGGTGTGCTGACCTGTATAAGCTTGTGTTCTGCTTGCTGTGAGGACTGGAAGTGGTCTTTGAGTAGCGCCTGTGAGAAGCTATCATGGAGGCGGAAACCTTCAGCCTCACCCTGGGCGTTCCCACACACCCGGTACAGATCTGAAACAATCAAACCAACCTCACTCTCGTACTTGCTGATTGGCTGTAAAAAACCTTTTACTTTTATTGATCAAGCCAGAATCAACTAATAACAATATCAATATTGAATGATGAATGTTTTTCTCAATTTCCTAAATTTAGCTAATTAAACATAAAATGGAGCCTGTTTGTCTGATGATGTACACTGCGGGGAGGAGCCTATCTGCATATTTATAAATAACCTGGGGCTTTTCATATTCTTCGTGGTGCATGTTATTTGAACCAAGGTTATTATGTTTTAGGTCTGGGGAACAGTGGATTTGTGACACTGTGTTATTGTCATAATGTCTACTTCTTATTTCCCCTACCTTTGAGCAGTGCTGAGGCCCATAGTTGCACATGGACATCTGGTATCTTACTGGCTAACTGCATGGCCGGGGTCACCATGTTGAGGGCTTCCTAAAAAATACATCATATCAATCTTTACAACAGTTATTAGTCATGTAGTTTATTGTCTATTTATCAGGAACATGTTTTATTTTACCTTTATTTTTTCATACTGTACCACCACAATCTCTAAAAGTAACAAATTTATTGTGAAAGTTTGCGATATAGAAGCACACACAAAGTTTTAAATGTCACAAATTCTAATCTTTACTCAAGCCCCAAAAGTTTTCATGATTTAGAAGAGTTAGTTTTAAGGATATCCCTGCATATATATATTCAATATGCATTTTATCCTGGGTATCAACATTAAAACTCAATCAGGTTTTATAACAGTAAAAAGCATAAAGAAAACTTCTTTTGAGATGATTTTAAGAACTTGCCTGACTGTTGCCCAATGACAGAAATATATGGCCGAGAAGAACTAAAGAACACGACGTTAATCTGTTCAGGTCTTCCGCATTTGCCATTTTGAGTGTTTCCCTGAGGTAGCGTCTGGATGAAAAAAAGAGAAAATGATACATATACTTTAAATAATGATTTCATACTTTAAGCAGAATAAATCTATTAGGATGAACATTTGTCAGGATTTTGGATTTTGTATGTTGGTAGATGCCTAATCAATGAAAGACTTTTCATTCCATAAATGGACTAAAAAAGAAAAATGTCATTTTTAAAAAAAAAAGGACCAGACAAATAATCATTTCTCTGATGAAACAATACCACATTCTATTAAGAAATGTTATGTTTTAGATTACCACTTTTTCTGGCTATAACTATGAACAGCGCTATGAACAGACTTGTCTGGTATCAGCGCTATACAAATGTTGTTATTATTATTATTATTAACTGGTTATAGCTATAAGTATGATTTAATCACTAGTGAAAGATAGGGCACTCACTTTGCTTCATTATATCTGGCCAAGAAGAAGGACTGTAATCCTTTCACATAGAATGCTGATGCTTTTAAACTGTGTGACCTGGAAACAAGACACAAAATAAATCATATCGAGTCAAAATTTTAGTTTAGTCTTCAGAGGGTAAATATTTAAATTACTGGCATTACAAATTTACAAAGGAAAAAGAAAATGTCTAGTGTCCTTACACATCTCACTTGAAATCTCAAAGTCAATTTAATTCATCTTCAGGGACACTTGATGTGGTGAGAATACTGATCCACAATGATTTCTATTTTAGCTTCTTAAAATCAATCTTGTTTGATTTAACAAGTGAGATATTTCTGGTACATACGTTGTGTCCATGGTTTCTGGTTCTATGCCGTCTAATAGTGAAGCGAGATCAGACTGTCGGTTTGTCCGGAGATAGACTATGGCCAGGTTAAGGTTGATAAACATCCACAGATCCTGCTGTGTTGTCTTCTACAATTACACATTAATTTAATAAGTAAAGATCAGTCTGTTAGCTAAAAATATATTTTCTGATAGCATTCCGCCCACCCAAATATGAGCGTAAATATTTTTTTCATCTTTTTTTTATTTTCAATATCAAACATTTTGGGAATTGGGATATATATACATAATATTATTACTGGAAGTAATTAAGTCCATAAAAACTGATTTTGATCTTGGGTATTAGAAAATCTGGAAGAAGTTTCTTACTTTTAGGCCTGACAAGGAACATGATCTGACATATGAGACAATTGCCACATTTTTACCTCAGTCGATAGACATTACGATAATTAATATAATTTAATTTCCGACCTCGTATGTCATTTTTTATTATCTTCAAAATACAAAATAAAAAAAACAGTACATTTCTGTGCAAAAAATGAATAATGGAAAGTACAAACCTTTTTTTTTTAAAAAAAGGTTATCAGCTTTCATATATATTTTTATAAATTATTTGAACTTTTATAAATTTAAAAGTCAGCAGAATGTAATCAGTAATGTAAACCATTATCCTGACAAGCTTTGCCTTCTTCATGAACATCTTTATTACAATAGATGTGTGAAGTGTCATGTTTAATATTGTGGCTGTATTTTTAAGGAATCAGCAAGGTTTGGATGTCCAGTTCATTCTATTTAGAAAGGATAACATTTTTCACAATTTTTTTTGCATACATTTTATGTTCAAATTTAGCTTAATCTGGCCTTAATGATGATTGATAAAAATTATCCCACATGTTGCACAAGGAGGTTTGAAAATGCCTAAATGGTCACAGGTTCAGAAACAGAATGAAGTTGTTTGAATATGATAATATGTTTGCATTGCCAAGCGGAGTCGCCTTTTCTTACCTTTGTTGAGATCAGGTCATGTAATTTCAAACTTACCGATAATGCTGTTTTAAATTGTGCCTCTGCAGCCTCCATACAATTCATAGACATTGCATATAAGCCCTGCAATGATCAGTCATGCATTTAGTCATGGCGCAAAGATAAAAAATACATATTTAGAGTAAAATAATTATCTAAAAGCAGCTAATAACCACTCAAGATTTTGTGCACACTTTGAAGTCTTTGCAGTCTTGTGCACCAAAATAATATGTCACTGAACAACCCTCAGCACCAAATTCAAAAGTCAAATCTTAGCTTTTTACACAAAGTGGCTGCATTCAGAATTTAAAATTGATGCCATTCAATATTTTATAAAAAGTCTGATGCCATTCAATATTACAAAAATTTAAAAACTACTTCCTAGACAAACTCAATGGATAGTCAGACAGATGAGAGGATACAATTAGGCTGAAGTTAGCTGAGGGGTAAACAAATGTATTATTTTCAACAGATTTCACATATTTGGAAATGGCTATAAACATACTAATAATGTGTGGAGTTGTGAGCCGTGGGTCTGGAACAGCTTGGGATGCTGCTGGCAGACATTGCAGGCGTGATATATCTCCTGAATGGCCATGGTTTTGTTGCCCATGATGAGACGAACCATGATGATGTGCTCCAATAACATTAACTGGAACTGCATCAGTAACGGCTGTGCATCCACCGCAGAAAATGAAAAGGCTGAAATATAAAAGATCTTATAAATCTTTGTTTTAATTCTAAATTATCCAGTTAATAATTAGAAATTTCCTTGTCATAAAAAAACAAGCATTAAACAGGCTGTACGTCCACCTTCCATGGATACTTGAAGGACAATCAAATCAAGGAGGAATCTTCCAAATTGTTTTGTTCAAGGATTGTCTGTGTGGGAATATGAATTTGTCAGGCTACTGAGTGCTATATAAGTGAAAACTAATTGGTTGCAAGTAAACTTTGGTCAGTCTGTGACATGTTTACCTTTTTATTTACAAGCGTAAATAATGCCTTCTTAAAGTACAGATCACAAATTCCATAACCAGTAGCAGTTTATATCCATTTAATCTACCGATTCTAAAGTATTTATTTAAAAGTAGGTCAGTAGATCCCCTGACTGGGGCATTACATGTTAAAGTATATTGGCAGGTTGCTAAATTGCCATCAGCAACAGGAACAAAACTGTTGTGTGCCTTAAAGTGTCCCTGTGGTTAGTGCCAAGTACGGGATCTGATCACTGACCTACTTACTCAACCAAAAGAACCCCCCCCCCAACATTTGACCCAGTAAAGTTTCCAAGCAATCAGCATAAACAGACATTTCCATGGACAGATAGGATCCATTCAAGTCCAGATCCAACTTTGTGGCTTTCGAGGGTCAATTAAAGGAGGTAATAGACTTGATGCCCAACAAATGAATGAAAGTATATTATAAGAGTGTTTTTGCTGGCCCTCGATTACAATTCTTTGTTTTGCTCAATTGCTCATCACTGATAAGAAGTATTTATGGAAATGAAGATATTGTATTCTCAGTATTCTGATAAATTTTGCCATTTATGGGCTTTTTAGGTAATAGTAAAATTGTAACTCACAACATCTATCTAATTTACTTAAGAACTGTTTTTAAAGCTAATAAACAAAACCTCAAATTGCGCATTAACCGCTACACTTACTTTTAAGTTTCTCAATCTGCATAAGAGCTTTGTCTGTATATTTCTGTGCCTTGTCCATGTAGCCAGCCTGCATCGAGTGCATCACTGTCACCTGAAATATATCAACAACTCTAACTTTGCTGGAAAACAATCACCAACAGACACCAATACAGATTTACAAATCATCACTTTATCATTGTAAATTAATTTCAGAAGAATTTTATTAATTTTGTGGATTTCAAATAAAATGATTACTCCAACTCACCAGATAAACCAGTACACACATGTGTTCCTTGGGCAACCAGTGGAACATCTCTCCTGGGTTTATTGTGTGTATATGTTCTGCAATAGGAAACCAAATTATACACATACCGAGAGATTAATTCTATGATCTATTCACCTCTATATGATGAAGAACTTCCTATTCTATCTTGATGTTTTTCTTAATCTGACTTTATAAGAAAAAGGAAATTTCAGTCTCATCAAGATTCAGGTGAGTAGAAAGTTGTTATGGAATGCCAAATCAGTGTGATCAATATTGAAATAGAATGTGAATTCAGTGAGTAATAAACAATAAGAATAAAAAAAAAGAAATATATTTCAAAGTGATTTCAAATTTGAAATGGTTTATCTTCATTGGTCAAAACTAAATATCACTTAAAGGCTTGCATAGACCCTAGGAAATTGAGTCGATATCAGATTGAGACCAATATTGGAATACTAGAGGTTAAAGTCATACCATCATCAGTCTGTAGACAGGTTATTGTCTGTATACTCTGCTGTAGCTGCTTCAAGGCGGGCTTCACGCTCTTCACCTGTAATATCAACTCAGAATTATTCAATATATAAACCCAGTAAAAATTCCTGTTAAATTTAATCAAATTATTTTATTGTTCACTTCATTATTAGTACAATACCTTAGAAATTCATCAATGAATTAAAATATGTTTGTTATACCCTTTGACAAATAAAGATTACTGGGTCTTGGCTTTCTTTGATCTTTTTGGATGTTCAAATAAATTGATAAATTGGTGATTATATTTACCTGTCCTGCCATCATAAAGTGGCAGACTTGTAAGACAAGGAAGAACACTTTGCACGACTCTTTCTGTGAGACATTGGTGGCTGTCCAGTTCTCTATCTCGCCCCCAGCCGTTGACAATACCCCATGCACATCTGTCAAGTTCTTGTCTATCAGTAATAACTGCAAAACAAATTAAAATAATAATAAAAATAAATAATAACAAGTCACAATCATTGCCCTATTTTTTTTCTTTCTGACTAACACTGCTTTTAATGATTCTGAAATATTGCACCCTACTGTTTATTATTACTGAATACATTTTATCAGTATCAAGTCTTATGATGAGCAAAGTCTATCAAATTGAGTTTAATTAATTTCATTCAGAATATAAATTTACCAATGAGGAAGCAATATGCCTTAATGCAGACAAATCATTCAGCAGCATCAGTGTGGTTTTACTTACCATTCCTTTTGCTAGGAGGAAGAGTATTTTGGTATATTCTGTCCTCTTGACTCCTGCATAATCTGCTCCCAGCTGTAGCAGGCCACATGCTGACACAAAGTCCCGCTCCTGTGAAAACAATTGCTGCAAGCGAGAAAAGATATCTATGATTTATCTTAACTACAATTTTATTCATACCCAAAAATGATTTTTTTACAAACTAACGTTACACAATAACAGAATTATTGTATCATGACAAAAACACAACTTGGACTCTTACAATATTATCATGAGCATAGGAACTCAGAACTCAAAGACAACTGATTCGACCAATTTACAAAAAGGATCTGGGCGACTCCTATTGAGACCAAAAGGTTGCTGGCTTGGGAGCCATCTCCTGAGCAATTTAACTGAACAATTGACAACGTATATAATTAATTATCAGCTATTAAGCAAAAACATATTTGACTTATATAGTATCAGATAATGATAAGCATTGGCTATAATGTCAACTTACTGCCAATTGGAAAAGCAGCCTACAGTGCCAATATGGTGAAGGTTGTGACAGCTCGATGGCTTTCCTCAGCAGTGGTTTGGCATCTTGTGACTGGCCCTGAAAAAGCTTCCATCATAGATAATGGGATCACTAGTAGCCACTGAATCAAGTACAAATATTCCCAACAACTCAACAATGATAATAATTAAAATTAGGACAGAACTTATTTTTGTGTTCCCCTTTTAATGGGACCCATTCCATTCTATATTGTCAACAATTACAACAATGACTATCAAAGTGCTGAGATAGAAATAAGTGTTTCTGTGCTCAAGTAAGATCTTACGATTTCAGTTTGCTGTGTAGTATCATACACTAGTTTTATGGATTATTTTTTAAAATGGTAAAAGCTTACCTGTTTTTCATAAAGGTGTGCTAGAATACTGGCTGATTCATACTTTACTTCCTCAAAAGAAGGTAGCTGATCACTATGTTAAGGTACAAATACTACAATTATATTGTATACTCTAGTTTAAAAGGAAAAAAATGAATTTACTTGAAAATTGCCTCCTCCTTATTCCAAAATAAGTGGAAATGTTCTCAAATTGAAACGTTAATGATAAGCTCAGCTTGGTGAGGACTCCTGGCCCTACACATTTTCAAGATCTATAGCATGACCATACAGTACCATTCATACAGTACACATCTACAATTCTTTCTTTGGTTTAAACATATACTTATTTCTCCTTTAGACAGTGATATGCCATGGGTGAGGACCAATAGACAATTTTCTTTTTTTCCCCTTATAATGATGGTGGTTATTCAAATATTTTTTTACAATCTATCTCAACAGAAGGTGGTGATATAGTAAAAGGATACTGCCTGAGCACCTGTCCACTGCAATGAAATAAAATAACATTCTATGAGACAATGTATTATTAAACAGAAGAATTTTATAATTTAAATTACAAACCAATCAACAAAAGTGCATGAACATGCTGACAATATTTGAATGACAAAATACCAAACAAAATCAACAAAAGTTATAGGGCTGTAGATCTCAGCACTTGGCCAGTCTTTTCCTTGTTCTGTGGACGGCTCTTCGGTGAAGCATTAGGCAGCTCAGTGACAGCACAAAACCTGAGATTCATGGCTGTACAGAGAAATTCCTTGCCTGAGAGAACTACCAACTCTAGCACTAGTGCCTTGTTTTATTTTATTTCTCAGCAATTCAACAACCAATCCTTGAAAATGTAGTCTTGTAACCTTCCTTTGACACCAACCATACCAAGACAGTGATTTGTGTGACTTTTGGAAAGAATATATAACAATGTTTTGTTGAACTCTTCCTTTGGAAATCACCCTGGATGTTTGTTACGCCACATGTGTAAAAGCTCCACAAGAAGTTTGTGTGCTGAATACTGCTACTGATCCCAGAGATGGTGACATCTGGTGGCTGATTTGTTCAATTTTGTTCTTGCAAAACACCTCCGTTGCCCAACACTGGTTACAACAGATATCACAACAGAATAAAGTAATGGTATTTAGGGTCAAATAGCCTTCTTCAAGGAGAATTTTTGAGTTTACAGCATTCACAAAGTTATTTTCCTTCACTAGAATTTCAAGAGTGCATACATGTGCCTCTGTCAGGTGCTTATCTGTTGAATTTACCAAGATTGTGGATAAAAAGAATGTATCTATTTATTCCTTGCCAAGATATAAGCAGATACCTCACATATGCTATATGGTTGAAACATTTTTTTAAAAATGGTTAGGTGTCACTAGTACGGCAATCAGTACCCTTTCCTCCTTGCAGGTCCCCGACCTGGGAGGAGGGTACTGACGACTCATGTACTAATTTCACGGGAGTGCGCCTGGGGAACGAAGGCGCTAATTTTAAACTGTGAAAACAATGTCACACCTGCAGTTTTGAGTCCAATCTCAAATGCCCAATTCCAGATTTTGCTTCTAGATCACCAGAAAAAATAGAGGGTCCAGTCTTTATAGAATATGGTTGCTATACTAGTGTCACTCATATGATCAATATGTTAGGTCACTTGTAAACCTCTCCCGTGTGAAATTACCCTCATTCTTAAGTGCCCAAAATGTACACGACAATAAAAGATGGCTCTCAGTTCTGTGCCGTATTAGATCATTGACAAGTTAAAAACTACTGTGTCGCCCTCTGATGGAGTTTGGGTCACCCAACTGAGAAGTTTTCTCCTTTGTGGAAATAAATAACATAGAATACATTATGAAGGGGTAGTGACAGGTTCTTCGTCACACCTTTTAATGCTATTCTCTTTCATAGAATTTTTCTGCTCAGCCAAGCAGCACGATTCTCCTCTGGCTCTGCATCAGTCCACTGTGCAATTGCGAGTTACCATCTTGGTTTTTTTTAATGTTTTGATTTTAGAGAGCTTTTTGTACACTTAATTTTTTTATGCAGTTAAGGTGCATGTTGTTTGCCATAGCACAAGGGCAATCCGCAAATGGATTTCGGAGGAAAACTCACCAAGGCAAGTCAACAAAATCCACACTGAGAACAGGGGGAGGAGGTGTGTGTAGAAGTGTGCCAGACCTTTGGAATTATAGCAATATTTACCCTGTACCACTATCCATGCAAAATTAACCAGTTATGTTTAATAAAATCCTGTACTTAAGCATGTGTAAGAGTCATAAACTTACCGCTTTCTCCAGATGCTCTCGAGCAAGATCTGTGTTTTTGGTGTGAGTGGACAAAACGATACCAAGTTGCAGGTGCGTTCTGGCTTCGATGCGGGGTGGAGGTTTAAAATTAAAGATTGTTTGCAAGCAGTGAATACACAACTTGATATTGGGTGGATTAGAAGTTCTAAAACTCTCTGCAAGACCCAACAAAGACGTGTACCAAGATTCAGAATGCATCGCCGCCATTTTGCTTTCTTCCCGCTGATGCGTTTCTGCGGAGCTGTTAAGGACGCGGACATAATAATTCTCGAAATCTTATTTGTCAAAATTATAGAATTAGGTTCATAGTGTACAATTTCTATGCTATAAAAATCATTTATATTAAACAAAAATATTTAAATAAAATAATGTAAGTAAGTTTCAGAATAAATAAATTCTTGTCGTAAATTCTTCACCTGACCGGAACGTGCTGGGGTTTTCGGATTGGACTTTTGAAGTGTCAAACTGTCAGATTGATTTTATGATAAGTTCTTCGTTGGCAAGTCGTGACATTAAGTCTTACACCAAAAAGAGTGCATAACAGGTTGTGTTCTCTGCATCAATTATATATTTTGTGCTGTTGTATGTTCAGTTATCAAGGATATGGCGGAATCTACACCTTTAGTATTCAGGTTGATTGTTTTCCTCATTGCCCTGTTCTGGGCCTCTGTCACCGTGGTCGGTGTGTTGATAGGAATGGTGAAAAAAGGCCCCATCAAGTTTTTTCAAGTGAAAGATAGGAAGAGGAGACCAGCCTGCATGGAAGAACCAACATATGGAACACATTCTTTCATAACTTTAAAGGTAATATACAAGTTAAAGATGATAATTTTACTGTCAGCTTCTCACTGAGTAACTCAGTCAGTACTCGCAAGGAACCAGCTACTAATAACCGCCGATTACAGCAGCTAAACTGGAGAGTACTCTTGTAGCCGCTGCCAGTCACGGTCTACTTCTTCGGCGGTAACTGGTCCAGCACGAGTACCAGTTTCAGCTGATTGAGTAGAGTTAACAACCATACTCCATAAAGAACTGCATTAGCTTCCAGGCATGTACATCACTGCATGTGCAGGGATACCGATGCAAATATGGTATATACCAAGAGAGGAATCACAAATCTATGCAATTCTGGACCTTTGGAGGAAGATGACCACTTTCCCTCTAAACATGCCATTACTGCATTAGCCATATTCTAAAATGAATTAGCTTTGGTTCCATGATCGCAATATTCCAAAAAGATTTTCCAAAAGTTGGTTTAATTTGGTCCAAAGTCTGCAGTAGGTCTACAAAAAAAAAATTCAGATCACTTTGGTGCCTGGTTGCTTGAGGAGTTATATGACGTCACAATACATTTTTACATGAGTTAATTCATAACGATAATGGCAACATTCAACTCCCAATTAAGATTAGCGTGCATGTGAGTAGGGTAACTTCCGGGCTCAAAAGTGATCTGAATTTTCTTCAGCCAAAAAAGTTTACAAAAGTATGAAATATATTTAATATATTGTAATATTTTTCTCTGGGATTTCTCTGGGATTCAAATATCTAAGTCTGATGTTCCATATATTAATTTACATCTTTCAGCATGGAAGAGGGGTCATTGCATGAAGACTTTGATCGTGTATACAAAGATGTGACTTTGACTTGTCAATCTTGAAGAATATAACATACAATCATCGCTTTATAAGATAAAGTAATGACAAGTCTTACTGATGGATATACCCTACCATAATACATATATAATGAACTGTCCTTAAGCTTTGTTGAATAATAAAATGACTGACACAGGCCAAAATCCATGAAATGGACGATCGTTAGCCCTACATCTACTCATGCCCTACCAATTTTCCGGAGAGGACCATTGTAGACGCTGACAGTCACAGTCTACTTCATCAGTGGAAACTGGTTGCTGACAAGAACATTTAATATTAGTTTACTCAACAAAACCAATTGGCATGCCGTCGAGAGTGCAAGATGACAATCTGCATGCCTGACCAATTTTCCATCACTATTTAATTCTATTTTCCATCATTACCAAATTATGATTACAGCTGCTAAGCTAGAGAGGTCCGTTGTAGCCGTTAATTTGCTTACTATGTTAAACTAGAAAATCTGTAGCTGTCCCAAATGACCCTGTTGTCAATTGACATTTTTTTCTCAGTTGTTCTGAGAAAGCCATCTTATGCGATGCTCAGTGAAATGTAAACACATGGTGATCGCCGCTTCCTTCCATTGTTACTATGGACACTTCTGCTAATCGTTTGATACCTGCTCTCTCATTGGTCTAAGCAATTGCCATTGTCTCCCACCATTGTCTCAACTGCTGTGATTGGTCAGCGAACTGGATATGCATACGGACATCATAGGATTATTATTAAGATATATCACAACCATAACTTTATATTTTCAAAAAGAAATTTTAATTTTTTTTTTTTGCAGAATCTTAAACTTCATTATGTTGCCCATGGACCTGAGGACAAACCCCTTATGTTGTTTCTCCATGGTTTCCCAGAGTGCTGGTTCTCCTGGAGACACCAAATTGAAGAATTCTCAAAGGACTATAGGTGAGGGAGTTAAATCAAAGACATGTTATCTGCAAGAATATATAATCTATTCAGTTGACAATGAATTCTCAGTTCAGGGCAGAAAAATGCTATAAAAGCAGAAAACAGTATTTACAAGACTGCCCATCAACATTCTTAGTTTTTATCCAATCAAACAATTCAACTTATTTTACTTTACACTGTACACAAACAATTTAGGTTCACTATCTCTCCCTTGTTTTTACTTTGTAAACTGCGATTAAAGAAAATAATGTGAAAAGTTGGTGGTTTTCCACTTTCCAATAGATGACTGGTCTTTGGTTGGTTGAAAAAAACGCTGAATGATCATCAAATGGGATGCATGTATGACAGTTATAGATTATTATTAGGATAAGGGAAGAAATGATCAATATCATAAGTTTTGTTCCCCAGAAATTCTTTTCATAACAATAGTTAAACTTAACAAAAGATAGGGAAATAGTAACTTCCAGAATTTGGTACTGGATATGTTTTCTGATTTATAGAGAGCTATTTTGTATTTGTTTAACAGGACCGTGGCTGTAGATATGCGAGGGTATGGAGAGTCCGATAAACCAAAGGGAATAGAGAATTACACCATGGGCAAACTGACTGGTGATGTCAAGGAACTTATTGAAGGCCTCGGTTAGTATTTTAGTACTTTAAAATGTGCAAGATCAGTTAATTAAGATTATTATTATATATTTTGGAATAATGATGAGCAGATATTAAAATATTGCAAGTCACCATTATCATATATATATATTTTTTTTAAGTTCTTATAAAAATATAGCAAATTTAATAGATTGTCTAATTCTTTCTGACCTTATATTCACAATGTGACATTTTGAATAGACTCTGTTTGAGACTGAGATGCAAGTTGCCATGGTGATTGCAGGCTATAGTAAGTGTGTTCTGGTGGGCCATGACTGGGGTGGAGCAGTGACAGGTGCCTTTGCCATAATGTATCCAGAGCTCGTAGAACGTCTCGTCTTATGTAACATTCCTCACCCACTAGCCTTCAACGACCAAATCAAGAGCAGTATGGGACAACTACTCAAGAGTTGGTCAGTTTTATACATTTTAATGGGCGCAGAATATATTTGAAGTTTCTCAATGGCCCATGGCGGATATAAAAGAGACTCCGTGTGTGGGTGTGACACATAGCTGATCAGAGCTCTGACAATGAATTTAAGAATATAAAGGAATATAAAGGAATACTAGAATCAAGAATTTCTTGGCAAAGTACTTACGGTCCAAATCTAGATATTAAGAGAAACCAAAATGTATTTAATGTTTGCTTGGAATAATGATATTACTAAAGCATCATGAGCAATTCATTGCATTTCACAGGTCAGGTGATATATTATATATATATATATATATTGCAATGCAATGTCTGCACATTTGCTTTTTATATATATTTGCAGTATATATATATTTTTATATATATGTATATGTATATATGTATATGTATATGTATATGTATATGTATATATATATATATATATATATATATATATATATATATATATATATATATATATATATATATATATATATATATATATATATATATATATATATATATATATTTGATTCAATATATATATATATATATATATATATATATATATTTGATTCAATATATATATATATATATATATATATATATATATATATATATATATATATATATATATATATATATATATATATATATATATATATATATATATTTGATTCAATTTGATTCAATTTACTCGATGTAAAATATCATATTTGGTAAAACACAACATTTGATACCTTTTTTTTCAGGTACATGTTCCTGTTTCAAATCCCCTTCCTGCCAGAACTGCTGATAAAAAGTTACGACTATCAGATGATAAGTGACGTCTACACAAAAACCAAACCTGGCGTTGAGAAAGCTGCCTGTGATGCAGACGAAGTGGAGGCTTACAAGTTCTCACTTGCCCAGCCAGGTAACATATCTTAATACAACAAGAAAGATTTCTTTATAAAAAAATAACACTGAGCTGTTATAAACAATGTTATTTCCATATCTATAGAGGAGACTTCTCATAAAAGCTTTCAAATTATTTTTCAGGACAGATTTATTGAAAAAAACTTCAAGATTTGTTTTAATATGTGTGTGCCAAAATTAGGATGTTGATGCCAAAACTGTGCTGTCAATATCTCATGGAGATGGCACAGTATAGACAAGATAGATTTCTCTGAAAAAGAATAACACTGTGTTTTTGCAAATGGTGTTATCCATAATTTAATTTTGGCACCAACATTAAGTTGCCATATGAACACAAACTGATGATGTTTGACATGTAGAGTGTGAAAAAGTTAGCATTGGAACTGACAGTGCACCAATCCTGCTATATCACACTTGATTAAATATGTTATTCTGAAAGATTGAGATAGTATAGTAAAAAGGTCGTGAGTTTGATCCCCAGCCACCCCGAGATTAAGCTCACTATACAATTTCCCATATGAGCTGAGGCCCGTGCCTAAAGGGTTAACCCGTTGTCATTGTAAATCTGTGACTGGGTGGGTTGTCATGTCAAGGACTTGCGACAGCACTATATCTGCTACAAGTAGGTCTCAACACAAAATGACTGAGATAATGTTGAACATGATGTAAAACCCCAATCAAACAAATCATGTTCTTTTAAATGCATATAACCATTCTATAGTGCATCTATTCTAAGACCGAAAATAGTGACATCACTATTTTAGCTGCATTGTCGTTTGTTTACTCATTAGTTATGTAAGTAGGTAATTGCCCCACGATGACGTCATTCTTTTTTCCCACCTGGTGCATTTGAAAAAGCTACTTTTCTCCCCCCAAAAAAACATGTTTCCCTTATGCAGCCATACTAACAGAGCCCACAGATCAATGTGCATTATAATTATCCTTCATAAAAAGTATATCAGAGAAGTGAAAGTTGCCCTTTAAAGGCCTTACAGGTTAAAACTTCCAAAATGTTGAGAATCTGATCCTTTACAAATCTGAAGATTAAATTTTCATATTATGTAACCTGCCATATATGATTGAACTACGGTTGGCTCAGAGGAGTTACCAATGTAATTAGGTCACAGTGACCTATTTAAAGCCTAAATAGGATTTTGATACATGGTGATATTTTGAAGGTCACAGGAGAGATCACATTATACCATATTTCACATCCCACCAAATATCATGTATTGCCACTACATGTATTCCATACAATATATTCATAATTTGAAGAATAATTTATGTAATAAGGTAACTGACTTCTTTATAGCACAAAAGAGATTGGCATCTGAGAGTTGGATAGTGCATGACCTTGTATGCATTAAATACTCTGCTGACTTCAGTTTTTTGCCACTCACAAACTATTTAGCATCTAACTCTTCTCATTGTATTTGGTTTTTGTTAACAGGAGGTTTGACAGGACCCATCAACTATTACCGGGCTACTTTCCAGTACAAAGAACCAAGGTTTCCCAATAAACAGATTACAGTTCCAACTTTGATGATCTGGGGAGAACAAGACGATTTCCTTGAGAAAGGCATGGCAGAAAAATCGGCCAAATATATCCCTGATTTTACCCTGCGTTATATCCCAGAGGCCAGCCACTGGGTAACAATGGATTGCCCCACTCAAGTCAACAGACACATGAGAGATTTCCTTAAGAAGGACAAATAGATAACAAAACGCATATTTCAAAAGTGAAATTAGGAAAAAGCATTCCAACCCCAGAAATATAAGATTCCAGTATTCAGTGTATTTGAAGCATTAAATAGCATTTTATACTTATTTTCAAAAAATAGGAATGAAAAAACAACAATACCAGAGTGTGTTTTCAGGAAGACAGTCGGATGAAGGATGCTATATTTCATTTTTGATGACTCTTGAATTTGCTACTTATAGTTTCAGGATTTATTAGCACTTTTTCTACAGTTCTAATATTGTCCTTATTGATGATTTATTATATGTTTCAATATTTTATTTTTAAATGTACAATGTTTGTTTTTGATGTATCACTTTCTGACTGTGTCTAACAGAATAAATGATGGACACACTCAAGCTGCAATGATCTTAAATTTTCAAAAAAAGGTCATAACTTTACTAATACTGGTCCAATTGATGTGCTTGCACCAAAATATCACATTTTTCATTTTCTTTCCAACACATATAACCATTCTATGGCGTGTCTATCCTAAGGCCAAAAATTGTAACCGCCATATTGGCTGCATTTACTTTTTGTTTTCTAATTAGTTATGTAAGTAGGTAATTTACCCACAATGAGTCATTCTTTTATTTTCACCACAGGTATTTGAAAGAGCTACTTTCCCTTGTGCGGTTATAAACTGCAACACGATAAGTCTACAAGTAGGTCTTGTCTTGAAGTGACTGACATTGTTTATTGTGATGTAAAACCCCAAACAAAATTGACTTAAGCTCCTAATGGGAGCCTATCAGTTGCCTACATTTATGTTTTTTGAAGATTTTTACCTGTCAGTTTATTAAGATTTATAAAGTTAATATATTATTATAAATTTAAAGCAAGAAATAAAACTGATGTAATGGGTTTTCCTAATGTAATGGGTTTTCCTAAAAAAATACTTTTTGGATAAACATCGATGTAGCAATAAACTAAGATCAAACATTGATAATTTGCCTTTCTCAGTATTCTTGTTCCCATAAAACATACAAGTTATGAAAAACACCAGCTTAATATAGCTTCACATTTTTAATGGTTCTTATTATTTCTATTAATTCATGCCATGATTCAAGTAATAAGTACAAATCTTCGAATGTAGATGATAATATGATGTGTGTTTAATCTTTTTTCTTTTTCCTGCAAAATAAAAATAAAATCATCTTAGAACATACTTTTTTTAACATGAAATGTGAAGATGGTCTTATGGTCAAATAGCTTCAACAACATCTAAATATCCTCAAATAGAAAAATGGATTATTTTTAATGGAAACATGTTTAGTTAATTAATTTTTAAATGTAGGATGTAAACATCACAACTGGCAATGCGATTGTGGAGCTATACTGACGCGATATTGAGTAGGTTTATTTTGCGTTCCTCTAGTTCTGGTTTGATGATGGCATTGATCCAGTGGTGTGCCAGTTGCCACACTAAGCTGTTATCACTCTCCATGTCCTCCTCTAGCAGCCTGTCACCCTCCTTTGTGCTCTCATCTAAATCCTCCTCCACCAGCACGCCCTTCTTTCTCGTCTCAAACCGTTTCAGATAGTCGGCTTGCCTCTTTTCCTCGTCCATATGTTCATGGAATTCTTCTATGATACTGAAATGTGCCATAAATGTCCATACATAAGCAGGTGCTTCAAAGTATTGATATTGATATTTGGAAATGAGCTCTTGTAAAAGATAAATCTCAAATCTGCCAAAACTGGTGATAAACATTAGCATGAATGATCATTTAAATCTTTTCCTGTAGCAGACTTAAAACTGGTGATAAACATTAGCATGAATGATCACTTAAATTTTTTCCTATAGCAGACTTAAGCAGTTGATAATTTTGACCAATCAAAATGCATGTTACATATTGAATTTGATTCCAACTTGTAAATTTGATTCTCATTGTCCAATATTTATAATGTTATTCAAAATAGCAGCCTCCTTGACAACACAGTGGTAACGATTAACCTTTTGAAAAATCATAATAAAATCTGAGCCTAATGGCTGGGTGTAATGTCAAGGACCTGCGACATGACATTTAATGAGGCAACACTAGATCTACTACAAGTAGGCCTCATCACAAAATGACTGAAATATTGTTGAAAGCTATGTAAAACCCCAACAAACAAATCAGAGAAGGTCAAAGTTGGCAGACAGAATGACAGAACATTTTCCCCATCACTGCAGAAAATGAACAAACACAGACTGAGTGTTCAAAGAGCCTTTATTAAACCTTTTAGAAAAATCAGTGCCAGGTTTAAAGCTTCTGTCTGACCTGATGTTGCCATGTGCAAACAAATACAGCATTGGATATTTCAATTCAAGACAAACTCACTCAAAGCATTTTGGGGGTGCAGGCACCTTGCCACCCAGATATAAAGGCAATATCCATTGGGTGGATTCCGAGAACCAGAGGCGAGGATGATTCTCATCCAGTGGTTCATCCAAGTCTGGGTACCAGTTGACTAAATTCATGAGCTAAAATATAAGATGCAGATAAAGGTTAAATCGCATTTGATGGAAAAAATACAGAACGTTTTTTTAAAAAAAATACTTCTCTGAGAAATAGTGTCTATTTTTGACAGCTGGTTAACAAAAGTTGTGATATATGCTATCATGGTTATGTTTTAATGGTAACTAAGGATGAGACAGGATGCACTGAAGGTTAGGAAATGATGGTAACTAAGGATAAGAAAGACTGCACTGGAGGGTTACAAATCATGGTAACTAAGAATGGGACAGCATGCACGGGAGGATAGGAAATGATGGTAACTAAGGATGGGATAGGATGCACTGGAGGGTATGAAATAATGGTAACTGAGGATGGGATAGGAGGCACTGCACAGTAGGAAATAATGGTAACTAAGGATGGAATTAAAGGCACTGGACAGTAGGAAATAATGGTAACTAAGGATAATGTTAACTAAGGATTAGATAGCATGCGCCGGAGGGTAGGAAATAATGGTAAATAAGGATGGGATAGGCTGCAGTTGAGAGAAAAAAATAATGCTAACTAAGGATGGGATAGGATGCACTGGAAGGTAGGAAATAATGGTAACTAAGGATGAGACAGGATGCACTGGAGGGTAACAAATCATGGTAACTAAGGATGGGAAAGGACACCCTGGACAGCAGGAAATAATGGTAACTAAGGATAGGAAAAGAGGCACTGGAGGGGAGGACATAATGGTGACTAAGGATGGGATGGGAGGCACTGGAGGGTAGGAAATAATGGTAATTAAGGATGGGATTGGAGGCACTGGAGGGTAGGAAATAATGGTAACTAAGGATAATGTTAACTAAAGATGAGATAGCATGCGCCGGAGGGTAGGAAATAATGGTAAATAAGGATGGGATAGGAGGCACTGAAAATAATGGTAACCAAGGCTCAGATAGGATGCAAAGGAGGGTAGGAAATAATGGTAACTAAGGATGAGACAGGCTGCATTGGACAGTAGGAAATAATGCTAACTATGGATGAACTAGGATGCACTGGAGGGGAGAAAATAATGGTTAATAAGGATGGGATAGGATGCACTGGACAGTAGGAAATAATAGTAACTAAGGATGAGATAGAAGGCACTGGAGTGTAGGAAATAATGGTAACTAAAGATGGGATAACATGCACTGAACAGCAGGAAATAATGGTCACTAAGGATGAGATAGAAGGAACTGGAGGGAAGGAAATAATGGTAACTAAAGACAATGTTAACTAAAGATGAGATAGCATGTGCCAGAGGGTAGGAAGCAATGTTAAATAAGGATGGGATAGGAGGCACTGGAAATAATGGTAGACAAGGCTGTGATAGGATGCACTGGAGGGTAGGAAATAAAGGTAACTAAGGATGAGACAGGCTGCATTGAACAGCAGGAAATAATGGTAACTAAGGATGAGACAGACTGCATTGAACAGAGGACAAAATAGTATCTAAGGATGGGATAGGATGAACTGGACAGTAGGAATAAATGGTAACTAAGGATGAGATACGAGGCACTGGACAGGAGGAAATAATGGTAACAAAGGATGGGATAGGATGCACTGGAGGGTAGGAAATAATGGTAACTAAGCATAGGATAGGAGGCACTGGACAGTAGGAAATAATGGTAACTAGGTAACTAAGGATAGAATAAAAGGCACTGGACAGTAGGAAATAATGGTAACTAAGGATAATGTTATCTAAGGATTAGATAGCATGTGCCAGACGGTAGGAAATAATGGTTAATAAGGATGGAATAAAAGGCACTGGACAGTAGGAAATAATGGTAACTATGGATAATGTTATCTAAGGATTAGATAGCATGCGCCGGAGAGTAGGACAAAATGGTAACTAAGGATGGGATAGGATGCACTGGACAGTAGGAATAAATGGTAACTAAGGATGAGATAGGAGGCACTGGACAGTAGGAAAAAATGGTAACTAAGGACAATGTTAACTAAGGATGAGACAACTACACAAGAGAGTAGGAAATAATGGTAAATAAGGATGGGATAGGCTGCAGTTGAGAGAAAGAAATAATGGTAACTAAGGATGGGATAGGAGGCACTGTAGGGTAGGAAATAATGGTAACTAAGGATGAGACAGGATGCAGTGGAAGGTAGGAAATAATGGTTACTAAGGATAATGTTAACTAAGGATGAGATAGCATGCGCCAGAGGGTAGAAAATAATGGTAAATAAGGATGGGATAGGATGCACTGGACAGAAGGACAAAATGGTAACTAAGGATGGGATAGGATGCACTGGACAGTAGGAACAAATGGTAACTAAGGATAAGATAGGAGGCACTGGAAAGTAGGAAATAATGGTAACAAAGGATGGGATAGGATGCACTGGACAGTAGGAAATAATGGTAACTAAGAATGGAATAAAAGGCACTGGACAATAGGAAATAATGGTAACTGAGGAAAATGTTATCTAAGGATTAGACAGCATGCGCCGGAGGGTTGGAAATAATGGTAAATAAGGATGGGATAGGATGCACTGACGGGTAGGAAAAATGGTAACTAAGGATGAGATAGAAGGCACTGGAAGGTAGAAAATAATGGAAAATAAGTATGGGATAGGAGGCACTGGACAGTAGGAAATTATGGTAACTAAGGATGAGACAGACTGCATTGGACAGTAGGACAAAATGGTAGCTGAGGATGGGATAGGATGCACTGGACATTAGGAATAAATGGTAACTAAGTATGAGACAGGAGGCACTGGACTGTAGGAAATAATGGTAATTAAGGATAATGTTAACTAAGGATTAGATAGAATGCACCGGAGGGTAGGAAATAGTGGTAAATAAGGATGGGATACGATGCACTGGAGGGTAGGAAATAATGGTAACTAAGGATGGGATAGAATGCACTGGAGGGTAGAAAATAATGGAAAATAAGTTTGGGATAGGAGGCACTGGACAGTAGGAGAAAATGGTAACTAAGGACAATGTTAACTAAGGATGAGATAACATGCACCAGAGAGTAGGAAATAATGGTAAATAAGGATGGGATAGGCTGCAGTTGAGAGAAAGAAATAATGGTAACTAAGGATGAGAAAGGATGCAGTGGAGGGTAGGAAATAATGGTAACTAAGGATGAGACAGGATGCACTGGAGGGTAACAAATCATGGTAAGTAAGGATGGGATAGGATGCACTGGAGGGAAGGAAATAATGGTAACTAAGGATGGGAAAGGACACACTGGACAGCAGGAAATAATGGTAACTAGGGTAAGGAAAAGAGGCACTGGAGGGGAGGACGTAATGGTGACTAAGGATGGGATAGGTGGCACTGGAGGGTAGGAAATAATGGAAACTAAGGATGGGATAAAAGGCACTGGAGGGTAGGAAATAATGGTAACTAAGGATAATGTTAACTAAAGATGTTCCAGAGGGTAGGACACAATGATAAAAAAGGATGGGATAGGAGGCACTGAAAATAATGGTAACTGAGGCTCAGATAGGATGCACCGGAGGATAGGAAATAATGGTAACTAAGGATGGGATAGGAGTCACTGGAAATAATGGTAGCCAAGGCTGAGATAGGATACACCGGAGGGTAGGAAATAATGGTAGCTAAGGATGACCCAGGCTGCACTGGACAGTAGGAAATAATAGTAACTAAGGATGAGACAGACTGCATCGGACAGTAGGAAATAATGGTAACTATGGATGAGATAGAATGTACTGGAGGGTAGAAAATAATTGTAAATAAGGATGGGATAGGATGCACTGGAGGGTTGGAAATAATGGTAACTAAGGATGGGATAGTAGGCACTGGACAGTAGGAAATAATGGTAACTAAGGATGGAATAAAAGGCACTGCACAGTAGGAAATAATGGTAACTAAGGATAATGTTAACTAAGGATTACATAGCATGCGCCGGAGGGTAGGAAATAATGGTAACTAAGGATGAGATAGAAGGCACTGGAGGGTAGAAAATAATGGAACTAAGGATGGGATAGGATGCACTGGAGGGTGGGAAATAATGGTAACTAAGGATAATGTTAACTAAAGATGAGATGGAGGGTAGGAAATAATGGTAGCTAAGGATGAGATAGAAGGCACCGGAGGGTATGAAATAATGGTAAATAAGGATGGGATAGGATGCACTGGAGGGTAGGAAATAATGGTAACTTAGGATGAGACAGGATGCACTGGAAATAATGGTAGGATGGGAAAGTAGGCAATTGAGAGAAGGAAATAATGGTAACTAAGGATAATGTTAACTAAAATGAGATAGCATGCACTGGAGTGTAACAAATCATGGTAACTAAGGATGGGATAGGATGCACTGGAGGGAAGGAAATAATGGTAACTAAAGATGAGACAGGCTGCACTTGAGGGTAGGAAATAATGGTAACTAAGGATGAGACAGGATGCACTGGAGGGTAACAAATCATGGTAACTAAGGATGGGAAAGGACACACTCGACAGCAGGAAATAATGGTAAGTAAGGATAGGAAAAGAACCACTGGAGGACGTAATGGTGACTAAGGAAGGGATATAACGCACTGGAGGGTAGGAAATAATGGTAACAAAGGATGGGATAGGAGGCAATGGAGGGTAGGAAATAATGGTAACTAAGGATAATGTTAACTAAAGATGAGATAGCATGCACCGGAGGGTTGGAAATAATGGTAACTAAGGCTGAAATAGGACGCACTGGAGGGTAGGAAATAATGGTAACTAAAGACGGGATAGGAGGCACTGAACAGCAGGAAATAATGGTCACTAAGGATGAGATAGAAGGCAATGGAGGGAAGGAAATAATGGTAACTAAGGATGAGATAGAAGGCACTGGAAGGTAGAAAATAATGGAAAATAAGTATGGAATAGGAGGCACTGGACAGTAGGAAATTATGGTAACTAAGGATGAGACAGACTGCATTGGATAGTAGGACAAAATGGTAGCTAAGGATGGGATAGGATGCACTGGACATTAGGAATAAATGGTAACTAAGGATGAGACAGGAGGCACTGGACAGTAGGAAATAATGGTAACTAAGGATTATGTTAACTAAGGATTAGATAGAATGCACCGGAGGGTAGGAAATAATGGTAAATAAGGATGGGATACGATGCACTGAAGGGTAAGAAATAATGGTAAATAAGAATGGGATAGAATGCACTGGAGGGTAGAAAATAATGGAAAATAAGTTTGGGATAGGAGGCACTGGACAGTAGGAGAAAATGGTAACTAAGGACAATGTTAACTAAGGATGAGATAACATGCACCAGATAGTAGGAAATAATGGTAAATAAGGATGGGATAGGCTGCAGTTGAGAGAAAGAAATAATGGTAACTAAGGATGTATTAGGAGGCACTGGAGGGTAGGAAATAATGGTAACTTAGGATGAGACAGGATGCACTGGAAATAATGGTAGGATGGGAAAGTAGGCAATTGAGAGAAGGAAATAATGGTAACTAAGGATAATGTTAACTAAAATGAGATAGCATGCACTGGAGTGTAACAAATCATGGTAACTAAGGATGGGATAGGATGCACTGGAGGGAAGGAAATAATGGTAACTAAGGATGAGACAGGCTGCACTTGAGGGTAGGAAATAATGGTAACTAAGGATGGGAAAGGACACACTCGACAGCAGGAAATAATGGTAACTAAGGATAGGAAAAGAACCACTGGAGGACGTAATGGTGACAAAGGAAGGGATATAACGCACTGGAGGGTAGGAAATAATGGTAACAAAGGATGGGATAGGAGGCAATGGAGGGTAGGAAATAATGGTAACTAAGGATAATGTTAACTTAAGATGAGATAGCATGCACCTGAGGGTAGGAAATAATGGTAACTAAGGCTGAAATAGGACGCACTGGAGGGTAGGAAATAATGGTAACTAAAGACGGGATAGGAGGCACTGAACAGCAGGAAATAATGGTCACTAAGGATGAGATAGAAGGCAATGGAGGGAAGGAAATAATGGTAACTAAGGGTGAGATAGGCTGCAGTTGAGAGAAAGAAATAATGGTACCTACGAATGGGATAGGAGGCACTGGAAGGGAGGAAGTAATGCTAAATAAGGATGAGAAAGGCTGCAGATGAGATAGGAGGCACTGAAGTGTAGGAAATAATGGTAACTAAGGATGGGATAGGCTGCAGTTGAGAGAAGGAAATAATGGTAACTAAGGATGAGATAGGACACACTGGAGGGAAGGAAATAATGGGAACTAAGAATGAGAAATAATGGCAATTGAGGATGGGATAGGATATACTGGAGGGTATAAAATAATGGTCACTTAGGATGAGATAAGACACACTGGACAGCAGGAAGTGATAGGCTACACCGTAGAGTAGGAAATAATGGGAACAAAATATGAGAAATAATGGTAACTAAGGATGGGATAGGATGCACTGGAGGGAAGGAAATAATGGTAACTAAGGATGGGATAGAAGGCACTGAAAAAAATGGTAACTAAGGCTCAGATAGGATGCACTGGACAGTAGGAAATAATGGTAACTAAGGATAATGTTAACTAAAGATGAGATAGCATGTGCCAGAGGGTAGGAAACAATGATAAAAAAGGATGGGATAGGAGGCACTGAAAATAATGGTAACTGAGGCTCAGATAGGATGCACCGGAGGGTAGGAAATAATGGTAACTAAGGATGGGATAGGAGGCACTGGAAATAATGGCAGCCAAGGCTGAGATAGGATGCACCGGAGGGTAGGAAATAATGGTAGCTAAGGATGAGACAGGCTGCATTGGACAGTAGGAAATAATGGTAACTAAGGATGAGACAGACTGCATCGGACAGTGGGAAATAATGGTAACTATGGATAAGATAGGATGCACTGGAGGGTAGAAAAAAATTGTAAATAACGATGGGATAGGATGCACTGGGCAGTAGGACAAAATGCACTGAACATTAGGAAGAAATGGTAACTAAGGATGAGATAGGAGGCACTGGACAGTAAGAAATAATGGTAACAAAGGATGGGATAGGATGCACTGGAGGGTAGGAAATAATGGTAACTTAGGATGGGATAGGATGCACTGGACACTAGGAATAAATGGTAACTAAGGATGAGATAGAAGGCACTGGATGTTAGGAAATAATGGTAACTAAGGATGGGATAGGATGCACTGGAGGGTAGGAAATAATGGTAACTTAGGATGGGATAGGATGCACTGGACACTAGGAATAAATGGTAACTTAGGATGAGATAGAAGGCACTGGAGGGTAGGAAATAATGTTAACTAAGGATGGAATAGGAGGCACTGGACAGTAGGAGATAGTGGTAACTAAGGATGAGATAGGACACACTTGAGGGAAGGAAATAATGGGAACAAAGAATGAGAAATAATGGTAATTTAGGATGGGATAGGATGTACTGGAGGGTATAAAATAATGGTCAAATAGGATGAGATAAGACACACTGGACAGCAGGAAATGATAGGCTACACCGGAGAGTAGGAAATAATGGAAACTAAGTATGGGATAGGATGCACTGGAAGGTAGGAAATTATGGTAACTAAGGATGGGATAGGATGCACTGGGCAGTAGGACAAAATGCACTGAACATTAGGAAGAAATGGTAACTAAGGATGAGATAGAAGGCATTGGAGAGAAGGAAATAATGGTAACTGAGGATGGGAAAGGATGCACTGGGGGATAAGAAATAATGGTAGCTAAGGATGAGATAGGACACACTGAACAGCAGGAAATAATAGTTACAAAAGATGGATAGCATGCATTGGACAGTAGGAAATAATGGGAACTAAGGATGAGATAGGATGCACTGGAGGGAAGGAAATAATGGTAACTAAGGATGAGAAACAATGGTAATTAAGGATGGGATAGGATGAACTGGAGGGTATAAAATAATGGTCATATAGGATGAGATAAGACACACTGGACAGCAGGAAATGATAGGCTACACAGGAGAGTAGGACATTATGGTAACTAAGGATGGGATAGGATTCACTGGAGGATAAGAAATAATGGTAACTAAGGATGAGATAGGCTGCAGTTGACAGTTGGGAAGAATGGTAACTACTGATGGGATAGGATGCACTGGAGGGTAGGAAATAATGGTAACTAAGGATGGGATAGGATGAACTGGAGGGTAGGAAATAATGGTAACTAAGGATGAGACAGGATGCACTGGAGGGTAACCAATCATGGTAACTAAGGATGGGATAGGATGCACTGGAGGGAAGGAAATAATGATAACTAAGGATGGGAAAAGAGGCACTGGAGGGGAGGACGTAATGGTGACTAAGGATGGGATAGGAGACACTGGAGGGTAGGAAATAATGGTAACTAAGGATGGGATAGGATGCACTGGAGGGTAGCAAATCATGGTAACTAAGGTTGGGATAGGATGCACTGGAGGGAAGGAAATAATGGTAACTAAGGATGGGAAAAGAGGCACTGGAGTGAAGGACTTAATGGTTACAAAAGATGGATAGCATGCATGGGACAGTAGGAAATAATGGTAACTAAGGATGGGATAGGATGCACTGGAGGGTAGGAAATAATGGTAACTAAGGATGAGACAGGATGCACTGGAGGGTAGCAAATCATGGTAACTAAGGTCGGGATAGGATGCACTGGAGGGAAGGAAATAATGGTAACTAAGGATGGGAAAAGAGGCACAGGAGTGGAGGACTTAATGGTGACTAAGGATGGGATAGGAGGCACTGGAGGGTAGGAAATAATGGTAACTTAGGATGGGATAGGATGCACTGGACACTAGGAATAAATGGTAACTAAGGATAAGATAGAAGGCACTGGATGTTAGGAAATAATGGTAACTAAGGATGGGATAGGATGCACTGGAGGGCAGGAAATAATGGTAACTTAGGATGGGATAGGATGCACTGGACACTAGGAATAAATGGTAACTTAGGATGAGATAGAAGGCACTGGAGGGTAGGAAATAATGTTAACTAAGGATGGAATAGGAGGCACTGGACAGTAGGAGATAGTGGTAACTAAGGATGAGATAGGACACACTTGAGGGAAGGAAATAATGGGAACAAAGAATGAGAAATAATGGTAATTTAGGATGGGATAGGATGTACTGGAGGGTATAAAATAATGGTCAAATAGGATGAGATAAGACACACTGGACAGCAGGAAATGATAGGCTACACCGGAGAGTAGGAAATAATGGAAACTAAGTATGGGATAGGATGCACTGGAAGGTAGGAAATTATGGTAACTAAGGATGGGATAGGATGCACTGGGCAGTAGGACAAAATGCACTGAACATTAGGAAGAAATGGTAACTAAGGATGAGATAGAAGGCATTGGAGAGAAGGAAATAATGGTAACTGAGGATGGGAAAGGATGCACTGGGGGATAAGAAATAAAGGTAGCTAAGGATGAGATAGGACACACTGAACAGCAGGAAATAATAGTTACAAAAGATGGATAGCATGCATTGGACAGTAGGAAATAATGGGAACTAAGGATGAGATAGGATGCACTGGAGGGAAGGAAATAATGGTAACTAAGGATGAGAAACAATGGTAATTAAGGATGGGATAGGATGAACTGGAGGGTATAAAATAATGGTCATATAGGATGAGATAAGACACACTGGACAGCAGGAAATGATAGGCTACACAGGAGAGTAGGAAATTATGGTAACTAAGGATGGGATAGGATTCACTGGAGGATAAGAAATAATGGTAACTAAGGATGAGATAGGCTGCAGTTGACAGTTGGAAAGGATGGTAACTATTGATGGGATAGCATGCATGGGGTAGTAGAACATAATGGTAACTAAGGATGAGATAGGCTGCATTTGACAGTAGGGAAGAATGGTAACTACTGATGGGATAGGATGCACTGGAGGGTAGGAAATAATGGTAACTAAGGATGGTATAGGATGAACTGGAGGGTAGGAAATAATGGTAACTAAGGATGAGACAGGATGCACTGGAGGGTAACAAATCATGGTAACTAAGGATGGGATAGGATGCACTGGAGGGTAGGAAATAATGGTAACTAAGGATGGGATAGGATTAACTGCAGGGTAGGAAATAATGGTAACTAAGGATGAGACAGGATGCACTGGAGGGTAACCAATCATGGTAACTAAGGATGGGATAGGATGCACTGGAGGGAAGGAAATAATGATAACTAAGGATGGGAAAAGAGGCACTGGAGGGGAGGACGTAATGGTGACTAAGGATGGGATAGGAGACACTGGAGGGTAGGAAATAATGGTAACTAAGGATGGGATAGGATGCACTGGAGGGTAGCAAATCATGGTAACTAAGGTTGGGATAGGATGCACTGGAGGGAAGGAAATAATGGTAACTAAGGATGGGAAAAAAGGCACTGGAGTGAAGGACTTAATGGTTACAAAAGATGGATAGCATGCATGGGACAGTAGGAAATAATGGTAACTAAGGATGGGATAGGATGCACTGGAGGGTAGGAAATAATGGTAACTAAGGATGAGACAGGATGCACTGGAGGGTAGCAAATCATGGTAACTAAGGTTGGAATCGGATGCACTGGAGGGAAGGAAATAATGGTAACTAAGGATGGGAAAAGAGGCACTGGAGTGGA
Source organism: Amphiduros pacificus (assembly GCA_949316495.1). Taxonomy (NCBI): domain Eukaryota; kingdom Metazoa; phylum Annelida; class Polychaeta; order Phyllodocida; family Hesionidae; genus Amphiduros; species Amphiduros pacificus. The sequence continues at coordinate 14,771,665 of OX439010.1, forward strand.
GGACTTAATGGTGACTAAGGATGGGATAGCGTCCGCTGTGTGCTGGGTCTACCATACACAACACACAGGCGGTACCTCCCCCTGCTGATTGGAAGGCAATGTGCTACAGATCAAGCTGGACACAGGTTCCACAAGATGTACCAACAGATGAGGCGCAGTGACAATGATGTTGTGAGATATATGTGCATGCGCAGTGAAAGCAACCCCAACAGCATCATTGGTGGTAACCTGTGCTATCTTCAAGACCGAAGTGAGCTCACCCAACAAGACCTGATGAATGGTAAAAGACTCATATGCAGTGTGTGCCGGGAGACTGAGGAATCAACCAGAAATGCCGCCATGATACGTGAGCTGAAGGAATGCCAACATGGAGGGCTACTGGAGGGCTTCTCACACAATGAAATTGATGATATAATATATGATGTGTGCACAATGTAAACTTATTTTAACTTGGTGTATGAATGTATTTATTGGTATGAGGTATGAGTGTGTTTCTGTTGGTGTGAAAATGAATTGTGCTGTATTTCGTGTAATAGTGAACTATACCATGCATTGTTTTAAATGTAAAGTGTATGAATAAAATATTTTATATATATATAGGAGGCACTGGAGGGTAGGAAATAATGGTAACTAATGATAATGTTAACTAAAGATGAGATAGCATGTGCCGGAGGGTCGGAAATAATGGTAAATAAGGATTGGATGGGAGGCACTGAAAATAATGGTAACTAAGGCTCAGATAGGATAGGGATAGGAGGCACTGGAAATAATGGTAGCCAAGGCTGAAATAAGATGCACTGGAGGGTACTGAACAGTAGAACAAAATGGTAACTAAGGATGAGATAGAAGGCACTGGAGGGTAGGAAATAATGGTAACTTAGGATGGGATAGGACGCACTGGACAGTAGGAAATAATGGTAACTAAGGATAAGATAGAAGGCACTGGAGGGTAGAAAATAATGGAAAATAAGTATGGGATAGGAGGCACTGGAGGGTAGGAAAAAATGGTAACTAAGGACAAAGTTAACTAAGGATGAGGTAACGTGCACCAGAGGGTAGGAAATAATGGTAAAAAAGGATGGGATAGGAGTCACTGAAAATAATGGTAACTAAGGCTCAGATAGGATGCACTGGAGGGTACGAAATAATGGTAACTAAGGATGGGATAGAAGGCACTGGACAGTAGGAAATAATGGTAACTAAGGATGGGATAACATGCACTGGAGGGTAGGAAATAATTGTAACTAAGGACGGGATAGGAGGCACTGGAGGGGAGGACGTAATGGTGACTAAGGATGGGATAGGATGCACTGGAGGGTAGGAAATAATGGCAACTAAGGATTGGATAGGAGGCACTGGAGGGTAGGAAATAATGGCAACTAAGGATGGGATAGGATGCACTGGAGGGTAGGAAATAATGGCAACTAAGGATGCGATAGGAGGCACTGGAGGGTAGGAAATAATGGTAACAAAGGATGATGTTAAGATGAGATAGCATGTGCCGGAGGGTAGGAAATAATGGTAAATAAGGATGGGATAGGAGGCACTGAAAATAATGGTAACTAAGAATGAGATAGGATACACTGGAGGGTAGGAAATAATGGTAACTAAGGACGGGAAAGGATGCAGTTGAGAGAAGGAAATAATGTTAACTAAGGATGGAATAGGAGGCACTTGACAGTAAGGAAATAATGGTAACAAAGGATGATGTTAAGATGAGATAGCATGTGCCGGAGGGTAGGAAATAATGGTAAATAAGGATGGGATAGGAGGCACTGAAAATAATGGTAACTAAGAATGAGATAGGATACACTGGAAGGGAGGAAGTAATGGTAACTAAGGATGAGATAGGCTGCAGTTGAGAGAAGGAAATATTGTAGCTACGGATGAGATAGGAGGCACTGAAGTGTAGGAAATAATGGTAACTAAGGATGGGATAGGCTGCAGTTGATAGAAGGAAATTATGATAACTAATGATGGAATAGGAGGCACTGGAGGGGAGGAAGTAATGGTAACTAAGGATGAGATAGGCTGCACTTGAGAGTAGGAAATAATGGTAACTAAGAATGAGATGGGATACACTGGAGGGTAGGAAATAATGGTAACTAAGGATGGGAAAGGATGCAGTTGAGAGAAGGAAATAATGTTAACTAAGGATGGAATAGGAGGCACTTGACAGTAGGAGATAGTTGTAACTAAGGATGAGATATGACACACTTGAGGGAAGGAGATAATGGGAACTAAGAATAAGAAATAATCATGGTAATTGAGGATGGGATAGGATATACTGGGGGGTATAAAATAATGGTCACTTCGGATGAGATAAGACACACTGGACAGCAGGAAATTATAGGCTACACCAGAGAGTAGGAAATAATGGGAACTAAATGTGAGAAATAATGGTAACTAAGGATGGGATAGAATGCACTGGAGGGTAGGATATAATGGTAGCTAAGGATGGGATCGGATGCACTGGAAGGTAGGAAATAATGGTAACTAAGGATGAGATCGGATGTACTGGGGGATAAGAAATAATGGTAACTAAGGTTGGGATAGGATGCACTGGAGGGAAGGAAATAATGGTAACTAAGGATGGGAAAAGAGGCACTGGAGTGGAGGACTTAATGCTGACTAAGGATGGGATAGGAAGCACTGGAGGGTAGGAAATAATGGTAACTAATGATAATGTTAACTAAAGATGAGATAGCATGCGCCGGAGGGTCGGAAATAATGGTAACTAAGGATGGGATAGGATGCACTGGAAGGTAGGTTATAATGGTAACTAAGGATGAGATCGGATGCACTGGGGGATAAGAAATAATGGTAACTAAAGATGGGATAGGATGCACTGGAGGATAAGAAATAATGGTAAATAAGGGTGAGATAGGACACACTGCACAGCAGGAAATAATTGTAACAAAAGATGGGATAGCATGCATGGGACAGTAGGAAATAATGGTAACTAAGGATGAGATAGGCTGCAGTTGAGAGTAGGAAAGAATGGTAACTACTGATGGGATAGGATGCACTGGAGGGAAGGAAATAATGGTAACTAAGGATGGGATAGGATGCACTGGAGGGTAGGAAATAATGGTAACTAAGGATGGGATAGGATGCACTGGAGGGTAGGAAATAATGGTAACTAAGGATGAGACAGGATGCACTGGAGGGTAGGAAATAATGGTAACTAAGGATGAGACAGGATGCACTGGAGGGTAACAAATCATGGTAACTAAGGATGGGATAGGATGCACTGGAGGGAAGGAAATAATGGTAACTAAGGATGGGAAAGGACACACTGGACAGCAGGAAATAATGGTAACTAAGGATAGGAAAAGAGGCACTGGAGGACGTAATGGTGACTAAGGATGGGATAGGAGGCACTGGAGGGTAGGAAATAATGGTAACTAAGGATGGGATAGGAGGCAATGGAGGGTAGGAAATAATGGTAACTGAGGATAATGTTAACTAAAGATGAGATAGCATGCACCGGAGGGTAGTAAATAATGGTAAATAAGGATGGGATAGGAGGCACTGAAAATAATGGTAACTAAGGCTCAGATAGGATGCACTGGAGGGTAGGAAATAATGGTATCTAAGGATGGGATAGGAGGCACTGGAAATAATGGTTGGATGGGAAGGGAGGCAATTGAGAGAAGGAAGTAATGGTAACTAAGGATGGAATAGGAGGCACTGGACAGTAGGAAATAGTGGTAACTAAGGATGGGATAGGAGGCACTGGATGGTTGGAAGTAATGGTTGCTAAGGACAAGATAGGATGCCCTTGAAGGAAAAAAATTATAGGAAAAGTGGATGGTGATATTTTAATTTTTGTGAGAATTTATCTTTATAATGATAGAGCGAGGACCTGAGGATATGCTTAGATAGCATTGAAATGAAATTTAAAATTGGTTGGAGCCTCATGGTATGCTTCCAGGTAACCTGAGAGTAAGATCGGGATGGGACCTCAGGGTATGCTAACAGGTAGCCTGAAGGTAAGATCAGGGTGGGACCTGAGGGTAAGATCAGGAAGGGACCACAGGGTATGCTTACAGGTAACCTGAAGGTAAGATCAGGGTGGGACCTGAGGGTATGCTTACAGTAGCCTGAGGGTAAGATCGGGCTGGGACCTGATGGTAAGATCAGGATGAGACCTCAGGGTATGCTTACAGGATAACCTGAAGGTAAGGTCAGGATGGGACCTCAGGGTATGCTTACCGGTGACATGAGGTTAAGATCGGGGTGGGACCTGAGGGTAAGATCGGGATGGGACCTCAGGGTATGGTGACAGGTAACCTGAGGGTAAGATGGTGGTGGGACTGTAGGGTATGCTTACAGGTAACCCGAGGGTAAGCTGGGGTGGGACATTAGGGTATGCTTACAGATAACCTGAGGGTAAGCTGGGGTGGGACATCAGGGTATGCTGACAGGTAACCTGAGGGTAAGATGGTGGTGAGACCACAGGGTATGCTGACAGGTAACCTGAGGGTAAGATGGTGGTGAGACCACAAGGTATGTTGACAGGTAACCTGAGGGTAAGATGGTGGGGGGACATCAGAGTACGCTTACAGGTAACCTAAGGGTAAGATGGTGGTGGGACATCAGAGTATGCTTACAGGTAACCTAAGGGTAAGATGGTTGTGGGACATCAGAGTATGCTTACAGGTAACCTAAGGGTAAGATGGTGGGGGGACATCAGAGTATGCTTACAGGTAACCTAAGGGTAAGATGGTGGGGGGACATCAGAGTATGTTGACAGGTAACCCGAGGGTAAGCTGGGGTGGGACACTAGGGTATGCTTACAGTTAACCTGAAGGTAAGCTGGGGTGGGACACTAGGGTATGCTTACAGTTAACCTGAGGGTAAGATGGTGGTGGGACCACAGGGTATGCTGACAGGTAACCTGAGGGCAAGATGGGGATGCAATTAGATTTGAACTAAGAATTGAACCTGGATGTAGGGTGGACATATTACTGATGGTTTCCTATGGTTGGACCCAGCATAAAAAGATTATTATAGTTTACACACATCGTCACGATTCATGGTTGCCAGGTCCATGTTGTCTGGAAGGACGTTAACGAGCTCAGGTGCAGAAATGTGATGGGATGAAATTTGCTTGAGTCGTTCACATGAACTCATGTCATCCCGGAATCCCAGCACATCTCGGATCTCATCTGCAAACAAAAAGACCAAACTTATGAGGGAAAGTTTAACTTCCAGCACAAATTGTTCACCTTGACCTCACATTCTCAAAGGCCTGATAGACTGTCAAGCACCCTCGCCGCCACAGCATGCTCAGGTAGCTTTGATCAAATGAAAAGGAAAAGTTCATCCTGCACTATTTTTTATTTTGTAAACAAAATGAGATGAGTAGATTTATCGTGAAAAGTATCAACTTTATTTTTCACAATTAAATTATTAAAATCATGCGCATGAACATACCTATATGAATTATAACATTTGTATATTTTAATCATTCAAGAAGCTCTTTTATAAAAACTTCATGTATCCCAAAAAATTAAGATTTCAAAGAGAACGACTTCAATTGCAATTCAAATAACCATAACTGAGAAAGGTATTATCTCTTGAAATTGTTTACCAAATTTTGGCCAAGTATGCTTACTTGCCAGTGTGATTGAGTTAAACAGGTGACCAAGTTTACTTACCTGCAAGTGTTTTCGGGTCGAACAGGTGACCAAGTATGCTTACCTGCAAGTGTGACAGGTGACCAAGTATGCTTACCTGCCAGTGTTATAGAGTTGGACAGGTGACCAAGTATGCGTACCTGCCAGTGTAATAGGGTCAGACAGGTGACCAAGTACTTCACTATTGCTCATATATTTGGTCACCTGCCAGTGTTATAAGGTTGGACAGGTGACCAAGTATGCTTACCTGCCAGTGTGACAGGTGACCAAGTATGCTTTCCTGCTAGTGAGAAAGGTGACCAAGTGTGCTTACCTGCTAGTGTAATAGGGTCAGACAGGTGACCAAGTGTGCTTCTTTCATCTAGCTCCTGTTGCCAGGATGTTAGCATGGACTCTTCCCCTTCATCAGAGGAGGACGACCCATCCTCTTTCACACCGATTTCCTTCTTCTCGTCCTCTTTCACACTGATATCCTTCTTCTCTGCTGTATATGGTTCAGCTGTTGCGTGCTGTGTTTTTTCATCAGTTCCAGACGTGTGTGCCTTCAAACAAGGGACAGAACTTTGGTAGTGTTTATTTTATGAAATTTATTTTACCAACTCTTTCATTAAAGGTTGGACCATTGATCAGTATAGAGGATGTAGGGGAGATTGGTTAAACAAATATTGTTTAGACCCTGGTAAAAAATAATTATCGAAGTCCATAAAAAAGTTTTTCTTGTCTGAAAAAAAACCACACACACACTTCATCAAATAGATAAAGGGGGTGGGGTATTGAGATTGCTCTTTCACAACGAAATATAGGTTGAAATGTTTTTTCTACTACCCATCCACTAAATGCTAATTGGTCCATCGCTTGTTACACAATCCTTCAATTGCGATTCACTATCGCTTGGTTGACAAATTGATATCTCTTAATTTATTTTACGAATATGGACCTCACCATCGGCATGGCAATCTAAATGTCATAGGAGGAATTAAAACAGTTTGAATTAAATTTTCGTTGAACCGATACGTAGAAAGACTCATATAAAATGTGTCCTTTGAAATAAGGACTAACTAATATTAATTTTATGAATCAAGGTCCTTCTCTCATTTGCAATAGCTACAATAATTCCCTTTTCACTACTGCTCATATATTTATGATTAAAATAAATGAGAACAAATTAAAATAGCAGAATGCCCAGATTAATCTCTCATTTGATCCTAACATCTGCATCGTTTATTTAAGCAGCTCACCATCGGGGTGGAAGCAATGGAGCGCCTTTGGTCCAGCTTGCTGTGGATGGAACTCATCATCGCCTGAGAAGTGTTCTTCTCGCCAAAGTCCGACTTGCCCTGGCCCTGACTGTAGAATATGACGGTCAGCTGATCCACGGGAAACAGCCACTTGCCCTCTGTTTATAATGTAGATAATTAGTACATGAATGTCATTGCTACTTTGAATATGTCAAATTCAAATAAATATATATAAGAGCGTATTTGTTAGTTTATTTATTATAGACTGTAAAATCAGGCATCGAACACAAAAATAAAGAAATACTCTTTCAATAGAGGTTACTCTGAAATATATAAAGTTCAGTTAATTTTTTTCTTTCTAATTACGGTAGAAAAGTATTTTTAGCGTGAATCAATTATTATCAAGTTTAATGTGTGTTATATGTTATCCATGATTTATCTTTACGTCTCACCGGGAAGGGGCCTAATCTTTCTGTGGAGGCGCTCAGGCACGAAAGACCCGCACATGCAGCGCCCCAGCCCCGCCGCTATCTTCTTGAAGCGCTTCCATCTCCTTTGTGCCTTGCCGGCCAGTTCTGTTGTCCTGTTGTGGTTGATTTCCTTGCACCAGGCACATCCTTTGCATTGCTCACGCAAATTTACTTCTGTCATATTTCTCATAAAGATCAAACTATCGTGTAGTCAGATTTCGCTTTTCCCTGGCAGGCCATGATGTGCGTTTAATGTTGTTGATAACAACGGTTGCTGGGCTGCGCGATGTCCATTGTTGCCACGTGATATCTATTGTTTGCAACCCCGGCGACCTCATTTAAGGTGTCATTTTCAGATATCATTGTTTTGGCGGAGGTCATTCCTTAAAACTATTCTGAGGACAAATTTTGATACATAAAATTTCTGATATAATACTCTTATATTGGTTTACCGTATTTTAAAACCAGCGAGACCTACCGTGATAATTTATTCACTACTCAGTTTGTATTAAAATAAATAAAATCAAAAAAATCAAATAGAATATCAACAAAATGATATCATCTTTCAATACTGCAAATTATGTTTGTAAAGATAAAGGGAAAATATTTCACGAAAGCTTTAACTATCTGCACATGACATTATTCCTTTCATCATGGAAAATGGGTCTTGTTTCTCATGAATTTTGTTGTGGCATCACCATAAATTTAGGACATAGGCGTTAGAATGGGTAGGGATCCAAATTCATGTGTAGTGGGTGTCAGTGTGACGTTTTGCACCATTTTACACACTTAAATTTAAATTTCTCAAAAAAAGTTTGATAACTAGTTAATGAAATATCTTTTTATTGAAAAATACCTACAAGAAGTAAAATTATGTCAAATAATAGTACAAGTTGACTATATTTCCCATAAAAAATAGTGCCTATATATACATTTGAATAACATTTCCGAAGGGTAATTTTGCTCAAATTCATTGTAGTTAATGGTAATTTTTCAAATAATGAAATTATAATGATGAAAAGTGTCCCATATTATGCTGAAAATATAACTCTGACAGCATGCAAAGCAAAAGGAATTTTAAAAGTTGGTTTAGTAGATTTTCTGCCTTTTGGATTTGAAAGATATATATAATTTTCCCGATTTTCACATTGATTTCAATGGAAATCCATAAAAATCATATTTTTGTAAAAGCCAGAAAATTTTACAATGGCGTTTGTACTAATAATGGCTTAAAAAGTGGGCTATACATCCCCCTAACATATCCACATGGGACACTTTTCAAATTGATGGCCAATTTTTCACAAAGAGAAAATTTCAATTTTTCTCCATAAAAATCCCTGTGACCTTGGGCTGAAAATTCAACAGCCCATAAAATCTGTTCTATTATAGCTACAGACTTGATCGTGGGCTTGTTTGTTTCATTTTGGAGAGATCTTTCACAATATGACAATATGTTCCAGTGTGCAACAGCATTTTCATATTTCAAGGTCATGTCAAGGTCATCCCAAGGTCACAGTATTTACTTTTTTTTAAATCTTATTTTCAATTGTCAAACACCCCTATAATTTGTTTTTGGCTAAATTTTATATGTTTTGTATAAATAGCCTATGTCCTTCATTTATGGCGATGGACTAATCATGTGGGCAGGATACATTTTCTTTCTTGATATTTTTGTTTGTCTTGTTTTATTAGTTCCTCTTGGGTTGTTGTCATTGTTACAATTGCATTGAGCTTAAACTTATCAGAAGGACAAGAGTTTTTTTTTAGAATACACGCCTCATTCAAGAGTGACATCTATCGGTAATTTGAAAAATAGTGCCCCCTGGTGGTATTTATTAAACAACCAATCAAAATTCTTGTTACAAGTGCGCGCGGTAAAGATCTGACAGGAATGTTGTTGTCTTCTGTCAGCAATGTATCATGTCTATTCTTAGTGTTCTCTTGTAAATAAGTCACTTAAAATCAAGAAAATTTCGCTATGAATGATTCGAGGAAAAGGAGACAGAACTCTGGCCTCCGGAGTCGGGCTGGCAGTGGAGAAATCCCTCAAAGCCGCGAACGAAACTCGCATGGGCATTCTCATGGAAGATCCAAAATGCCAGCAAACCATGGACACGGGAAGGTTTGTGACAAAAAAATATCAAATTTTACACCTGAAAAATAGTACTCTATGACTATTTGTTTGGTTTTTGGTTTTGACACATATGATTAATTCTTTGGTTATAAAATGGCATAGAAAGTCTGTCTTTTGATAGTATCCCCCAATATCGCTCATGACTGTTTTTTGCATGTTTTGACATGGTAGTTATATACAAAACATGGCATGTCAACTTGCTTGTGCTTGCACTTTTGAAGTTGTTGCTTAGAAACAATTGCTTAAATGTATTAAACTATTCTTCTAAAAAAGTGATCAGCCTCAGCAGTTTGGTTTTCATTCATACCCGGTATACCCTTCACTTCACAGAGCAAATCACCTTTAATATCTTGTAAAACATAAAACATTGTCAAAGAATGAAATATGTAACATAAGATAATAGATGAATTGAATTTGAGACTTGATTAAAGCAGACTATTGACACTGCCTTACAATTATCAGATAATTGCTTAGTTAGAGCATTTGATTCAGCGCAGGAGAATTATAAACAAGTGTTGATTTTTAAAAATCCAAGCTAGTGCACTTGCAACAAGAGAAAATAAAGTTTAGACTGGATTTTGACAAATCATGATTTAGGTTTAGAAAAAACTGTTTTGCCCAATCGCTTTCACGTCCCAGAGGCTTCACGGCAAATATCCAATTAGGTCAAGAAATATCCAGGGTCAAATTTCAAATTACCGAAATTAAACGAGATTTCAGCTCTTCCAGCAAATCCAAATAACTTTTCAATCAATCATGTTTTCAATGCTCAAGTGCCATCTGATGGTGTAAACAGGAAAAACAGGGTCAAAACATGGCTGCCATGGACTGATAATACGAGTATGCTCCATAGACTTATGGCTTTATCATCTTGAAACCTTGAACATCTAGCCCTAAAGGCAAAACATACACAAGCGAAAATAAAGAATTAAATTGGCAACAGGTTGGGGTCACTCCAGTAGTACCAGTACCCAATCAGGTCATATCTCTTCACAAATAAGGGATGGACCATTATTCATTCGGGGGGTGGGGGAAACAATTTTGCCGATTTTTTTTTTCTTTTGGCACTTGGCTATTCTCAATTTTTTTTTCTCAGTCGTTTGCGCCACCATTTTTTGTCTCAGGGTCCAAACATCCTAATTTTTATACTTGCCTTTTTGCCTTAAAGATATAGCAAGTTATAGCAAAATGTCAAAGATTTTGGTTACAATTTAAAGCCTTTGAAAGTAACGCCTGTATCACTGATAAGATAGCAAAATGACAGACAAACCCACAGACCCATGCACACAGAGACAGGGCCCAATACTTTGGCCCCATACATCGCTCAGGCGTTGGGAGCTTAAAATAATCAATAAATAGTTGTGATTGTTCATGAAAAGCTTTTTCTCTGTCTGGTTACCACAAAGGTTTGGCCCAATTCAAACATTTTTCAGACATGAATTGTTTAAAACCTGCATTCAAGCCCCAAAATAATAATATAACTGTTAAATATGTGTTATTAAGCAAACATCATTGTTAAAATATTATAGTTAATGTTAAGTTAAGAAATACAGATTATGAAAGTCTATGTTTTACCCAATAATAAATGTTAAATAAAGTAATCAAGCTGAACATCTTGTTCATGTAAAAGATAAAAAGATATTTGCAAAAGATTTTATCTGACAGCAAAAAAACATTTATTATTGCTCTTGGATTGTATGTCACCCTAAAAGTTATGTTGGAAATTGTATTTGTTGCTGATGCCTCAAAACTAGCTTTGAAGCATGCTATATATAGTTTGGGTATATTGTACCTATTGTAGTGCCGACTTGCACATCTGCAGAAAAAAAATGTTCAAATGATCAAATTTGTTTGGAAAAAAATCATAGTTATTTCCTGTGGGTTGTGAACCATCTTTTTCTGTGGTCAATTCAGTGAAAGCAATTGGTGCCAGTGTAGAATGTGTATCTTAGCCATTGCATGATTTTGATTTTTTTTAGTGAATCACATTATTTCATGATTTCTTTATTTGAGGTACCTCTTAAAAACTAGGCCGTCCTAGTGTCTATAGATGTTAAATTTTTGTTTGGGTTATTTTAGTTTTTGTTATTTTTGCTTTAATGTTTGTTTGTTTTTTTTTGTTTTTGTGTTTTTCCTTTGCTTTTATATTTGCTTTCTTTCTTGTATTTTTGTTTTGTTTGGTTAGATTGTTGTTGCCATTCATATTATATATAGACCTTTTCTTGCTTCAGCCTATGGGCCAGTATGGACCATTGGTTTTAATATTCTACTGGCCCAGATTTAAATGATAATTTCTTATATTTTTGTTGTTTTATGTAATGGCCAATATGGTTCTGATAAAAGGCCAATGGATCTGAGAACAGCCTGCTTTTTTAGCCACTGATAAACATCTCTGATTACAATGTGAAGGCTTGTTCCTGCACTGTTCCATGTTTGACCATAATAGCAGCAGCAGCAGCAGCACACCCAGCAGTGATGGTGCATTCTATCTGGGACATCCAATCTACACTGTTTTCAAAAATATAAAGAGAGGAGAAATATTTAATAATGCAACATTGCAACATTGTTTTCGATATATGGTTTAAAGCATTCATTAAATGTAAAGCATTCATGAAATGAGATTTACAAGCACTTTTTCTTTACATAACATAAATGATTATACCCCAACCTTTGTGATCAAATGTTATTATGATTTCAACTTCCCCACCTGTATCCAGTTATTATTGTGCTTGTTACAATACACGATTTAAAGTTTTTTTAAACAGGGTGAAAAAAAAGAAGAAATTTTTGAACATTGTGACTAAAAATACTAAATTTCTCAATCATTGTTTTCAATGCTATCATTTCACATCTTAATATAAGACCAGAGACCAAGGCCTGTAATATTGTATAAGAAAGGATGTCATTTAGTTCAGTGGCCCAGTGTGCTCATTCAAAACAAACGATACACCGTAACTATAAACAAGCATAGATTGTTTCCAAGGCTGCATTAGGCATTAATGTATTCATCAGTTTGATAAGTATGTCAGGTTGGTTTTAAACTTATCACTTTTAATCATATGGAATCAATGTGGACTTAGATCCTACCTTTATCATAGTCATCAGACAAGGAATGCCTATGTGTATATGCACAATCATGATTACTGATTGTCACACACAAAAAATGCCGAGTTTCACCAACACTAGATATATATATATATGTATATGTCAATATTCTCTCGAACTGAATATTGTTTAATTGATTTTGAGGATCTGTGTTCAGATAAAAGTTTATCATTCAGGTTAATGACAAATTATAGCTGGCCATTATAATATAAAATTCTCTTATGTGCTGTATGGTTTCTACCCTGTAGTATTACCGCTCTCAGATATAGAAGCTGGTCTTGTATATAAACAATTGACTTCTGTGAACATGCTGATAACCACAATGTGCGTGGCATAAAGCAAACTCAGGCGTTTGCATTGCTTTATTATTTATATATGCCAGTTAAAACTGACACACGATGGATGAGGATAGTTGTGATTTGATTTTATCAAATACCGGAACAGAAACACAGGAAATGGTATCAAATGTGAGCTACAGATCACTTATGGACATCACTTTAGTATTTGGCAACTCTCAATATTGCATTTCAGTATTTTTATATTTGATACAGTGGATTTTGTTTTAATACATTTTAGGAATCAAGTCTGTTGATATATGTAAGAATTGAAAAATTGTGAGTGATGTAATTTTTGTTTATTTTCAGAGTAATTTTCAGCGTCAGACAAGCTATGATAGAGTGCGGAAGATCGTGCAGGAAGAGGGCCGCGAGGCTCGCAACCTGGTCCAATGGAACGTCCCGGTCGAGGAAGAGGCTCAGAGGGGGCAGCTAACACGTCAGTATTCCAAACATAACCAAATAGGGTCAAAATATATAAAATGTTGCCAAACGTGTATTTAGCCAGTGTGTGGTGTTATTATGAAAGGGCATATGCATAGGATGTATAATGAAATAACCAATCGACCTCAAACAAGTTCATGCGTAATAAAATAGATGTTTAGGTCTGACTGATAACTTGTCACTTGGTTTAAATATTTGCAATTGAACACCAGCTTTACAGCAATATAAAGGTCTTGTGCAACAGATAACTTGGTTGATACATTCATGTTCTACTCATATATCATATATGAGTTATTATGGTTCACAAAGCCAACTAGTTGAATAGCAATTTTAGAAATTAATTTGTTAAGGACATCTTCAATTTGATATAAAATCAAAACTGAAATCAAATGTGTTCATAATAAACAATCTGTCCATAATATTATGCGAGATATTAATAAATGCAAATCCCAGTCCATTTCATCACATGTTTTTATTGATTTATTAGTGGAGAAAAAAAGGATTTTTCCCATAAAATAGGGTGTTTTATTGGTAGGAGCTGCCATTCCAAAGCTGTCACTGTGGAAACAGCACAACCCAATTTTTCAAGGCTGCATTAGCTTTGGAAATATGAAGACAGCTTAACTTCAAAATACATATGATTTGGAATATATTGCAGCAGGAAAAAGCCACTTACTGATTATATAACAAATTGTGATTACAGGAATGAGGCAACCCCAGAAAGCACATGCAAAATCACCCTCAAGGGGGCATGCCAGATCCAGCTCGACCGGCAAAGTGAAGATTCATGGGGAGGTTTCACGGGACCGGGACCCGACACCGCCGACCAAGCGGAGTCTGCTAGAGAGACCATCTAGTCGGAGCAGTGGCGGCTCTCACACGCCAAGAAAAGGAGACCTCAGAGCGCGCTACTGGGCATTCCTGTTTGAGAATCTGCGTAGAGCTGTGGACGAAATCTACCAGACATGTGAAACCGACGAAAGTGTGGTTGAATGCAAGGTAATGTATGAATTGCTAAGTTATCTTCATACCAGCAAGAGGACAAAGATTGATTTTTTTTTAAAATTTGGATGAGGAAATCTGTTCAGTTTGATGTCAATATTTAAAAAAAAAAGTAAAATTTTATCTTTGATATGTAAATTGCAATTGGAAATTTATCAGTTTATATCACATCATTTATGAATGTTTAAGGAAATATTCTTCTGAAATTTGCACAGAATTTTCTCAAGCTCTTAGGTAAAGATAGAATGAGATCAGTACAAAAGACCTAAAATGGTGGGAATGGCTTAATAATAATTAAAACTTTATTCCGACCCAAGTTTTCAAGCAGCAGGCTTTTAATAACAGATGCAAATAGTCAAATTTATGCAGAAATTAACAAATTAAAGATTACATGATGTTTTATTTTGTCTTGGATTTCCACACGAATAAACCATTGAAGCCTAACATACTAAAGTTTTATGACTTACTGAAATAATTCAACATAAAACAACCCATAAAGATCTAACTGACTGGTAAGACAATATCTTCAGCATGCTGATCACCAATAAAAACAGGATAACTGCTTTGATCCTTCTCAGTAAAGGAGATAGTATGATTAACTTTATCTTTTACCCAAAAAACCAAAGTATGCATAAGGAAATGCAGGAACAATGATGGGAATAGATTTTAGAGGAAGATTGGCCAAGATGGCTGTGCTGTAAATCTTGTGACATTATGCTTTAATGATTTATATGACATATATATAAGGATGCTATTTTATCTCGTCTTTCTCTGATCCTAGCTATAAGGACCAATCATACATATAATGAATCAAGCTCACCATAGAATAATAAAATAAACATCCCCCATTTGCTAAATGGTATATTGCATCCCATAACCCACAGCGGCTTGTTGGGTTAGTAATGACAGACCAGAGGGAGGGGAGAGAAAGGAAAAGGGGGGAAACATATGGAACATTAATTAGACAATTACAGCTATTGGCAAACAAATCTAAACCAATAGGTCTTGATGATTCTGTTCTCATTAT
The DNA here is from genome assembly GCA_949316495.1 of Amphiduros pacificus. Taxonomy (NCBI): domain Eukaryota; kingdom Metazoa; phylum Annelida; class Polychaeta; order Phyllodocida; family Hesionidae; genus Amphiduros; species Amphiduros pacificus. Next base: position 14,787,065 of record OX439010.1, read on the forward strand.
CATAGACTTGTCTACATATTTATATTAAGCTAAATTTCTTTGAGAAAGATATCATTAGAACATGATATTTGGGGCTCCATTCTTTACAAATAAAAGACATTTTTTCTCATTATATTCTCATTATTTTCTTCATATAGAAAAGTGGTAAAAACCATAAAATCTGCCCATTCCTATGTCACAGAAACAAGCTTAGCCATAGAGATCTACATTTAATATTTTGAAATATTTTGGCTATCTGATCATTTAAGCCCACGGGAAAAGTAAAAAATATTAGAGAGTAACATAGCGATATTGTAGAAAACAGTTTAATTAATATGTTTATTTTTTTTGTCTGTTGCAGGAAGTGATTATGATGCTTGAGCAGTGCACGAAAGATTTCAAGTCCCTCATAGAGAGACTCAACCTGCTGAAAGCCTACGAGAGTGCCGAGGAAGGCCAAAAGTAAGCAACACACCAAGGCTCTTATAAACCAACCCTTCATTTAGGTATCTGTGGTAGGGCACCTTCATTTAGGTATCTGTGGTAGAGTACCTTCATTTAGGTATATGTGGTTGAGTACCTCCGCCAAGGTATCTGTTAGAGTACCTTCATTTAGGTATCTGTGGTAGAGTACCTTCACCAAGTTATCTGTGGTAGAGTACCTTCATCGAGGTATCAGTGGTAGAGTACCTTCATTTAGGTATCAGTGGTAGAGTACCTTCACCAAGGTATCTGTGGTAGGGTACCTTCACCGAGGTATCTGTGGTAGAGTACCTTCATTTAGGTATCTATGGTAGGGTACCTTCACCGAGGTATCAGTGGTAGAGTACCTTCATCGAGGTATCAGTGGTAGAGTACCTTCATTTAGGTATCAGTGGTAGAGTACCTTCACCAAGGTATCTGTGGTAGGGTACCTTCGCCAAGGTATCTGTTAGAGTACCTTCATTTAGGTATCTGTGGTAGAGTACCTTCACCAAGTTATCTGTGGTAGAGTACCTTCATCGAGGTATCAGTGGTAGAGTACCTTCATTTAGGTATCAGTGGTAGAGTACCTTCACCAAGGTATCTGTGGTAGGGTACCTTCACCGAGGTATCTGTGGTAGAGTACCTTCATTTAGGTATCTATGGTAGGGTACCTTCACCGAGGTATCTGTGGTAGAGTACCTTCACCAAGGTATCTTTGGTAGGGTACCTTCACCGAGGTATCAGTGGTAGAGTACCTTCACCGAGGTATCAGTGGTAGGGTACCTTCACCAAGGTATCTGTGGTAGAGTACCTTCATCGGGGTATCAGTGGTAGAGTACCTTCATTTAGGTATCAGTGGTAGAGTACCTTCACCAAGGTATCTTTGGTAGGGTACCTTCACCAAGGTATCTTTGGTAGGGTACCTTCACCGTGGTATCAGTGGTAGAGTACCTTAGTGTGTTTGATCCAGATAGATAGATAACTCACTGTTCACCCAGGCATTGACACTCCCATCACCAAAGTAGTCTACTTATATCACCATTTTGTGAGAGTGATTCAAGAGTGTCACACTCATTGGGAAGATATATGCAAACAATCTTTGCAATTCATTAAGAATATTTTTTCCTCTCAATGATTATTTACAATTTATTTTTTCAGTAATAGGAATTGTTTTTTGATATTATAATTTCACTATACTGTTTGATTACAGGCCGACCTCTCTAGCGTGGGAGGTTAGGAAGTCGTCTCCGGGTAAGGTTCTAGCAGCAGGGACAGCTAAGGACCATCTCATGCCAACCTCTGCTGTGTCCCGCAACCTCAACTTTGGATCAGCTCTTGTACCTCCAAAGTATGTCACATTCATTGATAATTAAAAATTGGGTTATTCTTTTTTACCCTTTTGCAAAATATGTGAGAATCACAGTATATCCAAGAATCACAGAATATACAAGATCATTGAATGTAATCATATAAAGGCTATATGTTGGATAATATCAACGTTGCAGGCCTGGAAACAGTTGGGCAGATAAAGTGAAGGGGACAGCTAGCCACTTGCCGACCCAGCCCAGACCCACCACCATCACGGACAGTCCAGGCTCTGAGTACATGTCATGTGACCTCCCGCCAGCAGATGACATCACTGCTGCCGGCACTCTCATCCAGGAACACGACTTTGCCATTCCCCTTGATCCAGTCATAGATGGTCAGTATAATGAGGTCAAATACGCTACTAATATGATAATATTAAGTGCAATGATGAAGACATTTTTGTGCAGTGATTTGTTTAAATACCAATATATTCTTATAGACATATTGAGATATTAGTGAAGTAAATTAACATTGATACATTAGATATCTTAAATGGGGACAATTTTTATATCATATTATGGGGAGATTTTAAAGTATATTCATTTGAAGTACAACAATTCAGTTCTGTGGGAGAGTACCTTTATTTACTGTCATCAAGAATCATTTTTACAGTATTTACTGCACATTATCTTCTCACTGATATGAATATTGGCATCCGTATTTTATGACCGCAAACTACCTCTGTCCAGTCCATACTTCCTTGTCTATGAGTGTGTCCCTAATCTACGACTTTTCCTTCCTAATCATTTACTTTGATTCCAGTGCGTCATTGTGTCTCGCATTATTAATTATATATTAATTATAATTTACTTTGTGAGAACTACCAAAAAAGCCTGATTCAACTAGCCTGTTTTAATCTATAATATTGTTATTTCAGATGATGCAGAAGGATGGGAAACTGTACATAGAAACAGAACAAAAAAATCAAACTCCGGAGGATCTAATAGTAACCGGTCTAGTCTCCATGGTAGTGATCATGACCTGTATAGACAAAGGTCAAGGACTTCTTCAAAGACCTCAGACAAAGACCAACAGGTCAAAGGTAATACCAAAGGTCAAGGACAGACACAAACATTTAGAGGATCGCGAGAAAAAGTATCTTCACCTAGTCTACGAAATCGAGTCGACAGCAGGGAAAGTGAAAAAGAAAACCGACCAGTGAATGCTTACACAGGAAATGTTTATCAAAATCAAGAGGAAGATAAGAAAGTGCCTCGGAGTCTGACGCCAGTGAAACAAGCCTGGAACTTGCCGGATAAAGAACAAAAGATAGAATCTCTCAATATGGACAACACGAGTTCGCAGAAAACTCTGGATCGCTACGAGGCAGAAGTAGAGAAATTAAACGACCAGTTAAGAGATTTGAAGACGGAGGAGGAGTACAGTGTGGAGCTGAGCATGGAGAACGTAGCAGAGCAGTTCAGTGCCGATGTTGCTCTGGACAAAGTGACGGATCAATTCAGCTCCGATGATGAGAAGGAGGATGAAGATGAGGAGGTCGAGGAACTCGCCACCAGACTCGACGACGTAAGCTTGCTCTCTTATGCTCCCATACCTAATGTAAATACTAATAAGATCATTCCACTGTAACCAACTCATGGTGCAGACTCGACGACGTAAGCTTGCTCTCTTATACTCCCATACCTGATGTAAATACTAATAAGATCATTCCACTGTAACCAACTCATGGTGCAGACTCGACGACGTAAGCTTGCTCTCTTATATTCCCATACCTGATGTAAATACTAATAAGATCATTCCACTGTAACTCATGGTGCAGACTCGACGACGTAAGCTTGCTCTCTTATACTCCCATACCTGATGTAAATACTAATTAGATCATTCCACTGTAACCAACTCATGGTGCAGACTTGACGACGTAAGCTTGCTCTCTTATACTCCCATACCTGATGTAAATACTAATAAGATCATTCCACTGTAACCAACTCATGGTGCAGACTCGACGACGTAAGCTTGCTGTCTTATACTCCCATACCTGATGTAAATACTAATAAGATCATTCCACTGTAACCAACTCATGGTGCAGACTCGACGACGTAAGCTTGCTCTCTTATACTCCCATACCTGATGTAAATACTAATAAGATCATTCCACTGTAACCAACTCATGGTGCAGACTCGACGACGTAAGCTTGCTCTCTTATACTCCCATACCTGATGTAAATACTAATAAGATCATTCCACTGTAACCAACTCATGGTGCAGACTCGACGACGTAAGCTTGCTCTCTTATATTCCCATACCTGATGTAAATACTAATAAGATCATTCCACTGTAACTCATGGTGCAGACTCGACGACGTAAGCTTGCTCTCTTATACTCCCATACCTGATGTAAATACTAATTAGATCATTCCACTGTAACCAACTCATGGTGCAGACTTGACGACGTAAGCTTGCTCTCTTATACTCCCATACCTGATGTAAATACTAATAAGATCATTCCACTGTAACCAACTCATGGTGCAGACTTGACGACGTAAGCTTGCTCTCTTATACTCCCATACCTGATGTAAATACTAATAAGATCATTCCACTGTAACCAACTCATGGTGCAGACTCAGTGATGTTGAATTGTGGAATAACTCCCTTAATTTCATACTTGATGTAAATGCTAATGAGATCATTCCACTGGAACCAACTTGATGATGGAAGCTTATTCCCTTAGTCAATCTCATGCTTAATATTTTGTTTTTCTCACTTTATATCATGCTTGATATGAGTATCCATGAGATCATATGAATTTTTATGGAAAACATCTCCCTTTTGGATTGTAGGGTTCTCATTAAGCAACATATCGCCAGAACTGTTGAAAGCTAGTTTCAGTATTTATCTGTAAACTGTAATTCTCTATTTGGCTGTGATTGTAGGCACTTGAGTGTGCAATAAAGGAGGAGGATAAATTATCTCACCAGCTGGAACAGGAACAGGAAGATGCCCTGGAGACCGCCATCCAGGAGGAACAGACCTACCTGAAGGAAATAGAACAGGAGGAGAAACGTGAGATCATCCTGGACGAAGAGACGGAGACAGAGAGCGAACTGGGGGTGAGTACAGAGAGCGGACTGGGGGTAGAGACAGAGAGGGAACTGGGGGTGAGTACAGAGAGCGAACTGGGGGTAGAGACAGAGAGGGAACTGGGGGTGAGTACACAGTGAACTGGGGGTGAGGACAGAGAGGGAACTGGGGGTGAGTACAGAGAGGGAACTGGGGGTGAGTACAGAGAGCGAACTGGGGGTGAGTACAGAGAGGGAACTGGGGGTGAGTACAGAGAGGGAACTGGGGGTGAGTACAGAGAGCGAACTGGGGGTGAGTACAGAGAGCGAACTTGGGGTGAGTACAGAGAGCGAACTTGGGGTGAGTACAGAGAGCGAACTGGGGGTGAGTACAGAGAGTGAACTGGGGGTGAGTACAGAGAGTGAACTGGGGGTAGAGACAGAGAGGGAACTGGGGGTGAGTACAGAAAGGGAACTGGGGGTAGAGACAGAGAGCGAACTGGGGGTAAGTACAGAGAGCAAACTGGGGTGAGTACAGAGAGTGAACTGGGGTGAGTACAGAGAGTGAACTGGGGGTAGAGACAGAGAGGGAACTGGGGGTGAGTACACAGAGGGAACTGGGGGTGAGTAAAGAGAGGGAACTGGGGGTAGAGACAGAGAGGGAACTGGGGGTGAGTACACAGAGTGAACTGGGGTGAGTACAGAGAGGGAACTGGGGGTAGAGACAGAGAGGGAACTGGGGTAGAGACAGTGAGGGAACTGGGGGTGAGTACACAGTGAACTGGGGGTGAGTACACAGAGTGAACTGGGGGTGAGTACAGAGGAACTGGGGGTAGAGACAGAGAGGGAACTGGGGGTAGAGACAGAGAGGGAACTGGGGGTAGAGACAGAGAGTGAACTGGGGGTGAGTACACAGAGTGAACTGGGGGTGAGTACACAGAGGAACTGGGGGTAGAGACAGAGAGGGAACTGGGGGTAGAGACAGAGAGAACTGGGGGTAGAGACAGCGAGGGAACTGGGATGAGTACACAGAGCGAACTGGGGGTGAGTACACAGAGCGAACTGGGGGTGAGTACACAGAGTGAACTGGGGGTGAGTACAGAGAGCGAACTGGGGGTGAGTACAGAGAGCGAACTGGGGGTGAGTACAGAGAGCGAACTGGGGGTGAGTACAAAGAAGGAACTGGGGGTGAGTACAGAGAGCGAACTGGGGGTAATTACAGAGAGGGAACTGGGGGTAGAGACAGAGAGAGAACTGGGGGTGAGTACAGAGAGGGAACTGGGGGTGAGTACAGAGAGGGAACTGGGGGTGAGTACACTGAGGGAACTGGGGGTAGAGACAGAGAGGGAACTGGGGGTGAGTACAGAGAGGGAACTGGGGGTGAGTACAGAGAGGGAACTGGGGCTAGAGACAGAGAGGGAACTGGGGCTAGAGACAGAGAGGGAACTGGGGGTGAGCACAGAACTGGTGGTAGGGGGGAAGTGGTAGACACCGAGTGGGCTAAGGATAAATACAAACCTTGTCAGCATGTACAAGACTGAACTAGTGCTTAGATGTAGAGGAGAAGATAGAGAGTGAATTTGTTGTAAAACTAGAAAGATCAATGTCAGATGTAAGGGAGTCACTGTGGTTATAAATAAATTTGGTACTTTTCATTAAACTCACTCCATCAAGAATATTGTTTACTATCTTATATCTGTCATAAACTAACTTCTTATATCTGTCATAAATTTATCCATATTGTTTTTTTAACTCCAATGTTACTGCTTCAGAACACCATGAATAGTGGTTCACTGCAGAGGAGCTGGGACTGGGAACAGATGGTCAAAGAATATGATGGTAAATTATCTTACACACTTAAACATAATCAAAATTATATACAAGTCTTAAGTATAACAGCTTTTAATGTGATAATACAACAGATTTTTTCAAAATTAGATGACATGCTCTAAGAGTGTACAAAGAGCAAGACTCTTCACTCCATGCCAAAACATGTCAATCTGGACAAGATGCTCCAGTATAGCTATTTCTGCTGCATGCCTTTCTATTCTTCAGCATATCATATACAGAAGGCAGCTCCAGTTAATCTTCTCAAAACTAATGGATAAAATGAAGGTCCCATTACAAAATAATTAATTCAAATACGTCAGTATATAGACAGGCCTATAAACACTGACCTGCTGTCATCTCGTCACATTTTGTCTTTCCTTCATTGTGACTTACATAGAGTAAATATACAAACAATCAAATATACGAGACAGCTTAAACAATGTGGTGCTAAGCCCTCATATATTTCGCCACCTTGGCTTTACAACACTCATTATAATGATGAAATGCTACAATCTGGTGGATTTTCAGAGCTCAGTCAGTATCACAAAAGGTCTGATATCATAATTTTTCGATGTTGCTTGAACCAAATCATTTCTGATTTTCATGAAAAACTTTTTATCGTGGTTTAAACAGCAAAATTGTTAATAATGTGAAGGCCTGCTACAAAAGCAAAGTATAGTAGTGACCTCTTGTGGAAGATTAATATTGCAGTGCCCTCTGGTGTTAAGATTTGCTGTCATTTGTAGAAGCTGCCCAGAGTGGGAGTACGATGAGCTGGGGTGACATGGTGGAGGAGTCAGATACCCGCACTCCAGGCAGAGTAGTACACATGCATGAAAAACTATCCTCACCATCCAGAAAAAGGCAAGAAACCTTTGTTTTATTCAAAATTTGTTAATTTTCATAAGATAATTTTGGCACATGTGCAACACATGAGAATTGCTTCACTTGATCCAATAGTCATAATTGAATTCAACTGAATCTTTATGACTCAAACTGAAAAAGGAAATACATTAATCTGGAATATGGTCAATTTGATCTTTTTTTCTAATGAAACAGAGTTATCTGCACTTACCATATGCATTAGTATATTGATGAGAATATTCAGCAGGCTGTGATGCAGGGTAGTTGATTAAATGAAATTGAATTGCCTTATTGTTTTACCAGGTCCCCAACTGAATCTCGCAAGCGTCACGAAGAGAAGCAAGCGAAGGCTCAAGAATTACGAGAGAAAATGCTGCAGGATAAAGCGGAGAGGCTGCGTATGCTGACCAGTAAGGTGAGAAGCAAGGACAACCAGCAATCATCAATGATAAAACACCTGCAGCCATTATATCATAACTAATCTGGAATAAGAATTTCAAGAAAAGAAATATTCACAATTGTCTTCCCTATTGTCTCATGGAATTTGATCCTTTAAATATTTAGTACATTTCTCTTCACACTACCATATACTTGCAGAAAGAATTGATATGTTTAATAAGAAAAACATCTCTGAAAATTATTCCCCCCCCCCCAAAAAAAAAAAGACCCCCTCCAAAAAAAAAAGAATTCTTCCTCTCCTCTCCCTAGTGCAAATCTACATGTAAAATATTGGCATTGTTCGGAGGAGAATTCAGTGCAGATTAAAATTGTATATGGGGAATATGAAGAACGAAAACACCAATATGTCTCATCAGAACCTGTGAATCATTGATATTCACTTTACTAGCCTTAGAAGAGTGTATAATGGGTGATGTTTGAATCTTAATAGGTGGAGGAAGTGAGAGTTTTGAAAGAGGAAATAATGCAGCAGAGACGCGTCACCATAGAATCCAAGATGCAACGGGCGGAAGAGAAACGCCGAGTACAGCTCCTGCAGAAAGCCCGCAAGGCTCACGAGGAAGAAACCAAGGTATGCCGCAGTCAGTTCTTACCACTCAGCTAATTTTGTTGAGATGGTATTGTTGGAACCTGTTCTGGATGGACATCTGGGTGTCTGTGACCGGTATTTTTTATAGTTGTATTCTGATGTGGTTATGATAGGTAAGGTAAGGTTGCATATAATGCTGAAACCAAACAATGTCTGTTCATAAGGCTTGATAGTAACTCTGTAGGATTTGAAACAGGAATCCCTGGGCCACAAGTTCTCAACCAATTGAGCTATTTTGGTCAGATTGAGATATTTTGCATGATGTATGCAAATTACTAAAGATATTTTTTGCATAACTTCATGTTTATAATAAGAAATATATATATAAAAATATTTTTGGGTATTCTTGAGTTTCCTTTTCGGAGCACTGGACGATAGTTGAACAGTTTAACAGTGATGATGTTTCTTTATGCAGGCAAGTGAGATAGCCTTCATCAACAGTCTGGAGATGCAGAACAAGCGTCATGACATCATCACGAAGCACCAGGAGTCGGAGGCGAGGCTGCATGAGATACAGGAGGAGAGACAGAGACGGGTGGAGGAGAAAGCTGCCAAAGAAGCTGCAGTAGAGGTAACACAAACACCCGCCAATGTCACTGTCACTTACCGGATTTACTTGAATATAAGAAGAGGTTTTCGAACCCAAAATTCAGTTAATGTTTGGGGGGGTCGTCTTATTCATGAGGGCAACCTGCGCACCTCAGGGGGAAATAAACTTCGCTCATACTGTCCAGGTACAAACTTCCCCATACAATCAACATCAATTTGGGTGGTCATCTTATACACGAGTTGTCTTATATTCGAGTAAATATGGTACCCTCACTTTGCCAGGATTTTAGGACTTGAATATTATGTGTCCAGATCTGAGTGAAGAATACTTTGATTGCACTTTTAATATTATGGGTTGGGTTTTCAAAATTATAACCAAATTTTATGCTCAAGGTATGTTTTGAGATATTGATGATATATGATTAATAAAATGAATCCAAATTAAGGTATAAAATGGTAAAGGTGACATTTCCATACTGTCAGCTCATATAGTAACTGGTTGGGATTCAAACTGGGAATCCCTGGATCTCAAGGCAATTACTCTACCAACTGAGCTATTTCTGCTGGTTAATATCAAATGGACTGGTCAATGATTATATATGATTATATTTGTAGGAAAGAAGGAAAGCGCTGGAAGCAGAGAGGCAGCAGAGACTGCATGAGATACAGGAAAGGCGGCGCCAAAGAGAAACAGAGTTTGAACAGAGACAGCAGGAGAGAGAGAAAGAGCGAGTAGAGGCTGCCAGACTGAAGGAGCGGGAACGTGGAGAACGCATCGCCGCCCTCAACGCACAGCAACAGGCTCACATAGAGGTCCTGCAGAAGAAAATACAACAGAAAGTAAGCCGAGAACTAACTATACATCTTACTATCACAGCTTCCTTGATATTCATTAGGCGAGGTTTGGGGACTGGAATGTTAGATGCGTGTTTTTCGGGTAGAAATAAGTTGAAATTTGGGACTGGAAGGATCAATGCATTTCCTGCATGTTGAAATAGGTTGAGATTTATAGACAATATTGCCTCAGAGTTATTTCCAGATTTGAACAGTGCCTTACAAATGGCTTATCAATGTCTTTGACCATGTCTACAGAGCCCCCATTTAAAAAAAATTAAACCTATTCTTTTTGACATACATATGTTTTTTTTTACTTATCTGATTGGATATTTTGATATGTTTAACAGCAAGATGACAGTGCCAGACGTCACAAGGAGAACCTGGACCAGATCCGAGAGAAAGCGTTTGAGATGACCGTCCTGAAACACTCCACAGAGGATCACAATGACGTCCCAGAACTCGCCCCCTACGACCGCAAGAAATACTGTACCTTCTGCAGTGTCATGGTAACAACTTATCTTTATATCCTCTTATTCATCATGTTCTCTGAATAAGATTCATAACATTCTCACTCATTGATAATGCTCAGACTTATATGCATTTTCCAAATCACATTTCTTTTTTAACTTAATAATTATATAATATAAAGACATTGAATTTCATTGAAATAAAACTAAAATACTCTGTCTTGTAGATACCATCTGAGGTTTACCTACAGAGTCATTTGAGAGGAAAGAACCATCGTCAGGCCATGTTGGACAACAATGGAGGAAAGGAACTTACCAAAGAGGATATAGTGAGTAGTGTCCCCTAGTGTTAAACAGGAGAACTAGCATCAGTGCCCTCTAGTGACAAAATTCAACCCAAAATGATATCAATGTGAAAGCCTTTGAAGGAAGAAAAATGCCAATTTCACAGGAATTTACACTAAGAAGCCTCTCCCCCCAAAAAAAAAAAAATCACTGTTAAAAGATATAAATTATTTAAAGACAGTGAGGTGATTGTTGTTCTTTACCTTTTTACAGGAACAATTTAACCTGAAGCATATCTCGGATGCCCCAACCGATAAGCCAGATCCCAGGATAGCAGTTGACAAGGAGAGACAAAAGACGCTGAAAAAACGATGCAAGAAGCTGAGGCAGCGCATGAGTCAGAGGTAGGTAACCCCCAAGGGACACTTCATAATCTTAACCTCTTCCGTAGCAAATGCTTAAGAAACAAAATTGTGACTCTTAGTATTTTACCTGATGTTTTCTTTCTCTTTGTAACTTTGAATGGGATGATCTAAATCATTTAAGTTTGAACATTGGATGATGCATCACAATGAATACTTAACTGACAATCCTCCCTGGTTGTTAGGTCCCGATATAATATCACATTTTAAGTTTCTGAATATTTATTTGGAAACAGACATAATATAATACAGCTATATTTTTACATAACAAGTCTGAAAAGGTTGATTAAAGTTATGATGCCATTGTTTAGATTATGTAATTTGAAATATATTTTGATTCTACAGAATTGAAAAACATATATTGGCTCAATAACATTATCTGAATCATGACAAAAATAACACATAATAGATGTCACCGAGTTTTTGTGGGTGATCCTTATTGGAATTATCCAAACATTTGGTGGTATATAAATTCACTGGTTAAAAAAATATTTTCCAGAAATTAAAGAATTCCTTAAAAGTATGCATTTTTATCCAGACACATATTTCATAGAATATTTTTATTTCATAATATGTCATTACTTCAAGGAAAATTAATTAATATTGGCATGTTGTTAAATTCAAACTACTAAAATGTCACTCAGATGGCATGGATCGATTTTCAAAAGCAATTAAAGTCTTGGCTAGCTAATTGCACTTTAACATTTTACTGGGCATTGTTGTAATGGCAACGAAGAGAATCCAAAAAGGCATCAACACAAAACGCTCAGATTTACATTAGTAAAACACGAGTAATAATCACATTGCGATGATCATAGCATATGCTTGAGTGAGTCGGTGATCAGCAACGCAGCATTACTGGCGGCTGAATCATTATTACATTGTGTAGATGTTTGCACAGGCTATTCATATATGATCCACTGGGTCTGATTTAGCGGTAAAACAATATAATCAAACTACTAGCAAGGTGTTTTGCATGCACATGACCTTTCTATTGGAAAAATGGAAATGTATGAGTAGCGCTTCTTTAATTAAAAGCGCATCGTGAACTGTTGCATTTTAAGTTTAGCTTCAGCTTTGTTTTGTGCCTTAATATTTTGGATAAGTCAGATGGGGAAGTGGCAAAGATATACTTTAGATTTAGTAATCTCATGAAGTATTTAGATTTTTTTTTAAATGCACCAATTTTTAGTTAGCCCAAGTGGTAGGGTTTTAATGCTTTTTGCTTATTTGGGGTAGTTTGCATTTATAGAATCAATTTCAATTGGATTTTGGTGGCATTGAGAAAAGAATATAATAAAATCATGATGCAATATTAGAGATCTGATTTTTCCCAGCGAGGGGTACTGTAACTTGTAGCAGACAAGCTTCAGGATATATCTTGTTTATTGCACACATAAAACTCCCAGATGCAACTTAATGTTTGTGAATAATTTAAAGAATTGGATAAGATATTATGTATCAATCAGTATATCAGCAATAAATATTATGTCCTCTCAGTAAAATGTAAAAAACCATTATTGAAGGCAGTAATATTTGTGTCAAGGAGATATAAGTATATTATTGAGAGCCTATATAATAATAGAGATTAACTAAGTTCCATGGTTGGGTCCTCCTCTGGTGATAGGCTTGGTCTGAATACCTCCCATCCCCTCGTCCAGGCTACTTATGGTAGAACCATGGTTGGGTCCTCCCATCCCCTCATCCAGGCCTACTCCGGGTAGAACCATGGTTGGGTCCTCCTCTGGTAATAGGCCTGGTCTGAATACCTCCCATCCCCTCTTCCAGGCCTACTTAGGGTAGAACCATGGTTGGGTCCTCCTCTGGTGATAGGCCTGGTCTGAATGCCTCCCATCCCCTCGTCCAGGCCTACTCAGGGTAGAACCATGGTTGGGTCCTCCTCTGGTGATAGGCCTGGTCTGAATACCTCCCACCCCCTCGTCCAGGCCTACTCAGGGTAGAACCATGGTTGGGTCCTCCTCTGGTGATAGGCCTGGTCTGAATACCTCCCACCCCCTCGTCCAGGCCTACTCCGGGTAGAACCATGGTTGGGTCCTCCTCTGGTAATAGGCCTGGTCTGAATACCTCCCATCCCCTCTTCCAGGCCTACTTAGGGTAGAACCATGGTTGGGTCCTCCTCTGGTGATAGGCCTGGTCTGAATGCCTCCCATCCCCTCGTCCAGGCCTACTCAGGGTAGAACCATGGTTGGGTCCTCCTCTGGTGATAGGCCTGGTCTGAATGCCTCCCATCCCCTCGTCCAGGCCTACTCAGGGTAGAACCATGGTTGGGTCCTCCTCTGGTGATAGGCCTGGTCTGAATACCTCCCACCCCCTCGTCCAGGCCTACTCAGGGTAGAACCATGGTTGGGTCCTCCTCTGGTGATAGGCCAGGTCTGAATACCTCCCATCCCCTCTTCCAGGCAATTTGGGTTAGAACCATGGTTGGGTCCTCCTCTGGTGATAGGCCTGGTCTGAATACCTCCCATCCCCTCGTCCAGGCTTACTCAGGGTAGAACCATGGTTGGGTCCTCCTCTGGTGATAGGCCTGGTCTGAATACCTCCCATCCCCTCGTCCAGGCCTACTCAGGGTAGAACCATGGTTGGGTCCTCCTCTGGTGATAGGCCAGGTCTGAATACCTCCCATCCCCTCTTCCAGGCAATTTGGGTTAGAACCATGGTTGGGTCCTCCTCTGGTGATAGGCCTGGTCTGAATACCTCCCATCCCCTCGTCCAGGCTTACTCAGGGTAGAACCATGGTTGGGTCCTCCTCTGGTGATAGGCCTGGTCTGAATACCTCCCATCCCCTCGTCCAGGCCTACTCAGGGTAGAACCATGGTTGGGTCCTCCTCTGGTGATAGGCCAGGTCTGAATACCTCCCATCCCCTCTTCCAGGCAATTTGGGTTAGAACCATGGTTGGGTCCTCCTCTGGTGATAGGCCTGGTCTGAATACCTCCCATCCCCTCGTCCAGGCTTACTCAGGGTAGAACCATGGTTGGGTCCTCCTCTGGTGATAGGCCTGGTCTGAATACCTCCCATCCCCTCGTCCAGGCTTACTCAGGGTAGAACCATGGTTGGGTCCTCCTCTGGTGATAGGCCTGGTCTGAATACCTCCCATCCCCTCTTCCAGGCCTACTCAGGGTAGAACCATGGTTGGGTCCTCCTCTGGTGATAGGCCTGGTCTGAATACCTCCCATCCCCTCATCCAGGCCTTCTTAGGGTAGAACCATGGTTGGGTCCTCCTCTGGTGATAGGCCTGGTCTGAATGCCTCCCATCCCCTCTTCCAGGCCTACTTAGGGTAGAACCATGGTTGGGTCCTCCTCTGGTGATAGGCCTGGTCTGAATACCTCCCATCCCCTCGTCCAGGCTTACTCAGGGTAGAACCATGGTTGGGTCCTCCTCTGGTGATAGGCCTGGTCTGAATACCTCCCATCCCCTCTTCCAGGCCTACTCAGGGTAGAACCATGGTTGGGTCCTCCTCTGGTGATAGGCCTGGTCTGAATACCTCCCATCCCCTCATCCAGGCCTTCTTAGGGTAGAACCATGGTTGGGTCCTCCTCTGGTGATAGGCCTGGTCTGAATACCTCCCATCCCCTCATCCAGGCCTTCTTAGGGTAGAACCATGGTTGGGTCCTCCTCTGGTGATAGGCCTGGTCTGAATACGTCCCACCCCCTCGTCCAGGCCTACTCAGGGTAGAACCATGGTTGGGTCCTCCTCTGGTGGTTGGCCTGGTCTGAATACCTCCCATCCCCTCGTCCAGGCTACTTATGGTAGAACCATGGTTGGGTCCTCCTCTGGTGATAGGCCTGGTCTGAATACCTCCCATCCCGTCATCCAGGCCTACTTAGGGTAGAACCATGGTTGGGTCCTCCTCTGGTGATAGGCCTGGTCTGAATACCTCCCATCCCGTCATCCAGGCCTACTCAGGGTAGAAACATGGTTGGGTCCTCCTCTGGTGATAGGCCTGGTCTGAATACCTCCCATCCCGTCATCCAGGCCTACTCAGGGTAGAAACATGGTTGGGTCCTCCTCTGGTGATAGGCCTGGTCTGAATACCTCCCATCCCCTCGTCCAGGCCTACTCAGGGTAGAACCATGGTTGGGTCCTCCTCTGGTGATAGGCCTGGTCTGAATACCTCCCATCCCCTCGTCCAGGCCTACTCAGGGTAGAACCATGGTTGGGTCCTCCTCTGGTGATAGGCCTGGTCTGAATGCCTCCCATGCCCTCGTCCAGGCTACTCAGGGTAGAACCATGGTTGGGTCCTCCTCTGGTGATAGGCCTGGTCTGAATGCCTCCCATGCCCTCGTCCAGGCTACTTAGGGTAGAACCATCAAAGTAGGGGGGGGGGCACAAGTAGAAAATAGCATGGCAAATCTGATTTATGTCATTTTGGGAACAGATTGTTGCTTTTCTGCTGCAATACATCTGGTCATGAATAATTAAGTGCCATTGTTCTGTGGTGGATCCTGTATCCATATAGGTTGTATTTATAACTTTCCGTCCCTTCAGACAACAATATAAAATAACAAACAAAATATAAAACCAACAGCCCTTTTATCTGAAATTTAAAAAAAAATCATTTAATGTATGAATTGTATAACAGAACAGAAGATTAGTACAGACAATTTGGTTCTCATGTTCTGAGGTTCATAAGTACTCTGGCATAGTCTGTGTCAATTCATATTTAGAATTGAAATTTTGAAGAATGAAGCCCAACAGACATGTACCAATTGGTCTTTGTAGACTTTTTTTATTTTTAGTTTTTTGGGACAAAACATGTTCCAAAGGAGAAACAATGAAACTTTTTTAACAACTGAGAGACACCATAAACAAGATTTTATTTTTGAAGGGCAGCAATAAATTCCAGATTTTCTGAAATCATCCAAAACAACAGAATTCACAATAACAGATTTATTGCAAGACCAACCTGTAATTTGGTTTGATGGATTACACAATTACCTCGTTCACAACTGGTAAATGCCCAGAAATTGATATTGATGGCAGAAATTCATGATGAAATTGACATGATTGTGTCGGCAACATGGCGAGGGTGAGACACTCAGAGGCAACGGTAAAGCGCTGTCCAAATGAACACAGTGGGCTTAAATTTCACAAGGTCATTTTGTCTCTGACACCAGCACAATCTGTTTTGGTAATAGGGCACTTTTCTAAGGGACATTTTCATGTTGATTGCACTTTCCACTGAAATGAAATATTACAAGATGTTAATATCGCTACTCATGAAGTGAAGCGATTATCCTGTAAAATCCATTACACCATGTTGATGGCCACACTTCCAAATTTGCCAATCGTAATTTTCTACCACTAATTGAATTATGACATGTTTTATTGTCAAAATTTTGTGGTAGGGAACATTTTGTTAACAAATGAGTTCACTTTGCAGAGCCATATTTGTTTGAACCCAACTGTTGATGAATCTGTCATTTATTTTAAACAATTAAGTGACACACTCATTCTGCTGTATTTTCAGGGACTTTTATTTCTCAGGTTATTTTCACCATCATGATGCAGATTTAATTCAGTAAAACTGTTTTGATGCCTATCTCGTAATGTATCAAAAAGAGTAAAACATGATTCAGAAGTGTAAACTGTTAACTACTTTGAAGATGTGCAAAGATCACAATTAAATGATGATTTAGGGTCGAGGACGGGATGGTGATGTGCATCATACTGCCTGCCCTTTCTTAGGGTCGAGGACGGAATGGTGATGTGCATCATACTGCCTGCCCTTTCTTAGGGTCAAGGACGGAATGGTGATGTGCATCATACTGCCTGCCCTTTCTTAGGGCTGAGGACGGGATGGTGATGTGCATCATACTGCCTGCCCTTTCTTAGGGCTGAGGACGGGATGGTGATGTCCATCATACTGCCTGCCCTTTCTTAGGGCTGAGGACGGGATGGTGATGTACATCATACTGCCTGCCCTTTCTTAGGGCTGAGGACGGGATGGTGATGTGCATCATACTGCCTGCCCTTTCTTAGGGCTGAGGACGGGATGGTGATGTGCATCATACTGCCTGCCCTTTCTTAGGGCTGAGGACGGGATGGTGATGTGCATCATGCTGCCTGCCCTTTCTTAGGGCTGAGGACGGGATGGTGATGTGCATCATGCTGCCTGCCCTTTCTTAGGGCTGAGGACGGGATGGTGATGTGCATCATGCTGCCTGCCCTTTCTTAGGGTCGAGGACGGGATGGTGATGTGCATCATGCTGCCTGCCCTTTCTTAGGGTCGAGGACGGGATGGTGATGTGCATCATTCTGCCTGCCCTTTCTTAAGGTCGAGGACGGGTTGGTGATGTGCATCATTCTGCCTGCCCTTTCTTAGGGTCGAGGACAGGATGGTGATGTGCATCATGCTGCCTGCCCTTTCTTAGGGTCGAGGACGGGATGGTGATGTCCATCATACTGCCTGCCCTTTCTTAGGGTCGAGGACGGGATGGTGATGTGCATCATGCTGCCTGCCCTTTCTTAGGGTCGAGGACGGGATGGTGATGTCCATCATACTGCCTGCCCTTTCATAGGGCTGAGGACGGGATGGTGATGTGCATCATACTGCCTGCCCTTTCTTAGGGCTGAGAACGGGATGGTGATGTGCATCATACTGCCTGCCCTTTCGTAGGGCTGAGGACGGGATGGTGATGTGCATCATACTGCCTGCCCTGTGTGCCAAGCTTGGCATGATCGCCTCATTTGATTCACCTCCAAGCCGCAAACCCTCACACATGCCAAATGACCTATGCAACTCCTCTTTAATCCACTAGTGTCATTTCTTTCTTTACTTGAGAGACAGACCATTTTAGATAATGTTTTGAGGGTTAGAAATATAGAAAGAAATCCCATATCACTTGGCAGTGAATATTTTTGACATGAAAACTCAATTTTTCAGTCCTCATTTTATTTGGATTGAAAATAATGTGATATAAGCTATAGAGGTAAAGACCTACTATTAAAATATGTTTAATTACAAAGGAAAAATAGCTGTGTCTTTATAATGAATCTGGGACTCAACTGTTCAATAATTGAACACCTTTCTAGTCCAGAATTAACACCAGTTCTCGTTTCCAACGGGTCAGAGATTTACGATGATAAAATTTGTCATGAAATGTTCAAATTTCATTACTCACGCTGAAAAAGCTTGACTTGCCGCAAAAAGTGTGATTAGTAGATTTGGCAGAAGCTTTACACACAGAGCTGAATAAACTTTTCAGAAGTGAGGGATTATTTGAGAAGTAACATTATTGCTTAACATTGCTAAAATACTGCCAGATCAAGGAACACTGTTAGATTTCATTTCAGAGTTTGCCAAGTAAAATCTGGCCACAATACGGTGGTGGAAAAAAAGTGTAATTTTGTTATGGCTAAAAGCGTCACAACGGAGACTCTTTCCCTGTGGGGCTAATTAGGTCAGAATGGAGTTGTGTGTCTTTGTCGTAGCAATACATAATGAAATCAAATTTGAAAACGAAGCGGGATAATCTACTTGAAATCCATGATAATCCATTTCAAATGGAGGATTAAGGCTGCAGGCTGTTTGTTAGATTAGATTAGTGATGAGAAACTGCCTCAGAAAGCTGGGATGACTGTGTGATGCCAAACGTATCACTTGTTGTCAGCTTGTTGGAATCATTTAGGCACGGCCACTTGGGATAATGCCATTTTGTTGTCAACTTCAAAATGTTACAAATGTGTCAAATTGATGAAAATGCATGCTCTTGATACTTATTGAGGGACAATAGATTTTCCATCACTCCACTAAAGTATAGAAAAGAGATTAGTGGGATGTGGATTGGACACTTCATCAAATCTACTAGCGACGTAGAGTAGACACATTTAATGACACATGGAGTTGATATTAATGGACAGACACATTTCAGTCACACCTGGAACAGACGCAATAATGACACATGAAGCAGACACATGTGCAGACACATTTGAGTTGTACATTGGATAGACACATGAATGACACATGAAGAAGTCATGTTAGTCATTGCCACAAAGGATTGACACACATTGACTTTGGTTTGACACATAAGTCATGTCTCAGCCCATGGACCATGTTGACAGATGCATTATTGGGGTTTGACATTCCTAAATATCAAAATGGATTAACTCTTGTTGAGGAGAAAATAAACATCTCTACTTTAGCCTGAAAAGCATATAATAGTCTCCATGGACACTTATTAAACAGTCATTTTATAAATTACTGGAAGGTAACTTCTGAGCATTATGGGTTATAGTTGCCAATATATAAGTTATTTAAGACCAAATGCATTTAAGCAATGGCAACTTTTGACCATTTGGAGTCATTTAATGATTTATTTTGACATTTTGCAAAACCTGTTTGTGACCAAATTGAATTATTTAATGATTTATTTTGTCAGAACTTAAGAAAATCATAAAGTGAGATGGACTTGATGTCCACACATGATTTACATCTATCCCTAGACAACTGTGAGTAAATAGGCAGTGACCAGATCCCATCCTTATCACTTACGTAGCATTCCATTGTCTCTTTATTATTGCTACCTTTATGCCTCAGTCACATTTGCACCGGGCGCCGGCGGGGAAGTTAGAATCGGCCGACTTCACAATCTGCCGGGTGCCGGGGAGTTTATCACCAACAATCTGAGAGATGCCGTAGCTGTGGTCACATTATTAAAGGGCACCGCACGGCATGTGCAAAACTGAATAGCACAGACGTCTGTAGGATATCTTTACGACGTCTGTTTCGTGACACAGACGTCTGCAGGATGTCTTTGAGACGTCTGGGTAGGCTTAAAAAAAATATTTAATCCTATTTTCACCACACAATGCCACCGGCAGCCCTAAGATAATCTACCGATGTCCCTGCGGGACACTGCCGGGACCCTGCCGTGTACTTTAAGATGATATTTGATGATAAGACATCGGGGAAACGCCGGCAACTTTTATGTTCCAGATAAAAGTTCCCGATGACCCGCCCGACGTCTTAAAGATGCCCAATTGTGGCCGATGATCTCCCGGTGCCCGCACGGCAATCTGAACTGCCTGCCGATTTTGTAAAAAAAACCATCGGCCGGGCATCTTTACTGAAATCGGCGCAAATGTGACTGAGGCATTTCTCAGTAGAACTTCTTGTATACAAATACACTTTAAGCTACCATGCCCAAGCTGGAAGACTTGGAAGAAGTGAAAATACTGGTGGTGTTATACAAGGCACACACAGTAGACTATGTTTGATGTTATCTGTATTCAGGCTGCTGGTATTGGGGTGGGACAGGGGCCTTGATCTTTAATAGTGTCTTTGAAAAAGATCAGACAACAGAGTGCAAGTGCACTTACAAGACTGCCACACAGAGCATGAAAATCAGGTCAGATAACAACCTTTAAATACAGCAATTGCAGTGCAATGTATACAGTATTTAAGGAATCCGGCTGCAGCCATATCTACTATTATTATTGACACCACAGATTATTACAGTACCTTTTGTGTCATTTGTCACAAGGTATCTATTGGTTTTGTTGTTTTTTCTTAATCTACATTGTTTTTTATGGAAGTTAGAGTATAGTGACAGTTCCTCACACTTCATTGTTGTCAGAGCAGAAGGGGAAATGCGATGTACCATCTTGAAGCCACAGCTCAAACAGAGAAGATCTGGCAAACAGCAATGCATTTTTCTGGCCAAACATTTCTACTTTGACATTGTAAACACACAGATATGAGCTTGAAATCATTATCATCTACATTTTGTAGAGCAAGTTTGTACAGACCCATTATGTTCATGTCTGGAAAGGAACAAAAAGTTCTTCTTTGGGGTATGTTTGTAGTCTTCATACGGTAAAGAGACACGTATCATTTTGTCCACCATCATACATCTCCAGTGTCAGATTGCGTGTCAGGAAATGTACTTTTGTGCCTGACATTTTCATCCAAGTTTTGAAACCCTGTCACTTCTTGTAATATTGGTTCTCAGTAAACATGTAGCAAACACACTTTCTGCCAGGATCAATTTCAGTGTAAAGATGGCTGTCATCTCCCGTCAAAGCTTTCTGTCGTTAAAATATATTTTGAGTAGGGCTTGAAATAATTAGTTTTAATATGATGAAGAGAAACTGCTTTTTCAAATATTGAATCATCAAAATCGGTTTTCTTTTACGTTTTTATGTGATGATATATAATGTTCTCATATAATGGATGTAGAGATCATGTTGTGGTCATATAATAAATTTACTCATATAATGGATGTAGTGGTCATATAATGGATGTAGTGGTCATATAACGGATGTAGTGGTCATATAACGGATGTAGTGGTCATATAATGGATGTAGTGGTCATATAATGGATGTAGTGGTCATATAACGGATGTAGTGGTCATATAACGGATGTAGTGGTCATATAATGGATGTAGTGGTCATATAACGGATGTAGTGGTCATATAATGGATGTAGTGGTCATATAACGGATGTAGTGGTCATATAATGGATGTAGTGGTCATATAACGGATGTAGTGGTCATATAATGGATGTAGAGGTCATATAATGGATGTAGTGGTCATATAATGGATGTAGTGGTCATATAATGGATGTAGTGGTCATATAATGGACTCGTGTCAAACACGGTCTCATTGCACAGTTCAGTTGAAACTTTGTTTCATAATTTTTCACAACCTTTTTGTACCTCTCTAGATCAATACATGTCTCATCAATTTTGCAAAATCAAAAACAAAAATGGCTTTTTGCACAAAAGTGTGTTTTATTTATGCAATTTGAAGGCAATTGTAGCTGTCACAGGTGAGCGATCTGCTAATATTGTCGTCCGTGCCCTGTGATCGTGCCCCATTGTTACATCAGTTCAATGCTTGTCAATCATCCACCAATGAAAATTGACGCAGAATTACTGCACGTGATTCCAAAATTGGCGACCTAACCACCAACAATTCCCACCTGAAATTGGCTGCAAATTTGACTTTTGTTGGATCCCGGCATAACATGCTAGTGTAAAAGCATATTCCAAAATGAAGATTAATAAAACAAAAAGTAGCAATCATCTGTGATTTCCGTTTCCGTCCTCACATTTCATATGCAGATTAGTCGATTGCATGTTGCCCTGTCATCGCAGGTCAAATTGTCCTCATCTTAATCAGTAACGAACATGAAATCTGCACAAAATAAAATGTCCTGCCTCCAGAAAAACACACATCAGTATCGTGACACCTGCTTATGAAGTGACTTTGCCAAACAAATGAGGAAAATAGTGTATATTTAATCAGATAAAGTTAGACTTTACTAATGTAAAGTGCTTGACTATATGGCTGAGATTACAATTAAATTGCATATTAAAATGAATCAAATCAGTAGCATATTTAACAATAAATTATATTTGGGTGTCATTCCTATTTAGAATGTAGTTGTGGATATCAGATAAAGGAATTAGAAATAACAACCATTACATTGAAGACTCCCTTCTATCTGATCACTTATAACATATATGGTCACTTATGACATACTGTCTGATCACTTATGACATACTATCTGATCACTTATGACATTATTGGATCATTTATGACATACTATCTGATCACTTATGCCATACTATCTGATCACTTGTAACATTATCTGATCACTTCTGACATATTTTCTGATCACTTATGACATATCTGATCACATATGACATTTGATCACATATGACCTATTATCTGATCCCTTATGACATATTTTCTGATCACTTATAACATTATCTGATCACTTATGACATATCTGATCACTTGTGACATACTATCTGATCACTTATGGCATTATCTGATCACTTGTGACATACTATCCAATCACTTATGACATACTATCTGATCACTTGTGACATACTCTGATCACATATGACATTTGATCACATATAACATATTATCTGATCCCTTATGACATACTTTCTGATCACTTATAACATTATCTGATCACTTATGACATATCTGATCACTTGTGACATACTATCTGATCACATGTGACATACTATTTGATCACTTATGACATTATCTGATCACTTGTGACATACTCTGATCTCACATGACATTATCTGATCACTTATGACATACTATTTGATCACTTATAACATTATCTGATCAATTGTGACATACTCTGATCACATATGACATTATCTGATCACTTGTGACATACTCTGATCTCACATGACATACTATCTGACATATCATCCAATCACTTATGACATTCAATCTGATCACTTATAACACTATGCAAATTACAAAATGTTCAATTTTAGAATAAAGGACTCCACAAAGTTACAAAAGTTGACATGAAAATGCGATATGATTTTGCATAGAGATGTACAAGTCTTGTGTTTATATTTGCAGGGGCACAGAGTACGAGAATTCTTTGATCACCAAGCAACAGACTGTGGATTCTGAGCACCGAGCCAAGTAAGTTTACGCACTTTATATCTCTGCTCCCAGATATAAATACTACTTTCATATGCAACAGCCACCAAGATCGTTTTAGAGTGCATATCTTAACCCTTCTTAGTTTAAATGTGTCGCTTTCAAAAGAAAATGTAAATATCAGATTGAAATGATCTTGAAAAGATCTTGAAAAGTGATCTTATTTTGAAGTAGAAAATCCTATGGACTTAGCAAATCGTTTGATAGTTTTTGCAGCAGATTAAGTATGTTGCATTCAAAGAACTAACTAATTTGAAATCAGTTAATTATTGATATGACAAGAAAGTTGTAAAAATACAGAAAAAGCTGCGGCTTGATTGACAAGAAACATCTTTTTACTTTGTTTCGTTTTCACAAATGACTTTAATTTCCTTTGGGACAGTTTCTTGAGAGGATTGAAATCATATGATGCGGACCCACCATTGTTGTACAGGAATTTATTTCAGTTGGAATTGATTAGATGATATGTTTCACAGTGGGAATTGGCAAGCGTCTCGTACTTCGCATTGAGCCGTGTAAACCTTGATTGACACCTTGAAAAGTACAGAATCATGCATTTGTTCGTGTCATCACAAAAAAGTAGAGTTTTGTTGCTTTGTAAGTGCCCATTGGGAGCCTTTATCATGATATTGTACCCTTCGTGTGATACCAGTTAGTCGTGTCTACACTTCTTTCCTCTCTTTTGTGATTTCGAAATAAGCCAATGTTGGCTGGGAGATGATTTGGAAAATTTGCTTTATTTTTGTGACCCAGATATCTCAGGTTACTTAAATAAAAATAAATCAGTGTTGAGTCTTACGTGTTTCTGTGTTAAATGGCATCTGCTGTCCAAAAGCATGGCAATAAGTTGATCGCAAGAAATAGTTTAATCAGAAAGTTTCATTGTGTAATGCTGCCACCTGTTGTCAAATTTTGAATCATTTGACTTCTGTTTGTATAAATTTACACAAGATCAGATCACACTTAAAAATGCACCCAAGCATGACAAGAGATAATAAAACATGAATTCTACTCTAAATGTATATTCAGATCTTTTTAATTTTTTTTATTACAATTCATTGCTGATATCATTAAATTGAACTTGAAAACTGCTTCACATGCCAGTTAGTGAAATTTGATGGGACAGAATGACAAAAATGTTGATTTGCTAAAATACTGGTATTTTGTCCCCAGCAGAGTAAATAGTTTAAATTCCTGAGTGTCAGATTTCATGTCAAACATTAGCAATAGCCATATTACCTGAGATATTAAATATGATCAGGTGATTAAATATACAAATCACAAAATAAATGGATTGCTTATAAAGCAGCCTGGAGATGTAAGATTAAACCCGAGCCGTTGGCAGTAGGAATTGGGGAAATAAATAGTGTTGGTCCATTGTGTGTTTGAATGTATAACGAGTTATATATCATATCTGAGCTCGTGAAGCCTTGTCTCTCTATGTCAACACATTTAAATCACCACACAACATTATGATATCAGTTACAACACCACCAGAACAGAGTGCAGGGAGAGTAGGATTATCAGGAAATAAAATCAACACTATATTTGGAGAGGATGATGAAAGTGTAATCCA
Source organism: Amphiduros pacificus (assembly GCA_949316495.1). Classification (NCBI taxonomy): domain Eukaryota; kingdom Metazoa; phylum Annelida; class Polychaeta; order Phyllodocida; family Hesionidae; genus Amphiduros; species Amphiduros pacificus. The sequence goes on from OX439010.1 coordinate 14,812,216, forward strand.
CGGTATTAGAGGTGTTATCAATCAACCTGTCAGGACCTCCGACATCAAAGCCGACACAGCGCGCTCTCCTTTGTCAGGTGTGTTGTGATACTCGTGTTGGACATTGTGGAGAGAGAGTGTGAGTGACCAAAGGTCATCTCCTCTGTTCTGACCACTCAGTGCTTCACAGTGATATTAACAGATTATGATCCGCTAATTTTCCTCTTACCTACCAATTGTGATTGTTTAGTTGATACAGGTATCACTTTTCTGTAATTCACCAAGAAAGATTATTTAGTTAAGCTTCAATTTTATCATTATGAGTAACTTGTAGAGCTGTCACTCATGAGCAGGTGGTCAAACTGATAATCAGACTTAAGAGATCGGTTAGAAATAGATACAAATGAACTTCACTGTTTATATAGTTGTGTTATGATTAAATAAGGAGCTGCCCATATGCAGAAGCCAGGAGTTGAGGACTTAGTAGAGAAAGTAAGGACCTGCTCCCAAACATGATGCATGAAGAACTAGGATAACAACCGTCTGATACAGTCACAGTTTACCATGTGTGAATATGGTAACTGTGACTGGAGCATACCTGTTAATATGGTGACTGACTGGGGCATACCTGTAAATATGGTGACTGACTGGGGCATACCTGTAAATATGGTGACTGACTGGGGCATACCTGTGAATATGGTAACTGTGACTGGGGCATACCTGTGAATATGGTACCTGTGACTGGGCCATACTTGTGAATATGGTAACTGTGATTGGGCCATACTTGTGAATATGGTACCTGTGACTGGGCCATACCTGTGAATATGGTACCTGTGACTGGGGCATACCTGTGAATATGGTATCTGTGACTGGGCCATACTTGTGAATATGGTAACTGTGACTGGACCATACCTGTGAATATGGTATCTGTGACTGGACCATACTTGTGAATATGGTACCTGTGACTGGGCCATACTTGTGAATATGGTACCTGTGACTGGGCCATACCTGTGAATATGGTACCTGTGACTGGGGCATACCTGTGAATATGGTATCTGTGACTGGGCCATACTTGTGAATATGGTAACTGTGACTGGGGCATACCTGTGAATATGGTACCTGTGACTGGGGTATAACTGTGAATATGGCAACTGTGACTGGGGCATACCTGTGAATATGGTATCTGTGACTGGACCATACTTGTGAATATGGTACCTGTGACTGGGGCATACCTGTGAATATGGTACCTGTGACTGGGGTATAACTGTGAATATGGTACCTGTGACTGGGGCATACCTGTGAATATGGTACCTGTGACTGGGGCATAACAGTGAATATGGTACCTGTGACTGGAGCATACCTGTGAATATGGTATCTGTGACTGGGGCATACCTGTGAATATGGTATCTGTGACTGGACCATACCTGTGAATATGGTAACTGTGACTGGGGCATACCTGTGAATATGGTACCTGTGACTGGACCATACTTGTGAATATGGTACCTGTGACTGGGGCATACCTGTGAATATGGTACCTGTGACTGGGGCATAACAGTGAATATGGTACCTGTGACTGGGGCATACCTGTGAATATGGTATCTGTGACTGGGGCATACCTGTGAATATGGTATCTGTGACTGGACCATACCTGTGAATATGGTAACTGTGACTGGGGCATACCTGTGAATATGGTAACTGTGACTGGGGCATATCTGTGAATATGGTGACTGTGACTGGGGCATACCTGTTAATATGGTACCTGTGACTGGAGCATACCTGTTAATATGGTAACTGTGACTGGGGCATACTTGTGAATATGGTACCTGTGACTGGGGCATACCTGTGAATATGGTACCTGTGACTGGTGTATAACTGTGAATATTGTGACTGTGACTGGGGCATACCTGTGAATATGGTAACTGTGACTGGGGCATACCTGTGAATATGGTAACTGTGACTGGGGCATGCCTGTGAATATGGTGACTGTGACTGGGGCATACCTGTTAATATGGTACCTGTGACTGGAGCATACCTGTTAATATGGTAACTGTGACTGGGGCATACCTGTTAATATGGTACCTGTGACTGGAGCATACCTGTTAATATGGTAACTGTGACTGGGGCATACTTGTGAATATGGTACCTGTGACTGGGGCATACCTGTGAATATGGCAACTGTGACTGGGACATACCTGTGAATATTGTGACTGTGACTGGGGCATACCTGTGAATATGGTAACTGTGACTGGGGCATACCTGTGAATATGGTAACTGTGACTGGGGCATGCCTGTGAATATGGTGACTGTGACTGGGGCATACCTGTTAATATGGTACCTGTGACTGGAGCATACCTGTTAATATGGTACCTGTGACTGGGGTATAACTGTGAATATGGTACCTGTGACTGGGGTATAACTGTGAATATGGTACATGATATTATAACAAAAATTAAGTTGTCAATTACAAAGATGATTTGATTTTTAGACTTATTCAAATATAATATTCTGAAAATTAATTTCTCCCTCCCAGACAAAGTAAAATAATATCTGCATGAAAATTTAATAATCATCCAATATTTGTGAGAGTCAATATTGTGTTTGTTGTGAGGCATGGGGGGGGGGCTGGTGCACAGCCTGGGTATGATAGCTTTGAGCGCTAATTAGTGAATCAAAAATGTTGGTTTGCTGAGGGTAAACCAGAGACAGATTGCCACCAGAACTTGGATTTATCTGAAATATTTACTCTTGAGCTTGACGACTTTTGAAGTGTTTGAATTTTGAGCCCCGTCAAACATTCGATGTCACAGAGGTGGCGGGTGTAGAATGAAATAACGGAGATTTGTGATGGCGGACAAACAAGCCCATGTTTGCGCAGACTTGACAACCATCTGGCGAAACTCTAAATCGGAGAGCTGATGCGACCGTAATAGTTCTAGAATAGAGCGAAATGGCTTTTGGATGGGATTGCTCTTGTTGTGTGAAGTGTGTCCGAGTTTCTGCTGAGGTGTTTGTCGGATATATCTTGTCGTTTCCATGATTACTATCATGATTCCGATATCGGGCGACAAAATCAGACTCCTTATCTGGAGACTTGTCACCTTCTTCATTAAGAGAGAAAAAAGATAGAGTCCTTTATGTTTCCTAGAGCCCAGAAAATGATTATTATAGAATGGGACAAAATAAGTCCCCTGCTAACTCTAGCAGTTTACCTGCCAGCACTATGATAAACTTGACATCAAACATATCTATGTTATAAAACAATTGTATTTCTCAATGAAAAAAATTGAAATTGTTAAATAAGAATATAACCATCTATTATCTGTCTGAATATACCAGACTGATATAAAATAATTTTTTTGGAAGATATTATTTACAGAAATAAATTAGAATTATGAATGAGATGCCATGCTGAATAATTACAGAGATAGTTTCACTTGTTTTTATTAGCATGATGGCAGAAGGTGAGGGAAGAAATATGATCATTAACAAATATTGAGATGAAAGGTGATATATCGATTGTTTTAATCCTTATGAATAAAACAAACATCACAGACAGTGCTTGATCCGAGGTTTCGTTTTTCATGAGCCACTGGACAAGTTAAATGTTTGAATATTGTGGGAAATTAAACCTAACCCCAAGACGATTACCAAGACTTAAAAGAAAATTTCAGCTCTTTCTCAACATTTCAGAAATTTCACAGAAATATCTTTTCTGAAAGGACAGCAAAAAATGCCATTTGCACATAAGATTTATGATTTTTATCCAGGACATCTGCTCTATAAATTCTCCCCCAGCTCAATTATTGAGGATATTTTATTTATTAAGTACAATCTTAGCTAATTTCTATGTCTTATGCCCTGTGTATTCTTCTCTCACCAATGCCATATATAGCATCTTGTTTTTTTATTTTATTTTTTTCAACTACCACTCGATTGGAACTTTTCACTCAAAGTATATAAAGCTCTGTGTTCCCTGATGGGAGTTAAGCTATCTCGAAACAATTGTAGGAAAGCCGCCCAGCCATTCTTGCTCGGTCCCGACTCAGTTTCATATATAGCATCTTATGGCCAGATCCCCCCCCACTCCCAACCCACATGAGTGTGTGTATATGCTGTAGATAAACTTAAACAGCTATCTACTCCAGTGATGGGGTGCAGTTTTAAGAATGATCTTTGTCAAGCAAATCTACCTCACAATGACTGAAAGAGAAAAATATAACAGTGGTATTTTTCCATGAATAAGTGTTTAATTTAATAAAAAATTGTGGAGAATTAACCTCTCATGAAGGGTAAAGATATTCAAGGAAATGTTCTAGAAATGTTATCTTATAATGCACCATGGGTAAAAATGATAAAAAACTGATTGATAGTGAGAAATTTCTATGTGCTATTGAATATCTTGCAGTGCTGACAGTTGGTAATTTAATGTGTGTTCAAAATTGAATGCATTTGAGCATTACCTAACAAGTTTCATTATACACACATATATATATATATGCTTATGCATATCATGTAATCCCATATCTACACTTTTGATGTTTCTATAATCCCGGGATTCATTACATCAATTGTATGTCAGTGAATAGATAAAAAAAAGGACGTGCGCAAAGTAGTGGGTAAAATGATACGGTCAGATATGCATTCATTTCGCGTTTCATACAGTGGGGACTAAGGAAGTCTGGGCATGTCTTATTCTGTGTGGGGAGAGCCAGTCGTGGTGGCATGTGATAACATCACAGAATGCTTTTAGCTTGAAGCAGCCTCAGGGAATCTTTCGTACTTTTTTTGTGCAATGCTTTTGTTGTTTATCATTTTCATCTCATATCAGACAGCAGTTGGGTAGCAGAACATCTGACCATTTTGCGCATGCCGTGATTTTCACCGATTCCTCATCAGATGCTGGTTTATCATTAACGTTGTGTGCGGTATGGTTTTTATTCCAGTCGATGATGACATGCTATCTATGTTTAATTCATCTCTTTTATGTTTTAAGCCCTACCTGTCGCAGAATCAGACCACAAAAGTCAGCCGGCGCATGCTAGGTTTAATGGAAGCGGAGCAGGAAAAAGCCACAGAGTTTCATTCTCAGCTGGTCATAAAACCAAGATTGTTGACAGCAAAATGTATGAGAAATCTAAACTTGTGATGGCCTCAGCGCCAGTGCTTCCTCCATTGATAATTTTGGCAATTAAATGTTTCTCAGAATACTTTGATATAATTGCTACAGAAAAATAATAAATATATCATATAATGATAATAGATCATGATTTTTTTCTTGATCAGAGATGTAATGATTTTGGATCAGGAGAGCATGTGGGGGGTTGAGAGTTTATTTTTGCCCTCATGGCAGCGGTGTGTGTGTGTTAGGTGTGGCAGTGTGGGGGTTAAGCAGGTGGTGAGGCAGATCTGTGCTAGATGTGTGGATCGCATGAGGGGCCTCCAGATGACCGCTGACTCCTTGCATGTGCGCACCTATTTTACTGCGGCTTGACGGTGGTCCGAAACCTGCAGCCAGAAGCAGGGTCAGCGTGTCCCAGAAGACGTATATCTGGCTAATGGACCGGGTGGCAGGATCACGCCCTCGGGGGGCCACACTACCATGTCTCCCTGTATCTGACAAGACTGATCACACTCCAATAAATCATTCATCATCCACAATATTGTTTCTCCCATAATTCTCAGACTCAATATTTCGTCCCTCTAAGCTGTTAGGGTGTACAATTTCCAGTCATCAAAAACCTTTATTGTATTTTTGATAACATTCTTGACAAATGATTTAAAACGCAATGGGAAATAATTTTTATGAAAGAGTTAGATTGGTAAAAAATTTAGCATGATTTCAACAAAAATTTGAATTTCAAGTCTTACTATTATTTTTTTTATTCAATGAACATAACTGCAAGGCATAGCGCTGAAGAGAGGTCAGTAAAACCTCGTAGAAAGCTGTTCGGAGACGAAGAGTGTATATACAACAATTTTTATTATCAGTTTCATTATAATTATACCAATTGTGATGTTTTTTCTTGATCATATCCTGATGTATACAGAGTTTTCATTAGATTACTGATACACTTATCAGTATCAGACACTTGAGGTGTCCTGCAGCACATGTAATATTCATATATGTGAAGTTGTCATATCCGAGATACATTTGATGTGATATTCAAATGTTTTTTATTTTTTTTTATGATAAAGCACTACAAGCAAGCTTAGCTTGATGTATGCGCTATACAAATACTTATTATTATTGTTGTATTATTATTAAAGCATAACCCAAATTGTTTGCATTTTAAGCAGTGATTGTTGAATAAAATGAATTACTCAATAGTTAAGATAATGTTAGTCTTCACAGCGAGGTATAGTCTAATATCATGATATATAAAATGGCTCGCTGAGCAATTCTCAACAAGAGAAAAACAGTTTTTTATTATAAAATACTCTTTGAATTTGTGAAAATTATTTTCTTCTATTATTGATGATACCTGCCACTTACTTCACATTTTATACAGGTTTATGTGTCTTTTACACATTAGATATTAGAAAAAAAAGTTTTTGAACGTATTTCCCGTTTAATGTATATGAAATTGGCATGTGAGTTAGCAGTTAGACTAGTTGATTACACAGCCCCTACAACACCCATAGTGAGTTTCATTTTGTCGGGACAAGTTTGGCAAAGGTGATGTTTTGCCCGCGGTAATAGTTGTGATTATGTCTGAAGCAAATCCCACGACAACATACCAGCTACACAAAAGATACGAGCGGTCGGATGAAACTTTAATTTCTGATGGCTCCCTCTAGGATAGTGGATCGTCTTCATCCAACCCCAAGGATCTTTCTAACATCCAACATTTGTGTTGGGCCAATCTGCCGATTTTTGTCCTTGCACACCCCTTTTGAAATAATCATGGCGTTGTCGGGAAGACAATGGAGGCACGCACCAGACAGCACCGATAGACATGTTCCCCTGGCATTGAGTGTGCTGGTTTTTTTCTGCAGTTTACAAGTCGGAGGCGGTCACAATTATTCTCCGTTGGTAGGCTAAGATGCCAATAAACCAGTGGTGTGTTTATGGCTGTCGTCGCACGACAACGTCTCTAAATCTGGTCGGGGATCACAGATCAGCACTGCAGCTTTATCTTGGCAGTGATTGGTCGGCAGCCAGGTGAAGTGAATGACAGATAGAAGCTGGGGAAATCAGCCCTGAATACCGTCCAGTTTGGATCCGGGCTTTGTGACTCGGCCATGCCAAAAGTTACAGATTATATCGGCCGCCAGTGCACGAACATTGCCACTTGCCAAATTAACTGTTCTTTATCACCAGATACAGACATGTTTTCCAAAGATAACCTCTAACACAATCGTAGAAAACGCATGCCAACTGATCAGATACACCAATAATTAGGTAAAAAAAAGTGAAGAAATACAGAATCAACAATAGAGATGGGCCACAAAACGACAAATCCCCTGGGAAAACGGGTAGCAAAGTTTGTGACAAATAAGTCATTTGGAACTACATGTTGATGAAAATTGTGATTAACTTTTCTGGCTGAGATTTAACTCAGAGGCAGTTACGTTATCAGCAATGACCTTACATCATGCAACAGCAAATTGCAATTCAAGTTTGTTGGGAAAAGGTCAGGAGGATTTATTTGTGTCAGCACACCACCTCATTGGCTTTTTAATATAGAATTTATGTCAAATGAATAAATGGATTCGTCATTTCTGGTTGAGCCAATCCCTTTATGCTAGAAGGAAGGAAACAGATTGTTTTGGAATATTTTTCCCTGGATTTCTGAATAAAAATGTGATAAAGAAGTTGTGCTGAGCTTGAAAAAGTACCTTTTGTGGATTTTTCCAAAAGGTGTGTTTCTTTCAGAGACTGTGTAACAAAATATTTGATGATTGAATTCACCTTTTGAGGGGTAGAAATTCATATTTCCACTCCTTAGACAGAGGGGCAAAGTGGTTGCTGGTAGATGTTTCACCTTTTAACATGCGCACTCCATAGAGAGGCTGATTCACTCGTTACTAAGGCCTAAGTGCTGACGGTGTTCTGAACAAATGTGGCTGCATTCTGACTCACTTCCCGATCACTTTTGATACAAATGACAAGATTTTACTGATGTGTCAGAAATGATTTGCCTTGAAAGCCTCTGAAATGGTGAGACACATTTAGCGGAAAAGAAGTGGAGGTGTGAATGAAAAACCAGCTTGTTCCACCAATATTGGCAGAGCGGCACTGCTAATTCAAACAAATTTCTTGCCATATTGCAGGTAATTAAGGGGCGAAGATTCTGTTGAAATCATAACAAGCGGTGTGGTAGTTTAAAGGTCCTGCAAAACGGAGGGACCTCTGTGTTCAGAACGGGCAAGTGATAATGGCGGGAAAAATGGAGAAGAAATGCACAAGCATATTTCATCTGTGATTTGTAATACTCAGCATGTCAGTGCAGTGCAACATAAAGTTTACTTTGGTTGACAATGTACTGTTTGTCCTTCAGAGTGCATAAAAGTTTGGAAAGTTTGAAAAAACGAAATATCTATCACAAACTTGTAAAATAAGGCAGTAACTTTATCAGAGAGTGCCAAGGTTGATAACCCAGAAATATGTGCCTTTAAGATGTGAAGTAAATAATTAAACATTGAGAGTCAGTCATACAGCCACAGAAATTTGCTCGTTCTATGATGTTGAACTTGACACAAGTTTGTTCACAAAGTGTTACTCTTCCCTTGAGCAGAGAGGTGGTTGGATCTGGCTCTCATGGGCACTGAGTGTGGTGAATAAGTTTTGTGAATAAGTGCGGTGAATAAGTGCAGTGAATAAGTGCGGTGAATAAGTGTGGTGAATAAGTGCAGTGACTGAGTGCAGTGACTGAGTGCGGTGACTGAGCATGTTGAGTGAGAGCAGTGATTGGGTGCAGAGACTGAGAGCATGTTGACTACGGTGGCTAAGTGCAGTGACTGAGGGTGGTGACTAAGTACAGTGACTAAGTGCGGTGACTGAGTACGGTGACTGAGTGCAGTGACTACGTATGGTGACTTAAGTGCAGTGACTGAGTGCAGTGACTGAGTGCGGTGACTAAGTATGGTGACTGAGTGCGGTGACTAAGTATGGTGACTGAGTGCGGTGACTGAGTGCGGTGACTGAGTGCGGTGACTAAGTATGGTGACTGAGTGCGGTGACTGAGTGCGGTGACTGAGTGCGGTGACTGAGTGCGGTGACTGAGAATGGCAGTTTGGCCTACCTGTCGCTCACTTCCCTCGCCTCACTTAGCGGATACAGATCACACCTGACAGGTACAATCTAATTACCAAGATCCATTTGGACTGTCTCACAGAAGACCTGCCAGCAACAACCTGTGCTGAAAATGCCTCTTAACCCTTTGTACCCGTGAAAACCAAATTTGTGCTTTTGTTTACTCTTGTATCATTCCTCTATGTTTTTCTTTTATAACATTGATTTTTTCTGTTATTAATTATCAATATAACATACTAATATAGCAATCATAAACACTACTTTCTAAATTCATACTGTGATTCTATAGTAATTAAAAAAAATATTTGATATGAGTGTATAATTAAAATTCAAAAGCAAAAATTTTCCAAATTATACCATGATGAAATAGTAATTAACAAAAAATAATGATATCATTGTATGTTTAAAATTTAAAATTGAGAAAAAATTATATATGAACAAGGTACCCACCTATTTCATTGAATATTTTGATTAACTTTGCCTAATTAATGCTTTGAATGGAATTTCCTTTTAAACATAATTGAGTAAACATGCATAGTTTATTAAATGAATTGTAATGTAATGTTATTGTCTTTTTCCATTGGACATATGTGCATGAAATTATATCTGTCTGTGCTCAAAGAAACTGTTATGTGACAGATTTATGGAGGAGAAAGGAAATGTTGAACTCTCACAGCAGACTGACAAAAGCAACACCATAATGAACTTAAACTGTTAAAAAAGAAAGGGTTATTTTCACAAATCATTCAGGTGTGAACAGATGGCTATCAGACATTATCCGTTGAACTGTGAAAATCTAAGGGCAGAGAGAGTTTCTGATTTATCGAGATCTTTGGATTAAAACTTTTGTGGTTGTGGTGATCATTAGTGGGTTTGTGCCGACCACAGGTGTGAAAACAAGTCCATCACTTGATTAGATTAAGCAGGAATACAAGAGAAATGACATGGTTTCTGTGGGTTTTAAAGACAGCAGGCTCTTATGTCAATTCCTATGGGGTTCATGCATGCGAATTGAGAGAATGGTTGAATGGACAATAGAAATCTGCCGCAAGAGATTGTTTCAGGTGTGGATCAGTGTTTATCGGTGCCTCTTGTGGTAAGACAAAGGTAAAAAAACCAGTGACAGCAACCCGGCCCACAGAACACACCTGAGGTAGAGACATCAAACAGTTGTTGACGAACTTACCTGGGTGAGGTGGAGCAAGTGGGGTCGTATAGAAACCTTGATGTTGTTCCATGCATTATGCCGCACAGTCTCGCATGCTTGTTTGAAATTGACACTCAAAATATGTGGCACACTTTGAGCAGAGTGAAAAAAAAAGCTAATATTTTTTACTAAGCAAATTCTGATTTCCTAATTTTATTGTATAGAAATGTAAATATGAGGTATATTTATTATTTAATTATGTGAATGCAAGATGATAAATGATAAAAGTTTGTTGACAAATACTTTGATGACAGAGGGAATTTGTTGATTGTGAGAGTGCACTGTGAAGTATATTGGGCAGATAGGATGGCACGAAGACCAGCTCTTCACAAAGCCTGCCTGCTTAGTTAACATGCCATACACGCATACCTGACCCATGAAAAGATGTGATTTACAAAACTCATAAAAAATAGCCACATTCACAAATGATATAACACACAATAGAATGCTATTAGGCTGCTTGTATTCACATTTATTTGGTCGTAAAATGGGTAAATGTTAGAGATAGAGACCGGGGAGGACTTCAGAAGGGGGCGATCCTTTGTATGCTTATGTTATAGAGGACAGATGATGGAGCAGAGATCGTGCATTAATGAGATCAGTGAGGAAGATGCGTCTGTCAATGAGTCTCATAAAATTATGTGGTTTTGTTGTGGTCAAGGGCAGCTTCTAAAAGTAATTACTGTTAATATTGAAGATCATGTTTCACAGTTTTCTGGGCTTTTTTCATGTTTCAAACACTTAAAATAAAAAATCATTGACAATGTACAAAAAGTCTAAATAAAAGGTCGTTGACATCTTACCAGCTTTGTGGTGTAACAAGCTATTGGTGAGGGAAACCCGGGGAAGCAGAATTTGATTATCTATCAAAATGTTTATCTTACCAATTTACTAAATATCTTACATTTATGCTGATATTGACTGATATAGAAGAAAAAAACACAAAAAAGTAAACAATTAGAAATATCGGACATAGTGATTGTGGTGCTCCTGATACTGACATTGACTGATATGAGAGGAAAAAAAATACCATTCAGAATTATAGGAAATATTAATTGGAGTGCTGCTTAGAATATTGACTGAGTTCCAGGCCCCTTCCTCGTGCCTGTATGGATCCTCACAGCATAAAAAGGTTCATAAGGGATGGTAACAGTTAACTTAGAATCCAGTATGTCCTTAATTCGGGACGACTGATCCCAGTAAAGTATTTCTCTTAAATGACAGACATTAATGTCACTATGGGTGGTTAAGCTGCGGGTATTGTGGACGTTGTAGATTTCTTTGTCTCAATCACAAAGACAAATTGAGTTTCGAACACATTAGCCATCTTTGATTAAATTATGACCAAATCTACTCAGTCTGTGGTTGGCCAAAAGGGGGCTCTCCTCATGCCTGGTAATACCACATTAAAGAAAGGAAAACGTGAAACCAGCTTTAACATTTCAATTATTTAATGCAATTTTTTTTTCTAATTTTGACATAGTAATTTTGGGTTGTCAGAGATTATTTTATTCACAGTAGCATATTTGGCCCAGTCCTCAGCAATATGTTGTGATGCCTCGTTTTGACAATGGGTGTCACAGGTAATAGTCACCCACTGAGCAGAAAAATGTGTGCAGGAAATGTAATTACCTGTTTAATATGAGCAAATTGACATGCCCCCCTCGGTGGAAGATGCAAACCCCTGACTTAATAACTGATGGGCCTGACATGAGTTTGTCTTTCCGAAGCTTGGCATCAGAAATGTCAAAAGTCAAAATTATTAAAAGAAATAATTACAAGTTAATTTTCCAGGGAGAAACTTAACTCAAAATATACTAAACATGTAAAAATGTTTGCTTGTTTTTGTGTCACTGTTGAAGAGAAAGCAAGTTTTGTGGTAGATGTTAAATGATTTAGTTAGTACACATGGTTTGATGTACACTAAAAGATAAATTTGCGGCATTTGATTTGGTGAAGTTAAATTATCTGTTTAATCATGATTGAGAAAAGACCATTTCACTTGAAAATAAAATGTGTTATGACACATGTGCATATCAAACAAGTTTCAGTTTGGTCATATAATGTGTATGGTCATGTAGGAAGTTATCACATAACATGACCATATAGAGGTGGTGACTGTTGTGGGATGGGTCCAGGGATGGCATGAATGGAGACCCCCCATTAGGAGTAATGAGGCCAGAGGCGGGCTGCATAGAGTGCCACTAAGCTGGATTATCTCAGGATCGACCTTGAAAATCTCAGGATCGACCTTGAAAACTCCATGTAAATCTTCAGAGAGAGACAACATTTAGAAGTTCAATCTCATCAGAAAGTTAAAAATGCCATCAAAAGGGAAGTCTTGCGTCTGAAATGAAGCTTTACTATCACAGGAGATAAAAAGCTAAATCACATGACCAAACTGCATCATTATTTCTGTAGATAAAACCTTTAATGAGTCCCTTTTCCCATGGTACTCTACTTTCTTGGCTTAACATGTGTTAAATATATATATATGCATAAATATATGTATATGTGTATCCTAAGGATATTTATATATCAAATCATTGCCAGGGATCCGAACTCACAACTCGGAATCAATTTATTTGAGCCTTTTACAAAGAGGTTCTTGGAAGCCTCCCATTAAGACCAGTTACCCAAATCACGAAGACAGGAGGACCAGAGACAGAAACAACATCTAAACAGTTAACATAAATAATATCATTTATTATTCTGTATAATAAGATATCTCTGTTATTTCTTTAAGGTTGCAGAAAATTGTGAAGGACTTGAACAAATTCATCCAAACTCCAGACAAGGGACCATGGCCGCAGAACAAAGTGTCCGCCCTGGAGCGTGCCCTGGGAGAAATATCAAGAATTATGGAGAAAAGGGTAAAATAACCCATATATTTGTTTACAATTTATATTTTGATATCAAATATTCCACAAAAAAATGTCTCGGTTCTATTTTAATTTCATTTTGACAATTTAAGATTTGAATATAGAAATGAGACAAATAGATTCTTAAGAAATACCATATCTTATGTTTTGGACAAAGTGCATTGAAACTGTCAGGTGATTCAGCAACACAGAAAACATTGTCTCAATTGTCTTTTTATTTAAAAGATACATTAAAGTTTGTATACATATATAACTAGTGCATTGTGTGTTGGTAGAACCTGTCTGATCAGAATGCCCTTCGTATCCTGGGAGGTCACAGTGTCCTCAGCAGTATCCTGCAGGTCATCTCCCAGTCCAAGAAGGACCTGCCACCAGTCCTACCCACTAAGTGAGTACAGTCCACTAATCTCTACGCACCTAGGATTGATTTGACATATAAAGCAAGATTTACTCTTGTTATATTAATTTGGACATAGTGAAATCAATATGTAGGATCTATTATCAGTTTGAAACAAAAATCAATTTAAACATAATGTAGAAAGATAATATCTCAGGACCATTTATTGGTTCTCCCTCACAAAGTAAGATAATATCTCAGGACCAATTGGTTCTCCCGCACAAAGTAAGATAATATCTCAGGACCAATTATTGGTTCTCCCTCACAAAGTAAGATAATATCTCAGGACCAATTGGTTCTCCCGCACAAAGTAAGATAATATCTCAGAACCAATTATTGGTTCTCCCTCACAAAGTAAGATAATATCTCAGGACCAATTGGTTCTCCCGCACAAAGTAAGATAATATCTCAGAACCAATTATTGGTTCACCATCACAAAGTAAGATAATATCTCAGGACCCATTGGTTCTCCAGCACAAAGTAAGATAATATCTCAGAACCAATTATTGGTTCTCCCTCACAAAGTAAGATAATATCTCAGGACCAATTGGTTCTCCCGCACAAAGTAAGATAATATCTCAGAACCAATTATTGGTTCTCCCGCACAAAGTAAGATTATATCTTAGGACCAATTGGTTCTCCCGCACAAAGTAAGATAATATCTCAGAACCAATTATTGGTTCTCCCTCACAAAGTAAGATAATATCTCAGGACCAATTGGTTCTCCCGCACAAAGTAAGATAATATCTCAGAACCAATTATTGGTTCTCCCTCACAAAGTAAGATAATATCTCAGGACCAATTATTGGTTCTCCCGCACATAGTAAGATAATATCTCAGGACCAATTATTGGTTCACCCACATATTTAGATAATATCTCAGAACCAATTATTCGTTCACCCACATAGTAAGATAATATTTCAGGACCAATTATTGGTTCTCCCTCACAAAGTAAGATAATATCTCAGGACCAATTATTGGTTCACCCACAAAGTAAGATAATATCTCAGGACCAATTATTGGTTCTCCCCACAAAGTAAGATAATATGTCAGGACCAATTATTGGTTCTCCCCCTTACACCAAGATAATAAATATCCCAGGACCATCTATTGGATAATAATAAAAAGAATTAATAATAACAACAACAATAATAACAATTACATCATACTGTGTCAGACTAGGTCAGTTCATGGCAACCTCGCAGGTAGTGTTTTTGAATAAATGAGTCTTCAGATGCTTTTAACAGTCTATGAGAATGGTTTGGAAAGAATTGATCAACCAGTCAAAATCAATGTTACTTTTACTTGCAAATTCTAACAGATGGAGACAAGATATGGATAGTCTCACCAACTCCAGTACTAAAACAAAGTATTAAATTCACACAAATAATGGTGGCAAAATAAGTGAGAAAATGTTCAATTTAATTGTCAGAATCAGTATATGCCATCAACTATCAGAGGTCTGGATTTTGTTACCTGTATATTTTACATGGTCTTTATGCCATCAGATAAAATGACTCAAATCTGGATAAAATATACTGGTGAAGCAGCATATATGTGAGAGCTCTGTAAATATTGATGTTTCCAGGCCTGGCAGTGCCCTCTTGTGTCAAACTCCAACACCACAGCCTCACGGAAGTGACAGTCTGCCATTATGTGCAAAATTTTGTTTTACCTCCATCATTGAATTTATCATGAGAACTTTGTGGGATAAAAATCTATGTAAACTTTTGTTCTTGTCTGCGAGGCAATAAATTCTATAAATTGCTGGTTAAGCCGACAGACATTTTTGTGTGGAGAGAGCCGTGTGGTGTGAAGCCATATAAAAACCACACTAGATCCCCACGAGAAGAACTTGAAATGTCAAAACAGACATAACTCGCATTTGAGCGCAGTGGCAGGCATTTTATGTTGAAATGAATGGCTGACAGGTCAGTGAAATGAGAAAGGGAAATTTAGCATGGCATAAACCTTTAATGGAATTAAGCCCTACAAATTGGTTAGGATTACTCTGTAATGTATGGCAAGGGAAGACCTTGAATTGACTTGAACTGACACTAACTTGTGTCTATGAAAGGCAGTATTATGTTTAATTTGCTCCGAGCAGATGAGGACTGCAGCAAGTTGCCTTGTAACTTTGGATAATGAGATGAAATTGGTGTAAAAATAACCTAAATTAGATATACCTTGATGCGTAATCTGTTTGACCTTGCTTTGTTTTTCAAAACTTTTCCTAGTTAATCAGGTGATAAATTTCAAACCTAGTTAGTGCTATCTGGTGTAAATTTTGATACAATCTTGATTTTTTAAAAATATATGAATGTTCAATAAATATTTGATGATTATTTTATTGTACATATACATATTTGTTTCTGTAAGGATTTTTTAAAGTTTATATATATTCATAAAGGGGACTTGTTTCACTTCCTGATGCCCTCAAAATGTCAAATATTGGAAATACGAAAGTTGTTTCCCTGGTAGCCCATGGCACATATAATGAATTTTCTGACTGTATTTGATATAGTTGTTTCTGCAAGGATCTCTATAAAGGCTGATATATTCACAAAGACAACTTGTTTGAGTTATAGATATCCTCAAAATGTCAAATGTGGGAAATACATATATTTTTTCTCTAGTAACCCATGGCATATGTAATTCAATCATGGCTGTGTACTGATAATCAGAATATTTGTTTTCCCCAGCAAATGCTGGACACGAAATAGGTGACATCACCATGTCATTGAAGCCCACAAATTTGTGAAATTAAAAATATGAAAAATTCATATATCAATTACTTGCAGGGATGGTTATGTTTGTTCAGGTGCCCGTGGTGCCCGTGATATCAATGCGTTTTTTTGGTAGATGAGAGTTGATCAAATATTGCACCGAAAACTGTATGGGCAGCAGAGATTTGGGGAAATTGGCTAGCGCATGCCATCCATCAGATAACAAAATATTTGGATGAGTTGATATATTATTGATGGAGATGTCAGAGATTCATCAGGAGTTGTGTGGTCCGTTTATGCAGGTATTGTTTGCGTGTTTCACCACCACTCTGTCTGATATCCACAATGTGCGCCTTGCATGCTCATCCCAAAACCAGGCGCAATTGATCACTCAAAACTCACTAAAAACTCTCTGACGTTTTTAGCCACAGCTTTTCCATCATCCAGAACAACGCAAAACTTTCCAACAAATATTGTTCTACAGGTGTGATCTGACCTATTTTGTTGAATCATTTTCAAGAAATATGATTTTTTTTGCCATCAAGTTATCTGTTTTAACTTTTTTTTTAATGACTGGAATGGCAGGTGGTTGTTGAAGGTGTGATGATGTGTCATTGCACTCAGGTTAATGCATCCTCACTGCGGGGAGGCTGATCCCGGACTTCCATAACTATGATGGTGCCGGAGATGCTGCAATGCCATCGGAGTCGGGCCTGGGGGGGTCGGGCCTGGGGGGGTCGGGTCATGTATACCCACCATATACAGGCAATATACCCTTCTTGCTGGTCTATGCTCTGTCCAGGTGAAAACATACCCAAAATGGATTTTTTTTCCTCGAAATTTTTGATACAAAGTTTTGCATCTTTAAAATTACCTGTATTTAAAGTAGAGTAGTTGCGATCAGTAAAGGGTTAATGATTGATGACACAGCATAGGAGAGGAGGGGTTAATGCAGTGTGACAGAAGCAGGTTGGTGCGACAGTTCCCTGCAGATTCACCGTCTCCCAGGGTGCCTGCTTGTACAAATGACAGCCAGGTCTCAGCGGACCTTTACCTTTGCTCGCCCCCTGCAAGCTTCATTTGATCTGCAGGATCATCACAGCATGAAGAGTACACCGGGCCGCTGCCCGTGCATTAAGCGCCATGTTTCTGCCACCGCCGTTTTAAAACCCCGGAGATTGGTCGAAAGACAGCCGCAAAAAAGGCGATGGTGAACTCGTGGGAATGCAAAGAGAGAGCTCTTAGTGTTGCCTCCACCTGGTGTAGCTCAGTGCCCAGGTAACTAAGTACCTCTCCAACACTCTGACCCACCATCTCCTGTCAAATCTTACCCTCCGAATTCATAATGTTGTGTGCATTTAAACTATATAAACTAAGAACGTGTTAGGTGAAGTAATCTAGATTTGCAATTTTGTGAGATAATTTTGTTTTCCAAATTAACATTAAAAATAAAAATAAAATAAAAATCATGTGAAGTTGCAGTGAAAGTTGTTTATGCATCACGTTTAAAGGGTTAACAATGATACAAGTAGCATGAGAATGGATACTGTATCATAAACATACTCCGTGGCTTTGCACAGGCTCACAGCAGACAAGTGAGGATGACTTTTCCCATTTTTACAAAGCACCCTCCATGTGACAGGGTTTCAAAAGCAGCAGGGATCCAGGTGGCACTCAGGTTTTGAGTTGAGGTAAAATTGAGTAGCACTCGGTGGTGGAAAAGAGTTTCACCCAATCCACAACAACGCCAGATTGATAGCTTCAACAGCTCTTGGTTTTGTTGATATAAAATGTGAAAATGATATGCAGCATAACGCTGACTCAGGCAAGCCCATAACAAATTTGTTCATTTAAAAATAGAAAGATTGCTATGGGTATAATTATGGTGAAATGTTAAATAAATGAAATAGCAGACAATGGTGAACATCAGTTTTTATGAAGTCATGCATTGGGGTATGTGCAAGATTTAGTACTCTTTACAAGGTCATTCACTTCTATACATAAAACTGTATTGTTCTACTGATGCTTTTAAGGTATGTTTGTTTGTAAAGAACCATAAAGGGAAAAATATGTTATGGCAATAAAACTCACCCGTTATATGGCATTGGAGATGTGACAAAAGAAATTAAGAATAGGTTTATGGCCATCACAATAAAATATTGAAATGCTGCTGTGCTTAAACATAAACTATAACAATTATCAGTTAAGCTTTGTTACAAATTATTTATAGGCAAAAGCTATTTGAAGTCGTCATCTTGAGGCATAATGGGCACTTGGCAAACATTTCAAAGTTGAATGGAGCGATGATTGGTCACTTTATGTAGTTTAAATGAGGGAGCAGTGAAATGATAGAGAGTAAATCCATATCAAAGGCATGATTAATTAAAAGAGAATAGGTCACGGAGCAGGTGTGAAAACCACCGAATAGATCCCCTGGTACATGCTCACACCTCCGCTAGTTTGCACATTGCTAGAATCTGTAATTAATTTGCATTTTATAGGTCTATAGAGGTCAGGGCAGACTGACTTTTTCCATATGTTGGGCGTGGAGTGTGGAATGAGGGTTCCCCACAGACGAGTGTGATTGTCGTGGGATGGTCGCGGACAAGACAATGCACTCTCTACCAGTGGTGTTGTGTGATTTGAAACTAGTTTAAGGGCTTAGCACAAGTGTTTTATGAATCCATCGTGAGCTGTGCTCGTGAATATTAATCGTGAAATGATCCTTGCAAAAACGAAAAAAGCAATAAACATAATTGTAACGCCCTGATCGGAATTTCAAATTTTAAGACGTGAGAGCAATAAAATGTATTGGATAAGTCGTTTCAGCTGTTTTGTTCTCCTTGAAATAGAAAGATTTTATCAATATTAATGACTATGTCTATGCATTTTGTGTGCCTCAATTAATTTAGAAGCACATAATATGTTTTAATCAGCAGAGACCCAGGAATGTTCTTTGATACGATGGTGACACTTATTTTATGCAAGCAGTAACATCAGGATTGCATGTTGTATAATTTATAGCAGATATTTTTATGTTTGGGCAATGTTGTTTAAATGATATATGGATAGTGACCGTGTTTTGTATGATATTACAGGTCTCTGGTACATACAAGCACTGTGCTGAGACTGGCGGTGAAGGGTTGCTATGACAATGCCCATTTCATGCTGTTCAGTAACAGAGTGGGCAATCTCGTGGACCTTCTATGTCACCAACTTCAGGTAGGAACCAAACCTGTAAAACATGAACCAACTCAATTTGTGCAACGCAAAGTAAAAAGACAACAAGTATCTTTGTAACTAATGATGTATATTTTGTCTGATATTCCAGGTGCTGATGCCAGATAATGTTGGTGTTTCTCAAAATGCAAGTGGATCCAGTTCATCGGGGATGTCTGTTGCACTTTTATTTGACCCAGTTGCCAGTTCCTTGATGCAGTTGATCGCCTCTATATTGAACTGTCTGGCCAAGCATAACCCCAGCAGTAAATCCAGCGAGGCGTCCGCCGAGAGAATGAGCAGCAGCGGGGACGCATTCATGACCAGAGCCAGTGACATCATCAGGTAGGAATGACACCATCGGGTAGGAATGACACCATCGGGTAGGAATGACATCATCGGGTAGGAATGACATCATCGGGTAGAAATGACATCATCGGGTAGGAATGACATCATCAGGTAGAAATGACACCATCGGGTAGGAATGACATCATCGGGTAGAAATGACATCATCGGGTAGGAATGACATCATCAGGTAGGAATGACATCAGGTAGGAATGACATCATCGGGTAGGAATGACACCATCGGGTAGGAATGACATCGGGTAGGAATGACATCATCGGGTAGGAATGACATCATCGGGTAGGAATGACATCATCGGGTAGGAATGACACCATCAGGTAGAAATGACATCATCGGGTAGGAATGACATCATCGGGTAGGAATGACACCATCGGGTAGGAATGACATCATCGGGTAGGAATGACATCATCAGGTAGGAATGACATCATTGGGTAGGAATGACATCATCAGGTAGGAATGACATCATCAGGTAGGAATGACATCATCGGGTAGGAATGACATCATCGGGTAGGAATGACACCATCGGGTAGGAATGACATCGGGTAGGAATGACATCATCGGGTAGGAATGACACCATCGGGTAGGAATGACACCATCGGGTAGGAATGACATCATCAGGTAGGAATGACATCATTGGGTAGGAATGACATCATTGGGTAGGAATGACATCAGGTAGGAATGACATCAGGTAGGAATGACATCATCGGGTAGGAATGACATCATTGGGTATGAATGACATCAATGAGTAGGAATGACATCATCGGGTAGGAATGACATCATGGGGTAGGAATGACATCAGGTAGGAATGACATCATAGGGTAGGAATGACATCATCGGGTGGGAATGACATCATTGGGTAGGAATGACATCAATGAGTAGGAATGACATCATAGGGTAGGAATGACATCATCGGGTGGGAATGACATCATCGGGTAGGAATGACATCATCGGGTAGGAATGACATCATCGGGTAGGAATGACATCATGGGGTAGGAATGACATCATCAGGTAGGAATGACATCATCGGGTAGGAATGACATCATCGGGTAGGAATGACATCATCGGGTAGGAATGACATCATCGGGTAGGAATGACATCATCGGGTAGGAATGTCATCATGGGGTAGGAATGACATCATCGGGTAGGAATGACATCATCGGGTAGGAATGACATCATCGGGTAGGAATGACATCATCGGGTAGGAATGACATCATCGGGTAGGAATGACATCATCGGGTAGGAATGACATCACATGAGAATGACATCATCGGGTGGGAATGACATCATCGGGTAGGAATGACATCATCGGGTAGGAATGTCATCATTGGGTAGGAATGAGATCATCAGATAGGAATGACATCATCGGGTAGGAATGACATCATCAGGTAGGAATGACATCATCGGGTAGGAATGACATCATCGGGTAGGAATGACATCATCGGGTAGGAATGACATCATTGGGTAGGAATGACATCATCAGGTAGAAATGACATCATCAGGTAGGAATGACATCATCGGGTAGGAATGACATCATCAGGTAGGAATGACATCATCAGGTAGGAATGACATCATCAGATAGGAATGACATCATCAGGTAGGAATGACATCATCGGGTAGGAATGACATCATCAGGTAGGAATGACATCAGGTAGGAATGACATCATCGGGTAGGAATGACATCATAGGGTAAGAATGACATCATCACATGGAACTATAGTGACATCATCGGGTAGGAATGACATCATCAGGTAGGAATGACATCATCGGGTAGGAATGACATCATCAGGTAGGAATGACATCATCAGGTAGGAATGACATCATCGGGTAGGAATGACATCATCGGGTAGGAATGACATCATCAGGTAGGAATGACATCATCGGGTAGGAATGACATCATAGGGTAAGAATGACATCATCACATGGAACTATAGTGACATCATCAGGTAGGAATGACATCAGCTAGGAATGACATTATCGGGAAGAATGACATCATTGGGTAGGAATAATAAGGACATCATCTGGTAGGAACTGGAGTGACATCATCAGATGTAACCAATATAAACTTTTCAGTTTATGCTTGAGTCACATTTGAGCCTTTTTTCCAATGTATGGGATTTGTCATGAGTATAGTCACATTAGACACAGGCATCGTGCAGCTGATTCACCTGGATGCTGACTGAATATTCCAGATTTTGGCTAAAAAATGCATCAGGACAATGTATTTTTTCCAAAGTGTAAATCTAGATAAGTTTATTTTGTTTTCCTTTATTATGTGTGCTTGTATTTGGCAGTTACATAGTGAGCACTGGAGTGGTGGACAAGCTGACCCAGTACTTCAGCAGTGTGCGAGGACCGCTGGATGAGGACCAGAGTGGGACGGAGTTCCTCCAGCACAGCATGGGACTCCTCACAGCCATCACCAAACTCATCTCAACCAAGTGAGCTCCTACACTCAACTACCTCACCCCCAGTTATTCTCTGGCCTCAAAAAAATAAAGCTTAAAAAACACAGATATTATGAAACCTGTGACTATAGCAAGCGTATGAGCCTTCCTGGTTTGGTTCCTCTAAACTAGAGCGCTGCTTTGTTAAATTGGACCCTATCAAAATGGTTGATAAGAAGGCTAGAATTGAGCTTTTTTTTCACAATCTTTGTAACATAAATGTTCAGTAGACGTCTTATTTGCGTCATAATTTCATAATTCAAATTCTCAGAAGAGGGCAGCATAAGATGTAGTGTGCCATCTATTGGGTTTTTTCTGAAAATAGTTAAAAAATTTAAAGGGCTTCTAAATAAACAAATTGAAGCAGAATGTCTTTCATCTGCAATGGAGATTGTTAAAACCAGATTTGTTTTTGCAGGAATACGAATGTATTTGATGGCAAGAAAGGAGAGGACCTGACCCAGCTGGTGGCGACCTTCAAGGTGACGGACCTGGTGGGGATCGTATCGCTGGTGTATGGTATGCTGCTCCACAGTAACACCCCGGGGCGCAGTGAGACGGCATCCTCCCCACCCGAGCTACCCCAGCATACCATCACCTCCACCACCATCGCCATCAAGATGCTCAACCACATGGCCATGCTCGACCTCAACATGCTACAGGTACACACACACACACACACACACACACACACACACACACACACACATACACATACACACTGGTTCTTACCCCTCAGTAACGTCATGTTCATTTGACCTATAACCTTGCTGTAACCTTACTTTAGTGTGCTTAACTTTAAAAAAACAGCTTTGGGTTTTATACAGATTTGCTGTGCCATCTTTAGATAAAATTAATGTACAATTGTGATCAATTACATACCTTTGCAAATGAAATAATATTCACTGGTTAATTCATAGTCCATGTACAAGCAAGCCCCAAGCCCTGTTTCTGACAGTTGTATCAGGTGACCAATATATTTATGACTATTCATTGATATCAATCTAATGCATAAGACTTTTATTTCTTTTGAACAATAATGTATAGGCATGTATATTTCTTGGAGAAGAAAAAGTAACAATGGTTAATTTCTATTTTGTGGAAATGCAAAATCCTCTTTAGTTTAGGCTTTCATAATCTAACTATTAACTAAATATTTCACAGAGGGAAGAGGGTTAAGATTGTCTGACAGATTGGAGACTCATTGATATCCATTACCTGTGTCATATTTCCCTTTATTCCAAGTATTACAGCACAGAGAAAACATTGCGTGTGGGCTGAAATGGGTGATGGAAATGGACAGTTATACTGTTACACCATAAAAATTTGTCATGCTCCATTTGAAAATTATGAAATGCTCGGGATTCTTTCCAGTCATTTTTGCCCCCGTCAGCGACCTCCCATCAAGCATATGACAACCGAGCCGAAAACTGGATCACCCTTGTGGCCCCTCTAATCCTTCAGAGCTTATAACATTAATCAGGATAAAAGCAATGTGAGTTTCAGGGGATGAAATGCTAGAAAGGAGGGTATATTGATAATACATCAAGTATGCGGCAATGACAGGGGATATGGTGCGCTTCACATTAGGTCTTGCCCGTTTCATTCATCTTGCAAGCCTTTTTCGCTTCACAAACCAGAAGGCCCTCCGTAGAGCCAAATAAATTCTTGAAAATGTGAGTCAGCTGACAGCGAGGCTAAACACTACCTTGTTTTCCAATATATGTGATGAAAAAGAAGACAGGTCCATAGAACAAAAGGAATTGTGTAATAAGAAACGTGACGAGATGTATTGTCTCATAATGGAAAATGACGATGATTGAAATCTTTCTGGAAATTCCGTCTTGTCAGATTTCGGTCAGTGGTACCACTTTGTGGATTTTGCGGTAATTGCTTCTGAATCGTCCAGCGTCATGCAGACCTGACCTTTTAATTAATGCATTGAGGAGATAATTGTGATAATTCACTGGATTGTTCAGTAGAGTCCTTGTGTTTGTAAGTTTGGATAATAGAATTATGTTCCCCATAAAGTTGAGTCATTGAGATTTAGATTCCTCCTTTTATTTGCTGCCATTTGTCAGATAATTTTAAACATCCAAAAATTTGGACCATATGGGGGGATTAGACTTCATAGATAAAACAATCTGGACCGGGCAAAATATTTATTTGAGGAAAAATAATTCTAAACTCTATGAGAAACATTTGAGTAAATGTTTGCATTTGTGTCTGGCTTATGAGAATTTTGAGATGATAATTTTGAGTGGCACTGGGAGAGTGTGCTAGGGAGAGTGGGTTGGACCCATATTGAGCTTGGACGGCCATTACACGTAACTTTAATCCCCTCGCAGCCAGAAGTGCTTTACTGTTGATGGCATTTCGCTGTACCGTTGTCATCTATTTATAGGCCCACTTCTGGTAGATATCAGCAGCCCGTCTAGGTCCGCAGTAGTGAGGGCCCTGCGTCACCAATTAGCACCCTGCATTAAGTTATCAAATCCAATTAGTAACCACTTTCTGATGCAAAATATTTACACCTGAAGCTCTTTGAGGATCGTAAAATGCCCTGATCAGCTTGGTAGCTTTAGGAAAACAAAGGCAAAAGCATAAAGATGTAAGCAATGGTGGTAGTTGGGAGGGGGGGGGGAGCTTTCTCTCGCTGGCGACCAAAGAGATCTCGGTACACAGAAATTGATGGGAGAAAATGCAAAAAGTACATCATTCTCAAGTAACATGCATTAGGACTAATGGCACTTATGATAGCGACCAAAACCCGCCTTCTGGCGTCCCCTGTATCCACCCGAATATCGGAGATTGCAAGTGCAATTAAAATGCCCATAATGGATTCCCCTCTCAGAATGGCATAATTATCACAGTACCTGGCCGGGCTGAGCATAAGTTTGCTGGGTTAAGACAGGAGTGGACCTAGGAGAAGGCCTGCTGCCTTTACCCTTGCTCTGTGTGTCTCTCTACCTCCCGAGGAGCTCCGTCCTCTTTGCAGCTGTCATCACGGTAATACCGCACATACACTCTCAGAACAACTTAGCCTTTCTGCCATTCTCTACTGCGCTAGACTACCACGCCGAAGAACCTCCGCTTCAAACTACACACCATGCCCAGAAAAAGTTACGGAATTCTCGTTTTATTACCTAAAATGAGCCGCCGAAAAATGCGAGGACCATGTCTGATGTTTGTGATGTGTTTTGTTTGGTTGGTAGACGACGCTGGGTGAGGAGGGGATGTCGCTGGAGTTCCGACACATCGCCAGCTATCTCCTGTGGTACTGTTCCTACTGGCCCAATGAAGAACTTCTCCATGAGGTCATCCTCTGTGTCGGCTACTTCACCGTGCTTCACCATGACAACCAGGTAGGTCAACAATCATACTGCAACCATACCTCATACCCACCGCCACAACAGTGAAACTTATTAGCTTTTTTTTATAGCTTTTCTAGGTTCAGATAGCTAGTAGTTAGTGTAAACTTGAAATAAAGAGTAAAAGTATCCGGGGGTAAATATGATCATATGGGAAGTAAAATAAACCACAATATTTTCACTTGTTTGGTCCATTTTGTATTTAATTTATATTTGATTTTTTTAAATTTGAAATTAGACAAAAATCTCAAATGTTTTGAAAATGCTATCTACTTGATAAAGCAAAATATTTTTGAATGTTGGTTATTTGCCCAAGGTGATTCATTTAGGCTATTTTCAAAACCATTTTGTATCAATACTGGAAGAATCTTTAAATATCAGCTTATTAATAATTGACAAACCTCTACCTCTTTGAATGATGGGACTTTTATTATTTCATAACTTTGGGACCATGGTCCTGGTTCAAAGTTCATTCATGTCAGTTTTAGTCAAGTGCCTTATTTTTGCCCAACATCTTTTACGATGGGAATTACCTCTCAGTCAACATGTTAACTTTGTAAACCTCAAATATTACATTAATTGGCCTTCACAAGTTGATTAACAGGCAATTATTTCACCCCTTTTCTGGTGAGAAAACCTTGTTTGGGTCATCTACACAAATCATCACTCACATTTTATGCCAAGTGCACTTTGATTTGATATTTGAGAAAAAATCTCAAGGACAATTTGCTTGAAATCAAATGATGAAATGAAAGTAAGTTTGGCATTATAATGAACAGAAAACAAACAAACAATAATGCTATTTATCCAAGAGATGAAATACAATCTAAATAAAATGTACTAAACCATGTTAAATTTGGAGATTGTTTGTTTTGTTTGTTTTTTTTTTTTTTTTTTTTTTTTTTTTTATCAAAGATGTTATGTGAATGGTCAGGTGGTATCCCAGGCATAGTTGCTGAATCACAGTCATAGGGTACCAAAGTTGTGCAGTGTGTGCAGGAAAAAGGCTGTTAGGGAGGGCTTGGTGCTGATAGCCTATAGGACAGATTAGTACTTCCAAGACAAGATCTGCCTCCCAAACCATTAGCTGATTGCCACAATGTTTCTGTTGCATCTCTCTCATCTCGTAACCAAGGCAACCATCGCAAGCTTAGCAACAGTTGCTACACAATCTACACAATGGTGAAGGAGCATTTGCTGTGAAAACATTGACCCTTTACACTCCAAAATGCCCGCTACATTGACTCCAAAAACTTTGTGAAATTTTTCAGCTCTCTAAAAAGATGGATTCTGTCTCCAAAGTTTTGTTAGAAACAGGATCTGTCCATAATGATAAAAAAGTTATATGTAACTTCAAAAACTTGTGATATTGGTCAGGTTTTAGATTAGAATATCTTGAAAACTTTTTCCAAAAAGTTGAAGTGTTAAGTTATGAAACTGTACTTAAAAGGTAACATCAGTGCGGTCCATTTGCAAACAATGACCGGATGATGTGAAAGCTGAACCCCATAAAAAGTCTAATTGGTCCGCTTCTCTGAGTGTCAATTGGAATAATGGACAATAATAGGATAGCCTCCAAAAACATCAGGTAAAAAATAAATTAATGATACACTGACCGACACTTTGAAAGATTGAAAGATGAACTTAATTAATTGGGGCTCATGAAAGTTGACACCTCCCTCTTTTAAAATGCAAAATCTTTTTTTCTTTGATAGATTAATGGATGAGTATTATATTATAATTTTTCTGTGCAGCATTGTGCTGTGATAATAAATCATAGGATTTTAATTTGCCAGATAATCTTCATCAATTTTTAGGCTAAAAACCTAGAGCTTTTTATCCTATGGAAAAAGTATTTGACAGTATATAATTCCATTTGCTAATTTTAAAGGGAAAACTATCTTGTACCCATTAGCAATCATAGACGTTATGAAAAATGTTCATATTCTTACAAGGAAATGACACATTGACGCGATAGTGTATCATATAAGTCATTGTCTCCATATATCAAGTTTATGACATACAATTTTTGTGATTAAAAACATTAACCAATATTTATAAATGAGACATGCACTTCTTGATACTGTAACATTCATGTGAGGAGTGCAGCTATTTGTAAAATGTCACGATATTTGTTATGGTCACGATATTTGTTATGGTCACGTTATTTGTTATGATCACGATATTTGTTATGGTCACGATATTTGTTATTTTCACGATATTTGTTTTGATCATGGTATTTCCTATTGTCATGATATTTGTTTTTGTCATGGTATTTCCTATTGTCATGATATTTGTTTTTGTCATGGTATTTCCTATTGTCATGATATTTGTTTTTGTCTCTCATCATTATATTCACAATGTTAACTTGCCTTGCCTTTCTCATCGGAATATTTTTTGTGATTTAATACTTCCTTAACATTGATATATATATATTTCATGGCTGAGTGATTCATACATAACATGCCTGAGGACAAGCTCACTGATCTGTGTCTGTCATGAAATCTGAAATCACATTTGATTCTCTGGCAATAAATATGTCTATAGTTATAAGTCATATTAAATATGTTGATATTCCGCACTCAGCAACATTTACTAAGGATGCTGTGCTTTGCCCATTCATTGAGTTAAATGTGCATCTCTTCTATGGAAAATACAACAGTTGGGAGAAGGCGAATTCATACCATGAGATGGTGAAAATATCCTGATACAAATGCAGTCAGTGTAAATGTTGGACACAGTTAATGAGATTGTTGGGATATTGTTTATAGGAAAGTCTAGGAATAAGCCTGGTTGATATATTATAGATGTGAAATAAACTATGGATGACGCCTTGCTCTGGTTGGATCTATAGATATTCCAGAGATCTGAAACAGTCTCTAAATGAGAATGCTCATTTGAGATTTATTTTCCAGAATTTTCAGCAAAATTAGTTGTGAACTGCAGTGATTGGTCCAATCGTGTACCTTGTGACACCCCTTATGGGTCAGGGAGGTTTTTATCCTGGTCTTTAAGATGACACGTAGAAGAAGGTAACCAAGGATGCTGGAAGGATAGAATAAAACACTGTTTAGTGATTATGCTTAAAGACATTGCTGTTGATGAGTTGGGAATGTTTTAGAATCAATTTGAAGCTTGTGAGCATATCAGGCAAAGTCAGGGTGGCAGTTACAGCCCGGGAAAGCCTTATTTGCAATCAACATGATTAGTTTTTTGGGTGGGATAATTATATTTGATCTTCTTTGCAGTTTTGGCTTCATTTGCGCAAATGATTTGAATATTTCATCATCAGGTGGATCAATTTCAAATGAAGGCAATTTGTCAATGATCTAATTACATTTATGATGTTAAATTATTTATGTTACATTATCTGATGAATCGAAAACAACAATGGGAGTTTTGTGGAGTAAATTACAAGATCATTTTCTTTTAAACAAATTGCATGGCAAAGTTTTGTGAAATATTTATTTTGCGAGACGCCATGTTTGTCTGAGGGTATTTCCTGGATGGGTTCCATGCTCATCGCAAATGCACTTAGGTCCAGTTTGGGCTCGGACGTGCCTCAACAAAGTGACGTATGGCCAGTTTGAAAAACGCACACTCAGCCGCAAAATCAAATTTGCGGCTAATGGACTCGGTGGTGGAAGTATGTGGCTGTGCACAAAATGGCCGTGGAGGCAGGCGAGGTGCGGTCTCGGAGGGATCGCCCCCTGTCATCCAACGGCTGATATGTGGACGCTAAAATATGGACATGCACACATAAACAGTGGAGAAAGCACAGGACACACACTCCCTCTTGCTCGCGGTCCATGCCTTCCCACTTCAGCATCCTGTAAATTGAATTACTGCTTAGTTCCCCAGCCTCCCACCAGGTGGAGGGTAGAGCACAGGTAACCACCAGACAGTATTAATCACTCATCTTCCACTGTGCAGATCTATGCAGTTTTAGAGTAAAATTTCTTTTATTTGCTGGATTAAAGTAGTTTTTATACATGTAATATTCCAGATCAAGATATTGGGAAAAAAATCCTGAAAATTCTGATCAGTATTTCAGTCCTTATAAGTTCTTATTGGAAAACATTTAAGCATATTGGATACAGAAGAAAATGCAGAATGCCCCTTCTCCTATTACCGGTATGTCGAGAGCAAGGCTGAATATGTAACCTTTATAATATCATTAAAAGTCACTGTACATTTGATAGATATGTTAAACAAAATTTTCAGTAACACATTTTAGTAACATTTCAAAGTAAACAAGCCTCCTCCTGTTCCAGTGACAAGAAATAATGAAAATTGTTATCAATAATTTTGTTTATTAGTTAGTGTGGGCAAATTTGGGAATATGGGTGGCTATTTGAAATGGAAATTATAGGATTTCCCAAATGATGATAGAAACTATGGACACATTTGTTACACTATCTGAAGGGATCAGTGGATTAATGGCATCAGCACGAGCCATGCTTAGTTCTATGAAATGGTTTTCTGGGTTTGTGTTTGAGTGGAGCTGGGGACAGGTTGGAGTGTTTTGATGTGAATGATTTCAGTCAACAGAAACCAACTGTTGTGGGCCAGAAACGTTGCATCTCTGCCAAAGTTGCTATTTGAGATCACTGGATATTGTCAACAGCTTTGTGTATGGCATTGTACCGCACACCTCTGACTGCCACTGCTGAAAAGCCAGCCCCCAAACCTCAAAGGGTTCTGCAATTCTATATGTGTTGAAATACTCTTGATTTGTGGCACATGATACTCATTTAATAGCTGTAGTTTCTACCATGATTTTGAACATGAGCATTCACCATTTTTATTTCTTTTTATTTCTTTTATTGTTACCTTGAGTGGCAATGTAGATAGTATGGACATTGCATTGAAGGGGTTAAGAAACATCAATAAAGAAAGAATTGATTTATTTCATGAAAACAAAATCTTGCACTGTCACCTGGATGGCCAGGTAAAAGGAGAATACTAGAAATACACTTCACAAAGCTTTCCAAAGTTTGTAAACTAAATAATAAAATTTGGAAACTGGCAATCCATTTCAGAAGAATTTAATTACATTTCAGCATGTTTGGCAGACTATTAGTCAGATGAAGAATATATTTATTTTGATGTTTATTTTATCACTTCTGCAAATGGAATTTATCAGAAATGTGTTAGAACTCATTTTTGGTCTCTGTAACATCACACAAAAACATAAAGAAATCCATTTACTATTTAAAAATGTGCGTGCTTTAAAAGTACATTCGGGAAATAAAATGCTTTATCTGCAGGAAGACAATGTGAAAGCATCAAAATAGTGAGGTTTCAGAAAATCCTCACAAAAGCGGTAGAATGTTGACGACATTTGCATAAAATTATATAATGTCTCACCTGAAAGCATGTTAGAATTACCACAAATAGTTGCGAAATTATTTTGTCTGTTTCATCTCCCAGGCAGTTTTAGCCTCTGATAGCTAATGACAGCATAGTTTCATCTGATTAAAATGTTGTCATGCTTTTATTTGGCTTATTTCTCATGCAGGTTTTAAATCAAAATACAGTTATAACTACAGTGAACAGCCATAGATGGCGCCAGAGATAGGTGTCAATATTTCCTTCATACTGCCATCTAGTGTGATTTGTTTGAATCTGTTAATCACATTTCATAATGATATAGGTTTCTATGAATGATTTAACATAAATTTAATGAGAGCAATTTTAGGATAGTTTTTACATACAGATGTGTTTTGTGAAAGTTTCCCAGTCTTCTGATCTGATTGATATTCTGAAGTCATGTTGCCTCTAGTCCTTGAGATAAAGATTATCTTATTCTGTTTCAAATGCTTTGTTCGCAAAATGTCTGCAGTCAGAGGTGAACAAATAGGACCAGACTTAAGAAGTTGTGAGATCTAAATCACTAATTATGCATCAAATTGATTTATAAGGGCATGGTCTAAATTTTTGCCAAATTTAGTTTCTCATGCGGTTCAATAACCTGCATTTTTTTCATTTAAAATAGACGGTTTGAGATGCATTATGATCCTCAGTATGGACGTTTAAAGATGCTTTCACGATGTGATGATGGGAGTCTGGGACAAGTTTCCTTTTTAGCAGATTTAAAGATGGATTCTTATTGAGAGGATCTTAATCCTCAGTGTCAGATTTTGAATGCAGGGTGAGGGCGTAACTAAGACTTTTCCCACAGTCTTTTAAGGATATTTTAGATTTGTGATATTTTTAAAAGCAAATTTGACATCAAGATGATTTTTCTCTCATCGTGAAGATTACACTGTAGCAAGTTCTGATATCATAATATCAAAGTAATGTGACAAAGGGGGCAGGGTTTAATCTCTAAATTGAAATTAAATGGGAACTTTAACAAACGGGTCTGTATAGACTAATTCCTTAATGGAAAATACTCCATAGAATTAAGATGGCTTGTCAGTGTACTGACATAAACATTTCTCTGAGTGATGAGGAAAGGCGACAAAGTTGAAATCGACGGAGGTTGAAACGACGCAGATCTCAGGGGAGATTCTCTATCAGAAACCCTGGATAAAATCGGCAATTGATCAATACAGACAAGTCCTTAAAAATGTTTTTGACACATTTAAGGCAAGTTGGAATGAGGAAAATGTCGGTAAATCAGAGGAGAAGTTCGGCATAAAGCCTGTTTCCTTTCTGTGCTCTTGATCTTTGAAGAAATAAATTGCTTTGGTAAGGTACAAATTGGAACCTGGGTATTTTCTTTTCAAAGTGTTTTTCCTTTCTATTTTCTTCTTAGCATCAGTCATGTTTCACCAGGAGCAAAAGTTAAGTTATTTTTATATTGAAGTATAGTTATACAGTGAGGTATGCAAAGTCCCCTCCATTATAGGACTTCTCTCTCATATCAGCCTCTGCCATCAGTGGTAAATAGTGTGTCAAGATTGGTCTCAAAACATTGCTATGGAATGATTGGTGAAAGAAAAGATGAATATTCATACAGATTGAGCTTTGTACTGACAGATCAAGCACTGATTGGTCAGTGTCTAGGTCAGAAACTTGATCACAGGTCATGACCTGATGTTGGTCAATTCTGATTGGATGATATTTTGGTGGGTAAGATGAGTATTTATGACACGAGGTATTCATAGTTTCAAATGATATCAAATATAGGGCAATTATAGCAGTGAGAAGATTGAATAACTTACAGTTCTACCAATGTAGTCCTTAGTATTTATGAAGTGAAAAATGGTACATTTAGACAGGAGGATGAATTCAATATTATACTTGTTTCATTTCAAAAGCATCACATGATTCTGAGACCTTGTTGAATGTATACCATAGGTGTATATAAAGCTGACATTTTTTTTTATATGACAGATACTATAGAGGTCTATGACAAGTAATATAAGGCATATGTTAAAGATAATATAAGTTATATTAAATAGATACGAGGTGTATATGATGGATGGTATAAGGTATATATAACAGATAATATAAAGTTTATATGGCTAATAATACAGCGTAGATATAACATAATATAGAGTTGTATGACAAGTAATATAAGGTCTATATGATGGACAATATAAGGTCTATATGATGGACAATATAAGGTCTATAGGATGGATAGTATAAGGTCTATATGATGGACAATATAAGGTCTATATGATGGACAATATAAGGTCTATAGGATGGATAGTATAAGGTCTATATGATGGATAATATAAGGTCTATATGACGGATAGTATAAGGTCTATATGATGGACAATATAAGGTCTATATGATGGACAATATAAGGTCTATAGGATGGATAGTATAAGGTCTATATGATGGATAATATAAGGTCTATATGACGGATAGTATAAGGTCTATATGATGGATAGTATAAGGTCTATATGATGTAGGGTAGATATGGCTGATATAGACAGTACCCTGGCTATATAGTAGAGTTGATGGCAGCCGAGCGGTGCTATGATGGACAATATAAGGTCTATATGATGGACAATATAAGGTCTATATGATGGACAATATAAGGTCTATCTGATGGACAATATAAGGTCTATATGATGGATAATATAAGGTCTATATGATGGATAGTATAAGGTCTATATGAGGGATAATATAAGGTCTATAGGATGAGGGATAATATAAGGTCTATAGGAAGTAGGGTAGTTATGGCAGATATAGACAGTACCCTGGCTATATAGTAGAGTTGATGGCAGCCGAGCGGTGCTATGATGGATAATATAAGGTCTATAGGATGGATAATATAAGGTCTATATGATGGATAATATAAGGTCTATATAATGTAGGGTAGATATGGCTGATATAGACAGTACCCTGGCTATATAGTAGAGTTGATGGCAGCCGAGCGGTGCTGTGCATATGGGGTATGAAGTCCCCCCACGCCCCTTCACCTCCTCCATAGTGGAAACAGGGCACTTTGCTAAATTAATATTTCAAACTTGACAAAGCATAAGGGGCTGGTGTGTGTTTCCCTGCGGCAGTACAAGGCTAATCATATCAAAGTCCTCTCCCCCAAGTACCATAGAAGGCTTTGGCCATGCCGCATCAAAAGTCCAAAGCCAGCCCAATTAGAGTTGTCTTGTCTTTAGTGTAATCTCGTTCATAATTTAAAAGGCAAGAACGATGGTGTTGGGGTAAATTAGCCCAGTGATCTGTAATGCGAGTCCCCAGGTAAGTTGGCCACCCGATATGAAGGGCGGATCGCAGCCACAGAACGGTACTTTTGTGTCGGGGACTCTGTCTCCAGGAGGGCCTCAGAGCTTGTCCGTCCTCACCGCATCAAGGGGGCAGCGTCAATTTCATTTACAAGTTACACACATCATCAATTTCTTCAAAATGTACAAGAGGATCATGAGTTAATGGTCGTCAGGCATTGTCCCAGTGCGTCCCTTAAGCTTATTTCGGCTAATCTTCCATACATGAAAAGAGCAGAGATTATGAACCAGCCACACGCCACGTTTTAGGTCTTGTCAGTTTCAGTGTTGCTTATTAACGACACATTAAGGTGATTGTAACGGCAGTTTTACCAGCCTCCCCACTGCTTATGTCAACTTTACATCCAAGCTTACAAGGCATTTTGTCGTAGTTTTAAATTTGTGAGCGGCCATCTCGCATGTTCGGCCTCCATGAACAGTCAAGGATGTAGGACATTAAGGGGGTAATACAACGAGAGCATCATCACGTTTGATTTCTGGGCATCCTTGGAGGCTCATCGGCAGTGTCCGTATCTTTGGTCATTTTCTGGTTGGGGACTAAGATGTTTAAATAAAGCCTCATATAACATCACAGAGCATGGAACATCTGACAATTATCACCCTGAACCCCTCTTACTTGATGCAGCTTCTGCGTGTAGTAAATCAATCTTCATTACAAATTGGAATTATTTTATGACGGAATAGAAGTTTATATTTTCTGTTTAGTTCAGGGCTCTGGCTATAGATTTCCCTTTTAGTTTTTAAGATTTGTCAGTTTAACAGAAAGACGGTTATATATATATGAAGTTAAACATAACTATATATTTTTTTACAAGGGACCATTATTAAAAAGAATGTTTCTGTCATGAAAATGCAATGTCTTTTCAAATTTCAAATATGTTTGTTTCATTATTAATTACTTTCTATCTCCACTACAAAGAGATGGAGTTGAAATTTATCTGCAGCTTGTGTTACAGTTCAATCACAAAGTGACCACAGGTCATTTCTCGTGCAATGGAGACGTGATTGGGGAAGTGAAACATTGTCACATAGAGGTCAAACAATTTGACCTTGTGTCTTGAATGTTTGGCTGAGTGGATTCTCAACTATCCAGAAAGGTGCTCACATTTCCCACCAGAAATCAGTAACAGTTAACCCAGCCCATCGAGACAAAGCCCAGCGTCAAGAGAGAGAGATATCTCAATTGTTATCGTTAAATCATCTATTTAACTTTGTTATTGTTACAGCATATATTTAACTCTAACCAGTACAGCTGCATTTCCTGAATTGTCAGCACAGCTTGAAAATGACATGCTGTTAAAATAGTTTGGTTTTCTTGAAGAAAAAAAAATAGTTTGGAACTGAAACATATCATGAAATGAGAGATGAAATGAGAACGTTTTTAAGCAAGATGTTAGGAATCAGCTGTCACTTCTGATGTGGGGAATACAAGTGATGTAGAGTTAAAATGTTCTCAGTCTCCACCTTGACAGAAGCAGGAGAGAGAACAAAAAAACCTCCCGAGAACAATATACAACACAAATCAACTTCTCCAGGTTCCTGCCAACTCAGTAAAAAAAAAAGAGCATTCTCAAAGTTGCAGAATATGCATGGAATGATTCAAGGACAGATTGGATTTTAATGATTGTCTCAGACAGATACTCACAATTTGTGATTTCATCGTTTCTCTGCATTGCATCAGTAGTATTGCATTCAATCTTCTCAATATATTTTTGGTGTCTGTGCCCTATATTTGATGTAATTCAAAATTTGGAATTTCCCTAGTCACGATAGTCTTTTAGCCTAAATGTCATCCAATGAGAATTGACCAAAATCATGTGATCTGTCAGCTGATTGAGACACTTACCAATCATTTCAAAGCATAATCTGTGAGGGTAGCCATATATTCTTTCACCAATCAGTGCACCACATGAGATTCATATATAGTCATGACTTGCGGCTGATCATGAATGCACCATTTTAGCATTGACGGCAAGGATTGGTATAAGAGAGAAGTCGTGTTATGGAGGCCATCTTGTTGTCAGTTGCCATGTATTACCACACTCTGCCAAGTACTCAATACACCAAACCTATTCAACAGATAAATTCATTGCAATAACTCACAGCATTTTTGAGTAATATGAGTCAATAATAGAACAATAATGACATTTTTCAAAACTCCAGATTGAGTTGGAATCGCAGTTGAAAATTGAGGCTGGTGTGTTTTGACATTTGACTTAGTCTTGGTTGACGTCGCTCAGTGGTTGGCTTTGTGAGCGAGGCTTACTCTGTGCTGATTCAATATTTGGAAATCACTCTAGTTACATGGCTTATTGTTGATGCTAAACCATTGCGGACAATAGGAGCTTCTGGCCAGTTAATACAAGTGATATTGTCTCTCTGGCCCAGGCATTTAGAGGTTGGAAGAGTAAACCCTTGGCCTGTGGTAAGTGGACAGGTGCATATTGCAGTTGTAAACAGGATGAAATAAATGCCAAATCCAGAAATCATAGATTTCGATAAATTAAATATGAGATCTCAATTTAAAGTTTGCATTCTTAAAATCATCCCCATCAATTCTCATTTTATGAAAATATTTTAACCCTTTTGCTTCAAATGGACAATGCCATTTGGCCATGTGTGTCTCTGAAATAAATGGAAAATTTTAACATCAGGTGTCAAAATATAAAATATAACATTCATAATTCATTTAGCTTTTTAATTCTGAAAACGATATGCGTATTTTAAAAACAATTTCAGACCCATATTTTTTCCCCACAGAAGTAGAGCTTTTCATAATGTGAAATGCATGCTGCAAAAAATGAAGCCGTAATTTGCCAGGAATTGTGATTACCTGGGTGATTAATTTCACCATGTTTAATTCATAGACATGGAGAGATTTAAATATGTCTGACATGCAAATACGGAGTGTTTACTATTAGGTTGATCGCAGGTAAGTGTAGGTAAACTGTAGTCTTTAATGGACAACATTTAACCCTTCTACTGCCATACACCCAGTATTTCTCTCAGATGGAAATAGAATTCTTTTAAATCTCTCACACAGCGAATTTTATTGCGTTGATTTGCAGCTGAAATTTTGATCTACCATTTTTTCATCCACCATTTTTTAGGTAAAAATATTTTATCAAAGAATTACAAGATTGTAAATGACGAACCAAGGGTTACTATTCAAATGCACATGGAATGCAAATTGTATGCATGCAAATTTCACATCTACAACTGTAAACCTTAGTTTATGCTTCTGCAATGATTTGCATGGTTTCAGCCAACTCACCATTCAGATTTTCTGTCTTAGTTTGTTTGTTTTATCTCATTGAAATATTCAATTTCAGTACATGATCAGAATAAAATAGTCCCTAGAACTTGCAGTTACAGAAATATAGATCAAAGAATTTCTGGGTTGGTTTAAGAATCAAAATGACACCAGATATTCACTTCAAAAATTCATTTACAAATCATAAATATTAAATAAGAGAAAGTGATATTTCCCGAAACATGCATCTGATTATGCTCTGGCTTAGATGACTATCTTTTCTGAACTTTCCTCCCCACCACAATAACCCCTCCCCACCACAATAACCCCTCCCCATTACAATAACCCCTCCCCACCACAATAACCCCTCCCCATTACAATAACCCCTCCCCATTACAATAGGACTGAGAGGTTCCCCCTGGCTCCTCCCCCTGGCAGGACTGAGAGGTACCCCCTGGCTTGTCCCCCTGGCAGGATTGAGAGGTACCCCCTGGCTTGTCCCCCTGGCAGGACTGAGAGGTACCTCCTGGCTTGTCCCCCTGGCAGTACTGAGAGGTACCTCCTGGCTTGTCCCCCTGGCAGGACTGAGAGGTACCCCCTGGCTTGTCCCCCTGGCAGGACTGAGAGGTACCTCCTGGCTTGTCCCCCTGGCAGGACTGAGAGGTACACCCTGACTTGTCCCACTGGCAGGACTGAGAGGTACCTCCTGGCTTGTACCCCTGGCAGGACTGAGAAGTACCCCCTGGCTTGTCCCCCTGGCAGGACTGAGAAGTACCCCCTGGCTTGTACCCCTGGCAGGATTGAGAGGTACCCCCTGGCTTGCCCCCCTGGAAGGATTGAGAGGTACCCCCTGGCTTGTCCCCCTGGTAGGATTGAGAGGTACCCCCTGGCTTGTCCCCCTGGCAGGATTGAGAGGTACCCCCTGGCTTGTCCCCCTGGCAGGATTGAGAGGTACCCCCTGGCTTGTCCCCCAGCTCATCCTCCTTGTCTGCCAGCCCTCAGCCCCCAGATGGAGAGGGAGACAAAAAGATGGATGACACTCCACATGCCCAGACCTTTTTATTTCACCACACATGACTACATAATAACTATAATAGAAGCTGAGTATGGGCAGAATGCATGCAACAACTCCGTTAGTCGACATGTTACAAGTGGGATGTTTGATATATTTGGCGCTGCGCCCAGTTGATCATGGTCAACGCGTCACATTTGGTTCAACATGATCAAGTGTGGTTTTCATGCACCAGCCAGAAATTATTGCAACTTGCATTTTCATGACATAAATAAAAATACTGCCAGGGTTTATCACCTGTTAAGGTCATAGGTGAGTGGCGCATCCCATTAAGAGAGATATTCATTGCATGTTAGAACCTCCGCCAAGTGTAGGGGAAGATAGGAGTGATTACAGATCAAACTCATTAAATAACAAAGTATTAAGTAATCTATTTTCCTACATTTTATCGTCAATATCATTGTATGAATGACTCGTTACATTAGTATTATTACATCTTAAGCGAAATGATTTTTAATTTTTTTTTTTTTTTTTTTTTCAAATATTAGAAGTGCCTAAGATTCTCAAAAAGGCTTAAGTTTAACAATTGAACAATATCTTTCCATGAATGTTTTAAATATGAGTTTGAGTTTGCATCACTTGGCATATATTAAGAACCTTGTTATCCTATCAACACACAATGCGATCTGACCCTTAGCGTTTGGATCAATATTTTCACCTCTGTAAATTTACTTTTAAATCTCCGATTTCTTACTATTATCCAATAGTAAAGTTGGTAATTGTGTTAGTGAGTAATGCAATTTTCACATCTGTCTTGATTCGAGGGTGATGAAGAAATAATCAGGTTTTATTTTAGATTTGTTCTCCATTTAGTTTTAATACAAATATAAGAATGCAGTTTTGAGACAGCTCCTTTTACAAAGTTGCATTGTGCGATGATATTGGATGGTTGACTTCAGCATGAAAGGAAACGTGGTCGGGAAATATGCAAGATTCTAGAGTTTCTGATCTCCTTAATCAAGCCATTGAGGCCCTGTAGAACGAAGCACGCCTCTTTCTATTAGATTATTGCCATTGTTTTAGTCTTTCTGGCAAACACTGAAATCGGATCGCCATTGCATCGGCGTATGTTTCATGCAAAATGGGCATCTTTAGCCTCGTTTAACCCTCGACAGACGAAATCACAACAAAGACATTAATTACGGATTATACATTCAGGCAGCTGCATAATTAGGTCAGATCTGTCATCAGGTATCAGATATCAAAAGATATCATGTCCATTTAATGCATAGCTATCATTCCACTTTTAACTTTTAAGATGTTATTCTGAAAGTTTTGAAAAGGAATTGAAATGAATTAAATTCAATATATTTATGAGTTTTGTCAAATTTAATGTTTTTGATAAAATATAGTCTGCACCTACATCAGCCAGAAGATATCAATTTTGGTTGAGCAATTCCATTTATTGAGAAACATATCAGTCATTATAGATATTTTAAATGAAATAACACATATGCCAGTTTTTGTCAGTGCACAAAATAAACTTGTTGGCAAATTGTGTTTAAAGAAAAAGGATTCTTCTGAAAGTGCAGTTTATAAAATAATACATCTTTAATGCAACAGAGAATGCTTCTCAAATGGAGAGAAGATTTTTCATATTTTTCAAGTTTACCAAATAACAAAGCGGTTTCTCAATAACTTTTGGAGATTGATCATCATTCTAAGTAGACAAACTCTTTAAAAGCATATTTGAGCTTGCCAGGAATTGTGTTCTCCTAGTGTTACTCAGACAAAGAAAATGCATTTAAAACTCTTGAGTGACAGTTTCAATGATTTGCTTCTTATAGAAATAAAATGTATCAATGAATTTGAAACACAGCAGTATTATTTGAACAGAACATAGAATTTTTATGTAACGTTTTTGAAATATTGAAGACAAAATACTTAAAGTGTAATCCTTAATGGAACTTTTAAAACGTCCTTTTCTGAGATAGATTTTCTTTTCAGTCAAATCAGTTTTCAAAATACAGCCCATCTTGTGAATATAAAATATCCTTATGTTTGTGCTCACTGCATTACCTATTTGTTTCAAAGGACAAGAAAAAAAAAGTGTCAATTAAAAAGTTAGACAAGATATCAAATAAGAATTGGTTTTTTTTTAATATCAATTTACATAGGTATCAATGGGCCTGTTTTGATTTATCTGTCATTGTTCCTTAAGATTATCATGTGATCCAAACCACATATAATGAAGGCAGAAAGAGATTTGAAAGATATGATATATATTTTTCTTTTTAAACTTTAAGATTTTTGTCCTACTCAAGTATATACTTTCCTAAGGCCTTGATAGGACCATTCACAATTGAAATGTTAAAAAAGTCTGTCAAGATCCTATGATGCGTGGTAGGAATTTACAACTTTCACGAAAACAACCAGATACTGTTCTGCCGTTTCCAGTTGATTTTGATCCATTTTTGATTGTTAAGAATGACCGAATCTGTCTTGACATCATCCCGATTCTCCCAAATGTGATTCCTTAGAGATCAGATGGATCGGATTCACAGGCCTGAAGTCCAGGCACTCTCCAGGCAACACAGGACATCCAAAGTTTCCAAATGTTGCTGAATGCACTTAACTCTCGAGAGTTCTTGGACCTCTCTGGACCTTTCCTGATCCTTATATAGGAATATGCAGACAATTAAAGGATAATCAAATGATAACCAAAGGATCATGATAGGATAGTGGTAGGACAATGATGAGACATTCAAA
This sequence comes from Amphiduros pacificus, assembly GCA_949316495.1. Classification (NCBI taxonomy): domain Eukaryota; kingdom Metazoa; phylum Annelida; class Polychaeta; order Phyllodocida; family Hesionidae; genus Amphiduros; species Amphiduros pacificus. Next base: position 14,853,800 of record OX439010.1, read on the forward strand.
GGATTCAAAGGATAATGATAGGACAATCATGAGACAATCAAAGGTTAATGATAGGACAATGATAAAATAATGATGAGACAATGATTAAACAATGATAGGACAATAACAGGACAGTGATAGGACATTCCTGATCATTGAATATAGCATTCTGATGGGTTTTTTAAATTTATGTGCCAAAGTATTGTTTGATCTTGAACAGGAGCAATAATCACTACTGTGTGAATGCAGTATAAGCCTTCTGGGTAAAGTGGAGGATGTGTAGAGTGGAGGATGGATAGAGTGGAGGATGGTAGAGTGGAGGATGGGTAGAGTGGAGGATGGGTAGAGTGGGGGATGTGTAGAGTGGAGGATGTGTAGAGTGGAGGATGGGTAGAGTGGAGGATGGGTAGAGTGGAGGATGGGTAGAGTGGAGGATATGTAGAGTGGAGGATGTGTAGAGTGGAGGATGGGTAGAGTGGAGGATGGGTAGAGTGGAGGATGGGTAGAGTGGAGGATGGGTAGAGTGGAGGATGGGTAGAGTGGAGGATGTGTAGAGTGGAGGATGGGTAGAGTGGAGGATGGGTAGAGTGGAGGATGGGTAGAGTGGAGGATGGGTAGAGTGGAGGATGGGTAGAGTGGAGGATGGGTAGAGTGGAGGATGGGTAGAGTGGAGGATGGGTAGAGTGGAGGATGGGTAGAGTGGAGGATGTGTAGAGTGGAGGATGGGTAGAGTGGAGGATGGGTAGAGTGGAGGATGGGTAGAGTGGAGGATGGGTAGAGTGGAGGATGGGTAGAGTGGAGGATGGGTAGAGTGGAGGATGGGTAGAGTGGAGGATGGGTAGAGTGGAGGATGGGTAGAGTGGAGGATGGGTAGAGTGGAGGATGGGTAGAGTGGAGGATGGGTAGAGTGGAGGATGGGTAGAGTGGAGGATGGGTAGAGTGGAGGATGGGTAGAGTGGAGGATGGGTAGAGTGGAGGATGGGTAGAGTGGAGGATGGGTAGAGTGGAGGATGGGTAGAGTGGAGGATGGGTAGAGTGGAGGATGGGTAGAGTGGAGGATGGGTAGAGTGGAGGATGGGTAGAGTGGAGGATGGGTAGAGTGGAGGATGGGTAGAGTGGAGGATGGGTAGAGTGGAGGATGGGTAGAGTGGAGGATGGGTAGAGTGGAGGATGGGTAGAGTGGAGGATGGGTAGAGTGGAGGATGGGTAGAGTGGAGGATGGGTAGAGTGGAGGATGGGTAGAGTGGAGGATGGGTACAGTGGAGGATGGGTACAGTGGAGGATGGGTACAGTGGAGGATGGGTACAGTGGAGGATGGGTAGAGTGGAGGATGGGTAGAGTGGAGGATGGGTAGAGTGGAGGATGGGTAGAGTGGAGGATGGGTAGAGTGGAGGATGGGTAGAGAAGAGGATGGGTAGAGTGAAGGATGGGTAGAGTGGAGGATGGGTAGAGTGGAGGGTGTGTGGAGTGGAGGATTTGATATTCTATATAAGGTTGTTGTGACATTATATATAAGGTTTTGATGTTCTATATAAGGTTGTTTTGACATTATATATCAGGTTGTTTTGACATTCTGTATGAGGTTTTTGTGATATTCTATTATATTGTATGTTTCAGGTGATCATCCAGTCGGGCCAGCCTCCCACGGTCCTGCAGCAGTTATGCTCTCTGCCTTTCCAGTACTTCAGTAGTCCCAAGCTTACCAACGTCCTCTTCCCAACATTAATATCATGCTGTTATCACAGCCAATCAAATAGGAAAATATTAGAGCAGGAGTTAAGCTGTGATCTACTTGCAAACTTTATCGAGGTAAGTAATCCTTCTAGAAAAAATTTAAACTTTTTGTTTGATTTTGAAGTTTTTTTAACAATTTTCATCAGCATGATAGTAGATAGTAATAGAAATTTTCTTTTTTTCTTTTCTTTTTTTGTTGTTAATAACTTGGTAATATCTGAAATACAAATATGAAAAAAAAAGATGATGTTGATGACAAAATGATATGTAACATGTTAAGAGCATCCAGAAATATTATGATTTCCAGGAGAATTTGTCTGAAAGTGGTCAGTTGGACAAAAGTAGTTTGGTATGTACCTGTTCTGAGTGACCAGATTTTGACCCACTTTCAGCCTATGATACCCTATTTCTCCCAATAAAAGGCCTCTTATCCAGCGTTAATCAAGTTGCGAATCTTGTTTGGTTTTTTTTCTCCGAGATTCTATTTTCACGGTGAAATAGGCCACTTATATGAATGATATACCATACAATTCTTACATAAACTTTATGTTGGGACATAAAAGAAGTGTTGTGATAATTCTATATACCCATATCATTTCCTGACCCAATTATTCAGCAAGACACAAAAAAAAAAGCTTTTCTCATAATAGAAATTTAATCCTTGCTGAAGCTTTCATTGGATGGAATATTTTCTTTGATATCTTTTGTTTTAAGTTTTGTAAAATATTATTTAAATTGTTTGTGAAAGAAACAAGCCTTGATTCTGGCATTTTGGTATTTGTGAGAAATAAGGTATCCGGTTGCTCTTTGATATAAATAAAACCCTGAAAAAAAATCCCCATTCCTGCATAGGGTTTCTTGGTGCTTGATCGGACCGTCCTGTTAATTAATACCTTATTTATGTTATATTGTATGAATTTGGGTCATGGGATGTAGCCCTTGTTTCAATGTATATATCTTTGAGAAATATTTACCTGCATCTGCTTGATCTCTTATTGGCCAGGCAAGTTATCACTCTGAACTCTGATTGGCTGGATTGATCATTAAAGAGAAAAAATGATCCAATCAAATGATTCGTAACATTTTATACATTTTTGTAATATGCATGTGCACAAACATTGTTTCAAATATCACCTCAATATCAAGTATCAGAGATGACAAATGAAGAAAGATCTTGATGCTGTTCACAAAAAGATTATTTTCTTAACTTATGCCAAACTACATGAAATACAACAAATATACACATTCCTATATTCAACATAAACAGAATAATCTGCTATCAGAGATTCCACCAAAACATTTGAATATTAAACTATTTCAAAAGAGCTATTGGAAAGGGGGAAAAACCTTGCAGAGAAGATACTTTGGAAATGTATCTAAATAGAGTGGCATCAGACATTGGACGTGATGGGTGCTGTCATTGCACTAAATAAACAGAGACGGAAAAATGTGAATCTGGTTAAAGTTTATCACTGGTGTTCAATTTGAGACTGAATAATGGAGGTTTGTGATTTTGGGGCAAGTAGAGAACAGGGTTAGGTCCTTGCTGTCTGTGTCTGGCTGGCAGGTGCCCTAATTAGGGAAGACAGACAGGTTTGACCCTTTGACCTTGAATGGGGTCAAAGGTTATTGTTCATGATTAACTTACATGGGGTTTACTGAGAAATGTTACATTATATTACTGTATGGGTGATAATATGTGTGTTTTTTAATTCCTACACCATATAGGGTCATATTATGAATGTCTGAGTGATGTTTTAATGAAATGTACAACTTTAATGTCATGTTCAAAGGAATAAATCAGAGAGTTGTCTTCACTCTTGATAAAGAATATATAATATTGCACTTATAATTAAATTGAGTCAAATAATCTGCTTAGAATGTAAACACCAGACATTCAAGGTCATGAAAGGTCAGAGCTATCATTTAATGATCTGAATTTAATCATGTTAATCATGATTATAACATGTGTTGCTCTGTTCATGCTTAAAATAGCCTGTCTTGGATTCAGTCATAAAGATAGCCAACAAACACACAACATAAAAGAGGAAACCGAGGTGTGGAGGGCCGTAGGTTGAGACAATGGCTGAGTAAGGTCAGAAGAAGGTCACGGTATTAAAACGTGGGCTGCGGGCAGTCAGGGTGTAATCACATTGTTTGTGACACTGCAGCTTTGTGGTCGGGTATTTTAGTAATCAGATTTCTTGCATCCAGGTATCTGGGATCCTGCAGGGACCTACTTTCTCTCTCTCCTCCGCAGACTGCTCTCTATTCTCGGCACTTCATTGCAAATAATATAGACTGGCATAGACTATACCAGAATATACCTTCAAATCTTGGTTACTAGCAATATTTTTTTTCTCGAGATCAATAATTTATGAAATGATGCATATTCTTAATGCTTCTAAATAAACTCCAAATTTCATATTCACTTCTTTCACCATCCTGAAGATGTTATTAAGATGGGTGTTTTATTATTATTATTAGTCATTAGAATAATCTAGTTTTACCAAAGGAAATGCATTTATGTTAAGAATATTCTGGAAGAAGGCCACCTATAAATGCATCCACCGTTGGTTTGATATGGACTTTAGGTTGATATTCAGCAGAGTATTCCGAAATGGAAGTAGAACAGAATGGCTGCAGGCTGTAAAATCTGTGTCAGAAGAACTGTGACAGGAAACACAGCCAGAGAGTTATGTGGAAGCCAGAGTGGTATTGCATGCAATGCCATTCTCAGACTTGACATTTTTTTATATCAAAAAGATGTGGACAAAATAATTTGTGGTCAATTTCTAGATTTCATTTTAAAATTGGATGATATGAAATCTAAAATAAATGAGTTCTTGAGACATGTGATAATGTGGATGTTGAGAAAGAAGAAATTTAACATCAGGATTCATGCTAAAGACATGAGAAACTGATTGTTAGATGTGAAAGTATCAGGAAGTACAAGCATGTTGGAAGAAACTTAAGCTTGGTGCAAAGCATAGAGGATAGCAAAACATGAAAACATGCAAAATAATGATTAATTTCATTTTATGGAACTTGTCAAAAGATCGATTCAACTTGTTCAGATATTTGAATGATTTTGTTCTTTGATATTGTAATTTCCAATTACTTTTTGGTTTATTTGTATATATTTAAGATATTTTAATTTGAATTGGATTTTATGAAATAAATACATAAGATATTATGATTTAAATGGATTTATTGAAGTAAATACCAAAATATAAGTGGAGTTTATCGCATTTATTATACAGTTAGCAATTCAGTTAAACACATGAATTATAGTGGTTTTTATAACCTCCTGGCCAGTACGGATGGACCAGTGATTTTAAAATTCTACTGGCCCAGCCTTAAGTCCAGTGGATCTTTGAACAGCTTACCTCTTTCTGGAAGATAAGTTACCTAAGTGAATTATACCACAGGCAAGTGAGCTGCATTATACCATAAGTATAAAGTTAAGTCATGACATTGAGCACAAGCTAGTTAAGTTTATGGTGTCAAGTCAATAACCCACTAAAACTGATGGCTCAGATATGAAATATGAGAAGATTTATATAATGTTTAAATTATAAGAAGAAAGTTAATTGCGAAGAGATAAGAAAATGTAGACAATAATATAAAATTACAGACAGGAGCTCAAATTGCAAGTACATTCCTCCTGTGAAATACGAAATGCATAATTTGAGAGGACTATGAAATAGGCTGATAGATTTGATCGCAGGCTTATACTTAACAAAAAGTATTGACTAGTCTGAGGGAGACAATAGGTTGCGGACAATTAGCCGGAAGATTCACCTTTCAGTACTAACCGGAGATGCGCTGTGTTGTTTTACACTGACAAGCTAAGGTTGCTGTAGTCATTGTTCCTCCCTAGCGACGGGGAAATAAGACGAAGCATGACAAGCACTGTGACTTGCTGACGTTTTTTAGGTTGAAGGTTTTGGAAAGAGGTCGTAAGTTACCTGGACTCTCGGCTCCCATTTGGCATGACCTTGCCTAATGTAAATTGAGAAACTGGATGCTTTTTTTCAATTTTTATATCCAAGTCTCCATTATTTAAAAAAAAAATGAAATTAAAGAATAAATGTTAAAATGTGTTGTTGAAGATTAGTCATAAAATGTCGTCAAGGGAGAGTAGACAACTTTTGCTCCTCCGAGTAAACCTCTGAAGCAAGATAAACATTTCGGTAAAAAGAAGAAATGGTTTAGTGTCACAACTTGATTAAGGTCAAATTCTATAAGGAATCTTTCATCAGAGAATCTCCAAATATCCATGGCAGATGAAATATGGCCTTGTGATTGGCAATGCCAGTGAGAGATGATCATATTAGGCCAATACTTGTGACCGCCACCCATGGAAAATGTGATGTATTTATGGAGTTGTTCAACAGTTGACTCATCACCTTCTAAATTTCCCATCGGGCTCTACCACAACATTTCCTTATTTTGTTCTCGGCACAATTTGGTGATTTTGGGTTACAAGACCTTTGGCCCTCTCAGTCAAAACAGCAAAGACCTATTGGGAAAAGGTCCTCGCTTTTTGTGGAGTGTCACATTTTGGAATGTTATTGTAAATAGGAGGTGACCCCCCTGGGGACCATGTTACAATTTGCCACAAATGAATTAACTCCAGCTGACCACAGGACAAAGAAAATGCTGACCGTACAAATTTGCCAATATTGGCTGTAATTTATCAAATTAAAAGGGAGTCGGTGAAAGGTTTAGACTCCTGAACCGGGTCTAATATGTACCCACAAGATGAAATGAGGAAAGGTGAAAATAGACATTAGGCAGGGCAATGATATGCTTCTATCGCTCTCTGCCTTATTGGCAAAGATGGAAGGGAAACATTCGCTCTGATGAACATGTAAGATAAATACGGGAACACAGGCTACAGTTTGAGCATGGCCAACAGGCCGCGACTTCACACGTTCCATACAAAGAATTGACAAACTCGCCGGGTTTCATCTAGCAATTTTGTCACCGTGAAACAATATTTGATGTCGGATGAGAATCATGGCATGGGGCCAGTGTATTATTGTATTCTGGTGCCCCACCCGGCGACCTGCGCTCTAATATTCAATGATTATTAGCCATGGACTTGCGAAGATGAAAAAGTGTTGCAGGCTTTAATTACAGCTAATGGGTCGTTATAGATGACATGTGCCAAGAGAAGACAGAGTCTATGACGACTCCCGCCACTCCCCAAATGAACTCCTTTTGTTGGGCCTATTGTTCGCTCAGCCACTCTTCTGAGAAGGGGGCCAGAATAGTGCCGTAATAACACCCCATTTTAGCACCCGTGAACACTGACATGCAGGATGCACCTTTCCTTAAGTGAACAATTTTCTTTTTCAAATTCATGCTTCATTTCGGGCTCTCGCTTCCTTCAAATAGAAATTGCTTGCACAGTTTCTATTTCCCTTTTTTAATCACAAGCACTCTTTTTTTTCTGAATTAAAAAATATATATTTTTCATTTGCATCAAACATTTTACGTAGTTGACCAGATCTTCCATACTGGCATTTTATCGTACTGGCATGTAATTGTACTGGAATATTATCATAATGGCATGTTATTGTTCTGGAAAATTATCATAATGGCATGTTATGCTGTCCTGTTATCATGTTATTGTACTGGCTTGTTATACTGGCATGTTATCGTATTGGCATGTTATCGTATTGGCATGTTATCGTACTGGCATGTTATCATACTGGCATGTTATACTGGCATGTTATCATACTGGCTTGTTATACTGGCATGTTATCGTACTGGCATGTTATCGTACTGGCATGTTATCGTACTGGCATGTTATCATACTGGCATGTAATCGTACTGGCATGTTACCATACTGGCATTATATCGTACTGGCATGTTATCATACTGGCATGTTACCATACTGGCATTATATCGTACTGGCATGTTATCGTACTGGCATGTATTGTACTGGTATGTTATCGTACTGGAATGTTATACTGGCATGTTAACGTACTGGCATGTTATCATACTGGCATGTTATCGTACTGGTATGTTATACTGACATGTTTTCATATTGGCATGTTACACTGGCGTGTTATCATACTGGCATGTTTTCATACTGACATGTTATCGTACCGGCATGTTTTCATACTGGCATGTAATCATAATGGCATGTTATACTGGCATGTTATCGTATTGGCATGTTATCGTATTGGCATGTTATCATACTAGTATGTTATCGTACTGGCATGTTATCGTACTGGCATGTTATCGTACTGGCATGTTATCATACTGGCATGTTATCGTTATGGCATGTTATACTGGCATGTTATGCTATGCATATTGATTGATTATATGATCTTGATATATCTGAGTCACATTCGGAATCAGAAAGTGATTTTTCAGTCTCCTTATTAAATATTTGTAGGAATGCTTGTTTACTATCATAAAAAGACATGAGTGCAATTTGCTCTTTATGATATTATTTTGAATGTTTTCAAAAAACATCAGTTATTTCTGGACATAAGGTATATTGCCTTTGGGGACCACCAGTATTGAAAAGAGAAACAATTTAGAAAATTACACCCTCATTAAAATGGAGAACACACCACCTTGATCTGGTAGCGTAGATCCTTGCATTAAATTTTTAACAAAACTGAAGTCAGTTTTCATTTAAAGCAAGAAGTAGATATTTTTTAAATCAATATTTGGAGAGTTGCTGTTTTATACTGTAGCTAACGTTGAGCTCGCCTTTTGCTGTGATGTATTTCAGCCACGTGGGTCGCATAATGATATCATGGGGCTGTCACACACCTCTGACAGATGCGAGATTTTATCAAGTTTTCTTGTCAAAGTTGAGGTGCTCAACGCTCTGCAGTTCTGAAGTTTCTGAGCTGCCAGTGACAATTAAGATTGTCATTTGGCAAGTCTCGGGTTTCACCAGTGCTCATATTGTCAGGACTAAGCGTAACGTCCATGTGATCACCTGTTCACGGCGGAGTCTGTTTCGTTTCTCATGCACGTCATTTGTCAGGGGGTTCTTTCTGCGTGGCATATGCCACCCCGTCTGGCCGGCCACATGATGCTCATAACTTCAAAATCTCTAAACGTCTTCGTAACAAGTGATGAGAAAATTACTGTGGAAAAAAAAAGCATGGACTTTAATTGAGGTGAACAATGGTGTATTTGTTTTGCATTGAGTTTATTCTTTTCAGTAGTTTTGGAGGATCTCCTGTACACATGGTGTTTTCTCAGAATGCTTTGTATCGGTAGTCTTTGACCTATTTGCTCGTTTGGACCTCGCCCAATCAACTCACTCCTTATGATCGTGTCTTATTCTGCACATAGTTCTACCAATACTCAAATCTCAAGATTTTAAAGATACACATTTAGGCAAAACTTTAATTCCCGATAATATAATTCTTCTATTAGAAGTTTGCATCATTAATAACATTATAGAGAAATTCCCAAGATGATCATAATTTAGAAATATGCTAAAAGTCGAATGCAAGCCATGCCAAGAATTGGAGTATTTAGCAGGGCTCATGTGGTCGAAATTATCAAAAAAGTAGGCAGATATGGGTGATAACTTGCACAAATAACATCTTTTCCTGCCAACTTTCTTATCACACGTGAGTAGAAACATCTGTTCCCAAAAGTTAAATTGCGTGAGTTTGTCTGAAGTTTGGTAATATTAACTAAAATTGCTTTGTACGGCATTGTTGAATGGCTGATGAACAAGATAGAAAAATGTATTACATTTTAAAAGCTGAGATTTTAGCGATAAAATAGCTGTGATAAAAGTCTCATTTCAGTAATGAGAAAAATCAATTTGTTCTTCTTGGATTGTGACTCAGTAGTTTCTTTGTGAGTAATTTTATATGTTAAAAGGTCAGTTTGGTCTGAGATGAAAAGATAAATAAAACATAAATTATGGTCTTTGTAAAACATAAATAATTGATTTAGTGTTATTATATTCTCAAGCTAATTATTCTAGACATAGATCCATATGTGTTTTTTTTAGATTGAAGTGGGTAAAAAGCATAATTGATTGGATGGGATTGGAAGAATATGGCTGCATGGTTATAAAGTAATGTAGCCTTTCATCAAGATTATGGAAATACATATGTGGTATATCATATTTCTTAATGTAAAATGAGGCATAAAAACCGATGACCGGAAAATAAAAATGGAGAATCCTGTCTCTCGGAAAACCCTGCATGATCCTTTAAAGGGCAGGGATGTTTTTGGATGTACAAGACTGACATAGACTCGACAGCGTGAGGGAGACAGCTAATGGAAGTGCATTAGCGAACGGCCCTTCTTTCAGAAAGATCAATTCCTGCGAGAGAAAGATGGAGCAGCCAGCCTGGATGCGTCTTGCAGGAGACACACCTAGAAGCGGAGAACCAGCCAAGTGAAGGCTTTATGGTGGAGGCAAGTTTTGTGAAGACTCCCCTCTCTCTCTCTCTCTCTCTCTCTCTCTCTCTATACATGTGTGTGGCAGATATAGATGTAATATTTATGTCACATGTATCTGTGTATCTATGGAGCTGTGTCGCAGGCTCTCATAGTGCTTGCTTAATGCTACATACCTCAAAAACCTCCATTGCCACCAGAATCTGAGGAAGACATCAAGATCATATAATATCACCCAGAAAAACACCATGATCATGTGATATAGCCCAGAAAATCACCATGATCATGTGATATAGCCCAGAAAAACACCAAGATGGTGTAATATCGCCCAGAAAAACACCAAGATTATGTAATATAGCCCAGAAAATCACCATGATCATGTGATATAGCCCAGAAAAACACCAAGATTATGTAATATAGCCCAGAAAATCACCAAGATTATGTAATATAGCCCAGAAAAACACCAAGATCGTGTAATATCGCCCAGAAAAACACCAAGGTCATGTAATATAGCCCAGAAAATCACCAAGATCATGTAATATAGCCACAATTTATTTTTATTTGGTCGTGGCATATCTTTTTAATGAAGTAGTATTCTTTGAGCTTTGAAACAATTGAATCTAATTATAGTAATCAACTATTGCGTTTCATGGTATTAAAAGCAAATACACAAATAATGTTTTCCTGAAAAAGATATGAGCACACAGATGAGATAAAGAGGATAAATGGGCTTTGACATTGTTGAACTTCCAGGAGCAAGGACTAACTGACACAGCCTCTTGCACGACAGATCTGCAATTGCAACCCGCTAATTGACGATGCCGTGTAGATTTCGTGAGATCTTTCCAAGATTCTGCTCTTCAACTTCCTGTCCAATTGGCGATCTTAAATTTTATTAGCCGAATTCTGTCTACAGCATACCTTCGTTTTCTACCTGTCTTTGGATCCTGGTTTGTCAAATTGTTACCTGTTTCCAGATTAGCTCTGTTATGAGTCAGCGGCAAGTATTGGCGCTCGTTTCTTTCAGGAGGATGAAATAAGCGGCGGTGGCAATCTTTTCAGGCTATCACACTTCGTACCTGCACCATGCCGCATCCCTAAACTTGCAAAACGGCAGGATTTATCTTAATTTGCCCAACACTAATCAGGTTACCATTGTTGTCTGCAGAAGTTGTAAACTTAATTAGGTAAATTTAGGCTTTTGGGCATTCCATCATTGTACAAAGCAAATTCAACTATTCTGTTTCAAAGTAGAGAAAACAAAATGCCCAGAAACTAGAAATTTACCTCTAACAGGCTGAAAATTGAATTTGCCTGAGCCAAGCAGTAACATTGCTCTCGTGAATAAGCCGTATGGGATGGTATTGAACCACTCGTTTATGGACTTTTAAATTTACAGACATAAAATGTTGAAAATTTTCAATGTTTTCATTGTTGCATAAATAATGGTTTAAACAACAAGCTTTGGAGTCTGTTCCGTCAATATTCAAATCTTTAACAGAGAAGCTTGCATGTTTGTTTTTCTATGAGAAATAGAGGCGTCAAAATCAAACATCTTTTTGGCCTTTAACTACTGTTGCCGGTGTGTTTGAAACTTTCAAAGCAATTGATCAGAAGGTGAGAACAGTTATGTTATTTCATGATTATCAAGTCCATGGAAATTTGAGATGAAGATCTCTTCAATAGGTCATGCTTGGCAAACACCAAAAATTCTGAGTCATTTGCAAAAATCCATAATGCCGCTGTCGACCGGTGGGATAAATGGAAAAGATTTCTAAATGTTTATACGCAAACATTTCATATTGAAATCTGGATTTGATGTCTGGTGGTGAATATTTGAGTAGCCGCAGTTAGCTTCCTAATGTTTTTCTGTCTTCATTGATTTGAAATTGATTACAAGCACTGTTAATTGTTTGCAGCTTCATAAAGATGATTTTACGATGATCGTATCTTTGGAAAGTTTTCAATGGTTAATTCACTTGCACCGCTGTTGTTTAAGTTGGAGTTGTGGATTAGGTGGGAAACTGGCACAAAAATGATGTGAGTTGTCTGGCAATTAATGTTGAATGAAAGTGGCGTGCATTGTTGTGTAGTCCATTACAAATTGTCGTATATTTCTTTGTAATGTATTATGCATAGCAGGGGTTAAAGTGCAGTAGGAGCAAATTGCTTGGTTTTGTTTAGAGATTAGTTTTGAGCAAATTGCCGATTGGTGCCTGCACAATAAACAGAAGGCACATCTCTGGCGTAACATGCAATTTTCCACCGTGAATATCGTCAATATTAAACATGATCCATAAATCTGGTCGTCTCTGCCGGGGCGTGTCACACAGGGTCGCGGGGAAAGATATGCCATCTCGTTGATTGACCGTGAGCGGCGAGAATGGTCTGGTGTTAGAGAGGTGTGCCTGGCACAATAGAGAATAGAGTTTTCTTTGATCTGATTAAGTTACAATTGGGTTATTGGAGTTTGGCACAGCGCCAAATGAATGCATCTCCGACAATCTGAGTGAATAGTTCAATGCAACTTTGTGGATCAACACAAGCTCTGTGATGCAAAACACTGCGATATTTGTCTCACTCTGGCTTCACTCGAGAGCAAACAGGCGCACAAAACATCGCCGTGTCCAGGCTACACCAGCGCCAAACACTATTGTTACTATTGACGATGTTATCCAGCAAGTTGACTCAAACTCACTAGTGGCCCACACAGGACTAGTGAAAATTGTCACTCGGCAAAGCGCAAGATAGATCGGTGGCTAAATCTGCACTTTATGTGGCAAATATTAGCTGGGAAAATGTCATACTTAGACAAGGGCCCATCCATAATTAATGGAATTTGGGGGAGTGCGGTGAAATATGGCTAGAAATAAAGTGCCACTAGGGGGGCATTTTGCGGCAAATTATCAGTGTTATGATGTGTGTTGGTGCTCACGGGGATCAGAGTGGCATCGTGAAATATGATGATGAAACTCCACCATCATGTTGTACTCCATGTAAATTGTCTTGTGGGGGCAGGAAAACAGCATAAATCATTGAAAAATAAGATTATTGTATCAAAATGAAATAAATTATGCTCCTCTCTCGATTATATGCATCTTGCACATTGTTTAATACATCCATTTTCTATCAATGATTTATATTAATCAAATACAATGTGAGTTTAAAATTTTGGCACAATCCAGTAAATGTTTCAATATCTGAAAATTATTTTGGAACTTTTTAAATCACATTTGACTGAATTGAAAAGTTGGATGATATATATGTGTGATGTGTGTGTGTGTGTGTATACATACATACATACATACATACATACATACATACATACATACATACATACATACATACATACATACATACATACATACATACATACATACATACATACATACATACATACATACATACATACATACATACATACATACACACACACACACACACACACACACACACACACACACACATATAATATTACATCCTTAATTTTTTCTATATGTATATTTATATACTAATAGTTTAAAAGGTTATTATTGTTGAGACAGGGTTGGAGTTGAGTGACCTTGGCCTTGACCTGGTTTGTTTGTGTTGTGAGTAAGATTGGGTTACCATGGACACATGTCAACACAAGGCAGGGACACCCCATGTTTGTCGGCAGGGTGGTGATCTTACTGGCAGTGGAGTGTAGTTAAGGTGTGATGCGTATCACTGGGGGTGTCAGAACATTGCTGACAGATCCTGCCGCCCAGCCCTACTTCCTTCACCACCCCTCTCTGATACAACATGCATGGAACATAAAATCACTTAAATCTCCACATAGCGGCCCTATCATTTCAAATCAGGTTTTAATGTTCTTTTGATACTGTGTTGAAGTTAGAGGCTGACAGTGCTGTAAAGTATCTGTACCTTGTATCTAAACCAATCACGGATAATATTTATAACAAAATATACTCATGTTACAACAACATTTGATGATCATATTTTGAGTTTAAAGTCTGTATCCATATTTTATAGGCAAATACATATTTATGGCAATATCATTAAGACTCAAGACTCAAGATTAAAGTTTTTCATTTATTCAGGCCTTTGTAAGTTACAGAAAATCAGTCACATCATACTTAGGTTTTTTAATAGAAATTATATGTAAGGCCTGGGAGACCGCATCAATAGAGTTGCCAGTGATGTCAACAAACTCGGAGGATTTGTTGTCTGGTCCTACAGAAAAATATACTGTGTGAAAAAGCATAATAATAACTTGAACATGCTATTTCATTTTTTAAACTTTCTTTTATTTTTTTATTTTCTTATAAGATATTTTGTACAAGGCTCAAAAAATATGAAGAGCCCCATCAAGAACAGTTAGAAAATCATAAGCATTTTGGTAAACATTTATACTGAGATAAATTGGCAAGTTATGTCACGTCAATCACCTTACACCAGTGTAACTTTTGTGCAATCTCTTGTTGTGAAGACCCGAAATATTATTTTCTAACCTATTTCTGAACATTGAGTAAATATTGGATTCTGTTTATTATAAAATAGATATTGAATTGTGTACTGTTGAGGTTAAATATGAGAGAGAGAGGAAGTAGCGATGAGATCATCGTGAATGTTTCTCTTTTATGTGCCTCATTTTACGCTCGATACTGTCCTGCCTGCGACGAGTCATCAGTTCTCTGGGAGGGTCAGGAAGTGATTTTATGAAATACAGTTATTATGTGAAAATGACCCAGCAGCCACGTGTGATTTGTCGTTGATTCGGGTCCTCGGGGAGTTGATGATAGGTTTGGCAACAGCTCAGGTAGTTGGTGGGAATCGGGTTTGCCGATCGATGAGTATTGTCCTCGCAGGTAACAGGATTATAACCTTTTGTTTGGCCGCCGTATAGAATGATACAGCGTCAAACGTGTGCCAACAAAGGAGCAGGATTGGAATTCTCTCGGCACAACAAAAGCCGGGCTGTTGAGAGTATCGTCAGGATGTGATGGAGGAGAGACATGAATAGTGTCCGCGGATTTGCCCTCGGAGCCACCCTGTATGCTGCACAACACCGCAGAGGTAAATGGCCAGGTTGCCGTAGTAACCAAGTGGTGCCTCCATTTGCGCAGGAAGTCGTGAGAGAATAATGGCACGACATCAAACAGTGACGATCGACCATGACTGAGGGGCAGAACAGGACACAGCCGTGGTGCCTTGCCCGACGACTCGCAGCGACTCGCAGCCAGCAAGGCCAGTCAGCTGTGAGCTCCACACTACTACAAACCCACCATCTCTGTGGCCTACTTTCCATGTTTAGATGACTTCCTGTCAAAGGAATTGCCGACATAGACCTTCCTGATCAGCGGGTCAAGGCTTTGATGCCGCGCTATATAAAACGTGCAGATATTTGTGTTGATCTGCCGTGACATGTTCCTTCCAAATTAAAAATCCTCTTAATTTTCCTTTGGCACGGATTCTCTTTAATTGCCTCCCAAATTAATCATTCCTGAAATATTGGGGTTTTTATTTGTCCTTTGAAGTATATAAGAACAAAAAATCAACTTCTTATTACATCAAAAGAAAGTTAGTGAACACTCCAAGAAACTATTTAGATACATTTATTTTTCTTAGTTTTAGCTAGTAAAAGAGTAGATGTTTATTTTAGAAGAATACCTGGATTGTCAAATTAAGATTGTACATTATACAGATATAAATGTAGTGGTGACGAAATAAAAGTGTCAAAGTACGTTTGCAGAGGGCAGAGCTGAAGGAGAGGACAAACTCTCGCCTGTCCACTGACTGCAAGGACATTTCAGCTTCTTGGCTATGCACATATCTTGATAAACGGACAGTAGACTTTCTGTGATAATCATTTTACCAATCCTTATGAGTAAAAATGAGTGAAAACTTTACTGTTTTCCTCCCTTAAGTACCAGTTTTATTCGGTGAGGGCCTTTACCTGCAGAACGTTTGAGGAGTGAGGTTTGGTCAGAGATAGAAATCCAGAAAGAATTGGGATTTTTATATACAAGTTAGAATGTGATATCAAAATTGCATTTTCCCCTAAAAAAATATGTTTTTATTGAAAAGAATTAATTCAATAATCAGTTCATCACAGAATAAATATTGGCAATCTGTTTTCAATGAAATTGTAGGGATAAGAGATTTAACAGAAGATCTTCACAAAACCTGCATATGCAGTACATACACTTCAATTCCCCACCTACAGAACAATGAAAAGTTGTGAATATGGATATAATCAATAATCAGATCTTTTTTCAAGTAACTGCTTAGAATAGTTTTGTTTTAGAGGCAGGAAAAGATTGTGTGTGTGGCAGGTAGAGGGTTAATACTGTGTGCCTGACACCTGTGTATTGAAGTGGAGGAGTGGTCAAGCCACCGAAGCTACTGCAGCCCTAGATGCCACAGAACTTGCTGCAGCCTACTATGATGGATTAACCACAAGTTTGTGTCAGATACACACTCCCAGTGCAAGCCAGACTGAGCACTGTCTCTCCTCAAGAGCTCGGAAAATATGGAAATATTGCCTCGTCTTTCCGGGACCGCTTCACAAATGTTGACTGAAAGATTTGACGTAGGAATATTTTAGGAGCCATTCAGTATTTAACGATTGGGCTTTATTGTTTTTGATTGATTGTTGTTAGCTTTGTGATATATGTCACATGTGACCTGTAAAAAAAATCCATAATTGGTTAGCATTGACCACAAAATGTGAATCATAGAGTGAAGATTAAACACAGTAATTGAAGACCATTACTGTGTTTCTGTGGCTTGTTGAAGCCTATTTGTCCTCTGGTCATAAATCAATCAATGCAGGCCTCTTATGGTAAATCAATCAGTCCGAAGATATGGAACCAGCCAAAAATATGCTGCTTTAAGGACCTGCCTCTCCTCATCTTCCAGGTGCCTTAATTGTACATCTCTTATTTACCTGTCCAACTCCGATATCCCAACCTCCCATTAAACCTTCCTCCTTAATAGCCTCCCTTGGTCAGTTACCCTGGCATGGTAACCCCACTCACTTGCTGCAACCCCCTCTTCACCAATCTTTCACCCAAAATTAGCAACCTCATCTATCCCTACCTGATAACCTGACTTACCATACCCTCTTTTCACCCTCCTTAAACAACCTCACTTACCCTCACTTAGCAACCTCGCTTACTCTACTTAGCAACCATACTTACCCTAACCTAGCAATCTCACTTTCCTCACTTACCCTTACTTAGCAACCTCACTTACCCTTACTTAGCAACCTCGCTTACTGTACTTAGCAACCATACTTACCCTAACCTAGCAACCTCACTTTCCTTACTTACCCTAACCTAGCAACCTCACTTACCCCGACTTTGTTATCTCACTTACCTTTAAGGATAACTCATAGAATTAAGCCCTCACTATTCCCCTCGATACAGAAACCTTCAACCTTTAACATTGTAAAGAGGTAGCAACTTTCTAATACTGTTTATGCTGGTATCCATGACAACTTAACAGTATCTACCAAATCAGGAAAATGATTCGGAAATCAACAAATTTTCTCATCTGTGAAAGGAATCACAAACATTCAGTTTCCATGACAACGTATTGCATGTTGTACTTGTGTTGTAAAGATTGCAGAATTTAGTTTTTCTGTGATCAGAGATCGATGGCGACTACAGTGAGCTCACTATAACACAAAATGTGAGATGACAAGTAAATATTGACTGTGTGGTTGCCAAGTGGTTAACACGGATGTATATCTTGCAAAAACAATATCATAACACAATAGGAAGCATGCCTTGTGTTCTGGGTGTATGAAGGAAGCGAGGGATCAATGGTCTCGTATATCTTCATAAAGTCATCCATCTGTGCTATGAATATATCATAAATGCTGTCTGTGTGGAGGCAAACTTATAGGAAATTCACTGAATTTGCTTTTTTAGTATTTATCTGTGTTATTCATTTTGTAGTTCTTTTCAGTATCATATATGAAATATTTTGAAGACATAGGATGGTAATTTAAGATCGTTTTACAGTTAATTATAACAAGTATGTGGTAATTGGAATAGGGTTGGGACAAGTCCATCAATTTTGGTGGATTTGAATTTAAATAATTTGAATTTATTTGACTGATTTGTTATCAAACAAAGTGATTGAATGCTTTGATCTGCGATAGGGTACACAATGCAAAGTATGGAAGGTCAAGACAACTCAACACATCCTACGTTAGTGTGTGGTCAGTGACCGGTCAGTGACTGGTCAGTGACGTGAGTATTATGCCCCTGACACAGTCCAGATGGTAGTTAGGATCCAGAAAGTCTAGGGGGGGTCCGGTCCAGTGACTAATGACCCCCCAGTGTCAGGGTGACACCCCAGGGTGCATCTGACCCCAGCTCCTGGCTGCGGTGTCGCCCTCTGTTGGGGGGAGGTGGGGTAAGGTATGCAAGGCCAGATCCTACTTTGCACCTGTCTTGACAATTGATCCTTCCTACGTCTGGGTCCTGGTCTCACCGGCTTACCTATATCGCATCTGTTTCTACTGGATGATTTTGTTCTTCTGGTAATTAATATCAAAAATAATCTTTCTATAATCTGGTCAGAAATATTGCACATCTTTTAAAATTGTATTTTGATCCTTATTTTATATTGCGCAGACTCAGTGAGGAAAAAGAAAGAAAAGATAGTTTCAGAAACAATTCTTTTAAGTTTCTTATCTCAAAATATTGATGTAATTAATGGTTTATCTATGTACTTCATTTAAAATGTTTCAAGCCATATAGGTTATAATAATTAAATACAAAACTAGTTGCCAGGAATATAGAAAAAGAATTTGGAATGTTGTGCACCTGTTGGTTGTGAGGATGGGGTTTTGAAGTTTGTCTGCGGCACGTGGGTTAGCTGCAGAGTTTACATAGTGTGGCGCCACCAGTGCCTACTACCCCTCCTACCCTTAACCCCCTGCCCCGCCCCTGCCGCCCCCTGTGTCGCCCCTCTTGCCCCAAAGGAAACACAATGCTCACTCAGAAACAAACAAAAGGCCACCTTGGCTGCACATGTGCTGCCCTCTGCCATCACTTCCTCTGCCCTCCTCCTCCTCCACTTTTACCCTCCTCTTTTACCCTCCTCACAATACTCACAATATATTCCTCCTTGACATACTCATTTCCTCTTTCTTGTATGCCCATTAGAATTTTATTTTTGAGTAGAGTAGTTCAATTTTGTGAAACTGGAAGCTTTCCCTTGACTTTGTGGTCACAGTCTGTGCATAACTTTCTTGATAACTGCTGATTCTACTAAATGGTAGACTTACCCATAGATCTGTTGATGATTTCATTATATCACGGACTTCCCCATATATCTGCCATCGTTATATCACAGACTTCCCCATATATCTGCCATCGTTATATCACAGACTTCCCCATATATCTGCCATCGTTATATCACAGACTTCCCCATATATCTGCCGTTATTATATCACAGACTTCCCCATATATCTGCCATTTTTACATCACAGACTTTCCCATATATCTTTTGTTGCTATTGCTGTCATTATACTTTTGAAATATTGATCAAACACATACCAAAGTATCTGTTTCCATGTTTTTCCTGCTAGATTTTGAATCATATAATCCAAATATCATTTGATATATTGCAGAATTATTGGTCATCATCTGTGACTCAGTTTATCATTATCAATATCATCATTTTTATCCATTTATCTTCCAAGATATGCACAAGTAATATGTGGGTAAGATAAAGAAAGTATAAGCTATGTGGTAGTTAGAAAATACAAGGAAAATGGCAGTTGATGATTTGGTCTGTAATTGATGTAAGACTGTGGTATTTATTGGTAATGATGAGATGACATGGAGCATGTAGACCTTAATGATAAGGTCACACAACATGCACAGTGAAGCCTGGGATGGAGTGAAGGCAGGGGTAGAGCTCGGCTGCAGAAATTACAGACCTTCCACTTTATTCTGCGGAAGTTGTTATGAACTTGGCTCCAAACACACAAAGGCCAAAAGGATACAATTTAGTTGACAATTGCCTGCCGGTCGTGTCATCAGCTGCCAAAATTTACAATCTAGGAAGTGTGCACCTTTTGTATGCAACCAGCTTGCTCCTGTCTAAAAAAAATATATAAAAAATTGACAGGGTATCACAGGATCTGGCAGACGCCCAGAAGCATATGATATGAAGACATCAGCACTATTCTCCGGGAATCATTGAAAGCTGTCGATTCACATGAAACTGACATGATAATAGACACCTGCGGCTCCTTGCCAGGTGATCATTATTAGCTAATAAAGTTTATGTCATTTAAAAATATAGTTCTGAAAAAAAAAAAAAACTTTTAATATTCATTCATGTGTGAAAGTGGAAGTATGTGTTGGTGTTCTGTCGGCAGGATATTTTAAAAGCATAAATTATATCATTCTATTTGATATTGTGATCATCACAAAAGTATTAATCAGACTGATATTAAAGGGTGAAAAATCTCTCTGATAAACTCCACAAACTATATAAATATTTCCAGAATATTATGATAAAAATCAGACATAAGTTCAAGCAAACTACAAGATTATGCACAGATTAGTTAAATGTGAAGAAACTGCACAAAGATATATGCACTGAGTCAGAATATGAGCCAATCGTAAACGTGGAGGCAGAGTGAAATATTGAGGTCTGTGTTCACAGTGCCGATTATTTTCACAGCTTTGACAACTTTTTCAGGCAGCAGCAGAGTGCATTAGAGGGCTCACTCGCAGTTATGACGCCTTGTTTTGGTTCATGCGCAATAATATTGGTAAATCTCTCCTCTCCATAAACAATTGTTTCAGCAGGTGAGATTGGTACATATAACTCACTTGCTGCCACGGGCTATTTACCAATCTTTTAACCCTTCACCCACCAATGCCGAAAATCTTTTCCTGTGAGCAAAGAAATATCTGATATATTAGATATATTAGATAAAATATTACACATAAGAAACATCATCCTAACACACTTTTTGAGTTTTTTTTTTAAATCTTGTATACATCTGAGGAGTGTGCATTAATAAAGGTAGATAGGGAAATGTTAGAACTCATCGGTTTGAGGAGGCAAAGGGTTACACAGCAATTATCACTAGTTGTGGGGCAATGATTGGGTCGTCTCTGAATGCTACATTGTGGCGGAGTGCACTGCCAGTAGATTCGCTTCAACTCCCACATTGTTACCTGTGCGACACACGCTAATTGCTGGCCGAGAAATTGACAATGGAAACAAACAATAGCTCGGCATCCACAGGGCTACTGATGCAGAAGTGCACTTTATGACAGACTCAGTCAAGCCATTCCAACCAAATGCAACAAATTTGTCGCCATCAAATGCATTACAGGAAGAATGGTCCATGCAGGGCCGGGAATATTGGCGCTGGCCAGATGCCAAGCATACAGCAACATACAGCAGACTCCGGTCCACCTAGGCAAACAAAAAGTTCTCTACTCCATGTACACTGTGCAGGGTGTTTATGAGGACTTGAAGGCTGCCTGCTACACCAGTGATACATGGAATCAGGCGCTTGGGATGCTTACCAGCAACTTTTGCAAGAGACCACAAAATGTGCGGCGTTTCTATCATTGAAATAATCATAAGTTTATGGATTGTGAAATTGTTGATACTTCTTGTAGCAATATCAGAGTGTGTTTGTAAGCTTCTTTTTGTAAGGTATATTTTTATTTAGTGGTAAATGCCAAGTTGTATATGGTATTGTACTCGCATATACAAGAAAAAGGTCATTGGATTGAAGTTGGAACACCTGATGGCCAATTGGTAGTTTGTCAGACCTCGGTGCAGAGGTCACAGGTTCACTTTCACTGCACATGTGCAAGCCTTGATCCCAGGTGTGTCAAACAAGAGGTGTGTGCAAAACACAATGACAGTTTCAACATAGATCCCCCCAATCATGATTTTTTTTTAAATTGATGCAAATATGTAATTTAAGGGGCATGTTTTTCTTGCATGTTTAAGTGCTAAGAAGAGACATGTGATACCAAGACAACCTTAGTGAATACATTGGAGGATACTTAATGAATATACTGGAAAATATATATTAATTTACATTATGTAAAGCTAGATCTTAATGGCCAGAAGATGATTCCACCAAAAGACATAAATGAGAATTACTTGTTATTCTATAATCTCATATATATTTATGTGGCAATTAAAAAGATTTTGAGTCATGACATAAAATAACAATCTTAAATTGGATCCATGGTCAGGTATCATATTTACCTACCGGTACCCTTTATTATAAGAAATAAGTTTCTATATTATAAATTTATATCTGACATTTAAACTATTATATATTTATCTGATATTTATACTAATATATACATATATATGTATATAGATTTATCTATATATATGACATCTATATATATGACAAGAATTTTTCTATATATATGACAAGAAAATTCAACTATACAGTTTTTTTCATAGAAATAAGTTATTTTATACAAGTCAATTTGGATTTCGTAAAGAACACTCTACTGATTTAGCTGCTCTAGAGGTTATTGACAGAATTTTAGTTGAAATGGATAAAAATGACATTCCTATTAATATGTATTTAGATTTATCAAAGGCATTTGATACCATTAATCATGATATATTGCTTCATAAATTATCTCATTATGGCATAAATGGAAGAGCACTTAAATTAATGGAAAGCTATTTATATAATCGTCAGCAGTATGTAGAAATTGATGATGTAAAATCTACAACTTTGACTATACAAACTGGTGTCCCACAAGGTTCCATATTAGGACCTTTATTGTTTATAATATATATCAATGATATTGCCAGCGCTAGTAATTTGTTCCACCTAATAGTATATGCTGATGATACTACTCTTTCGGGAGCCCTTAGAATTATATCTCAACAAGCAGGTTGTGAGGACTTAAATATAGTGATAAATGAAGAATTAGAGAGAATTAATGATTGGTTAAAGGTTAATAAATTATCATTAAATATTACTAAAACCAAATTCATGATATTTCATACTCCCCAGAGGAAAAACATCCCTGACTTAGATTTGAGAATAAATAATACATCTATTGAACAAGTGAAACATTTTGACTTTCTGGGACTCATTTTAAATGAAAATCTGAGTTGGCATAACCACATAGACAAAATCTCTTATAAAATCTCAAGAAACATTGGCATCATAAATAAACTTAAACATTTTTTACCAATGAGTACAAGACTGACACTCTATAATACAATGATTTTATCATATTTAAACTATGGAATTCTAGCATGGGGTTATTCATGCAAGAGAATATTTAGATTACAGAAAAAAGCAGTACGAATTGTAAATCTGAGTGGTTATAATTCTCATACTGAGCCAATTTTTAAAGTATTGAAATTGTTAAAAGTAGAGGATATACTTAAGATCCAGCTCCTGAAATTTTATTACAAATATAGACATCAGTCTTTACCTTATTACCTACAACATCTCCCACTCTATCAAGTAATGGATATTCATAACTATCCAACACGAAGTTATGAAAGCATACGTTATCCAAAGATACAACATACATATATGAAAAAGTTCATAAGATACACTGTGTCGCAAACTGTGAATGATACACCACCTTGTATTTTAGACAAAATTGGGACTCATAGCTTTCAAGGTTACTCAAAGTATATAAAAATGCATATCATAGACAGTTATAGAACCGAGTGTGATAGGCTACAGTGTTATGTGTGTGAGAGAAATTCTTAAAAGGAGATAGTTTATGATTTATGTACTAGTTTCCAGAAAATGAGTCCGATTGAGATGCTGGTGAATAACATGAAGTCCCTTTGCTGCACCAAAATCTTCAAAATTTAAAATTTCTTTTTTTGTGAAGTTCATAAATTGAGAATTATCTTAATTACATTTTCCTATTCTGGTAAAATTGAGTTTTTTAAGATATGCTTTCTATATCCCTTCTAAAGTTTAAGTTTGAGGAGACATGGGTATTAGACTTATACTATTTTTTGGTTGTATTAATATGAACAGACATCATGTTTACACACGAAGTATTGTTATAATTTCTACCAGGGTGGCCCCTGTGATAGCGGCAATAACCATTAGCCTTAACAGGAGTCTCCCTGGCCATAATATTACATTAATGTATGCTTTAATCGTATAGAGTACATTATTTTTATGTAAAAATATGGCCAAATAAAATGAATTTGAGTTTGAGTTTGAGTTTGAGTTTGGAGGAAAAAATGTAATGGCATCAAAATAAGACTTTTTTATCCTATTGAATTAATGAAGATACTGAAGACGCCACCTCACAAAATGTTTTTCTGGCATTTTGTTTTTTGAGCTGCGTCTGTGTGTGCGTCCGTGGTAAATTACCGGTACTTGTGTACACAATACAGCCAGAACAGTTTGACATTTAGCTTAGATATTGCACACATGCACTCCTGGGGACCTTCCTCTGATCTGATTAAGTAATGGCTGTGATTGGTGCATGAGACAGCCAGAACAGTTTGACATTTAACTTAGATATTGCACACATGCACTCCTGGGGACCTTTCCCAATCTGATTAGGTTATGGCAGTGATCGGTTGGTTTTTGTTGTCATGACAACCGTCCAAAGTGCAGGGGAACTTTTATGAGAATATGTAGACGAACCCTGTACACAGAATAACTATACCCTGGCTGAGTATACCATATGTGGGTAAAATAAACCCCACTCTCGCTACCCAAACTGCACAGAGTCTGCACTTTCAATTCATATGGACTCCATTTAAAACTGCATCAGCTTAAACTTTATATTTGATTTGGAAAATGTTCAAGAAAATTAGGATTTTTTTTCTTGATTTTAAGACACTATTGTATCATAATGTTTGTTGTATTTATCATAAAAATATGCAGAAATAAGACAAATGTCTTCAATTTCAAATTTTGCGAATGCATTGTTTAGAAATAGTTTGATTATATTTTATGAAAAGGACACTAATAATTATAAAATTGAGGAAAGAATGGAATATTAAAATAAAAACAGAATTTCAGAATTATTCACGTTGATTTCTTTTATTTCATTTAACTATTGTTTGCATAATTCAAAGTTTAAAACGTTGGTTATCAGTGACATTAGGCAGTCTGTTATCTTAATGTGTTTTACAAATCAGAGTCTGTTTTGATATATCAATTGGTTAGTAGCCTGGGGCAAGTAGATTCTGATCCAGGCATTTAGATGTGGGTGGTGCTGTCATTCTGAGAGGAAGCAAATATACAAATGGCTTTGATAACCAAAATGTTGCGTCTCTTTCAAGTTAGAATTAATTAGAAAGTATATAAACAGATAAAATGAAAATGCGCATCCAGTTTGAGGTTTTATAACAGTGATAATCTATTTCAAGCAATCTGGTGAAATACCTGGGAAAGATTATCACTGTTTGGGAATGATACATGTTGTCTGGATGGAATAGTACTGATAATATATATAAATATATGTGACTGGTTTGGAATGTGCTTGTTTTACCTTAAAATGATGTTGCAAGCCAAAAGGTCATTTAAATGAATGCCCTCTCTAAACCAAATGAAAACAGTGAAGGGCAGAGGACCTTGTGAGCACTTGTATGTTGTTGCTCTAGTGTCACAGCAGGAAGGACATAGTTCTTAAGTGAAAGATTTCCTTGTGAAATTTGACAAGAATATCTGAAATCAAATTCTCACATCTTGGATTTTGATGTTTGAATTCAGAGAGGTTTGATGATAGATCAGGAGTCAAGTGGTTTTCAGATGTGTTGGATGTTAAGGGGGTATTAGTTGCATCACATAAATACCTATCAGTTTCAAGTCTGGTGCTATCTCTTGAAACTTTAAAGACCTGATATGGTAGGCTTTAGTGCTCGTTTGTTGACTAATAAAACAGTAACAAAGACTGATGTTGACATTCTGCCCTGTGATATCCCACATAGTTGACATTTCACCTCGATTTAGTTTTCAATGACCCCAAGTAAAGGTGGTCTGTTTTGTCTCACAGAATGACACCCACCCTCCGGCTGCGACAGGTTACCCCGTAGAAAACACACACTCTCCTCTTATTATCTATTTCTGTTTTCATTTTGTTTGATTAAGAGATTTTGTTTATTCACTTTCGCTACTTATGACATTAGCATTTTTGATTATGTAAGTCATAATGAAATTATCATGATCATGATTAACATTATCATCATGATCATGATGATGATGATGATCATCACCATCATCATCATCATCATCATCATCATCATCATCATCATCATCATCATCATCATCATCATCATCATCATCATCATCATCATCATCATCATTGCCTCTATCCATATTTGCATGATTAAAAGGATCTGGTCCATACAGACTGTAGTTCAACATAATGAAATTTTGCCTGCATAGGCGGTTTTGTCCATTTGTCAGATGTGATTCTTTTTTTAGTTTTCAAGTGAAATATTGATGTAACATTCACTGATGATTTATGTAAAGATGATCATAGAAATTTATTTTTAATATGAATTCATACTGTTCTTTACAACATTCCTCAATGTCAAACATGCCCCAATTCCCAGGAGAAGCAAAAAATTGTAATTTATGAATTTATAGCAGTAATCAGTTAATGGACCTGCGATCCTCGGTGTGGCGGAATGGGAGATCAGCAGAAAGCTAATCCCTCGCAGGGATTATAAGCTAAGCCCCTGCTACAGAGACAGCCCCATACTCCACAAAGAGACTGCCACAAAAACACTGCCCTATTACCGTATTGGTACCTCCTCTATTACCGTATTCTTGATAATTATATCCCCACTCACATTAGCAACCTGAAATATTACTAAAGAATGTTATTACACCTTTGAAGTATCCAGGTTAATCTTAAATTCTTTGATTTGTCATATATAGCTTACTATTATCATTGGATAACATATTATTATTGAGTGAACAAAATATTTTTTGCCAGTGTTTGTGGGAATTAAGCCAAGATTTTGATCATTAGGGCAAATCTTATGTTATAGTATTGTTTTATGCACACGTTAAAGTGATGTTTGTGATTTAAATCTTTCAAAAAATGATTATAATGTAAAGTTGCAAAATAGATCCATTGAAATTTGATATTGCAAAACTTCATTGAAGTTGAGTTAAATTTAAATCTTCTAATGCATATCCTGAAACTATATCAGTTTGGTGATAACTGGAAGCTCATGAAAGGTTTAATGAGCCATTATTGCATGTAGGTAAGCCATGTCATTAATTTAGAAAAAAAAAGCTCGATTTCACTAAACGACTGACAAAGCATTACATGTTTGGTTGATAATAGCACGTGGATAGTAAATACACCATAGAATTCCCAACACATTTGGCCATAATTGACATTTTGGCACTCTCTTAACATCCACGTCTATGTGGCAAAAAAAAGTCTGATTTATAGGGGGGATGGCACCATTTAAACCAAAAATGTTAAAAAAAGATTAGTTGGGGGCATGGTGCAGATACGACACGGCACATTTGTATATTGAATTTATTGCACCTTGAAATTGGTTTCATGTTCATATTATTTAATTGAAAATGCACTTTTTAAAAAAAATGTAAATCCTATTGTTTTATTATTATTGTGCATTTTAGATGGAACAAGTAAAAGTGTTCAGATTTTCGGTGCATTTTAAGAGAATTTACCATTTATTATTGATAAATATGAAATTATAATTGTTTATTTTAAAACAACTTTTTAAAAAGCTGTTTTACTTTTTTTTATAATCCATTATTTTTTAAATGTGTCAGATTCTTTGTGATAGAAACTCAGCATATTTTTTTTATAAACAAACTTTATCAGGTAGAGAATCTGGTTTTATCAGGTCTGATAGTGGGAGATATACAGGACAATGTGTCATGCAAAATTAATGAGTTATGCCAACGCCATAATGGGGCAATGGGACCAAAAATCGTCCGGGAATATTGAAAGTCACAAAAGCTCACCAGACCATTACGCCAGTCAGGCCATCTATGTTAAAGATCAGATGACAATACAATGACATATTGATAATTGATTGATCAGGATAAAAGATCAATTAATAATTTATTTGGCAGAGGCTGTCTGTGTTTGGTTTAGTGATCAAATGTGATCTATCTATTTGAAGGGGATTAAGGATTAGGGTAAAAATTCTCTCAGATCCTTGTTAATCTCTGGTAATCTCTTAATCTTTCAAGTGGGATGGATGCTGTTTGTAGTGGGTCATCCTGTTTGAGGTGAAAATGAGGTTTGGTGAAAGCTTTGAATACACCTTTCCAAAGAGAGAGAACGTGGAATGAATCACGGACATACTGGAGTGTATCAATATGAGGTGCTGCCACCTAGTGTCAGTATTAGTCAGAGAACAGCCCCTGTGGCCAAAATCAACATGCACCCCTGGGGTAAGGGCATTTACCCTCAGCAGGATCTAGCCAGGGGTGCCACAAAGATCGATAAGCATTCTCAGCCAGAATTAAATGAATCTGACCACTCGAGTGCGAGGATTGCAATCGGGAGAAGCTGAGGATTGGAGACTGTCTCCTGGCTGGATGTTTGTGGCAATCATATGGGGTATCAGATAGCAACAGGAGTGTTTACAAGACTTGTGCTATTTTGTGGACATGAATATCTAAGTCTTAACCCTCAGAGAACTGTGTGGCACTCACCATAACACTGTCTGTAGTCACTCATTTCATCCTCTCTTTGAACATATTTATTTACTTTTTGAAAAAGTGGAGGATGAAGAAAGGGTGAAGAAATGGCCTTATTGCGATGGCCTGTATTATACACTGTATATTATTGCATTATAAAAGGTCTAATAAGCTACAGATCTTGTACTGTGGCACTTTAATTGAGAGAATTCTTCAATATGTTGGGCTAACCATTAGAAGGGGCAGGAAAAATTAAGAAGAGAATAGTTTTAGATCTAAAGCAGTGACAATTGTAAAGAAATTGAGTTCTTGAATTGTAACATGCTTAATTTGTTTTGCATGTGGCCTAGATAGTGTGGTATTAGGTCATGGAAGACAGGACATGTCAGACTTGTCACAAACACAAAGGCTACCAGAGTTGCATCCTCACAGTATGTCAGTCATAATTTCTCCCTCATCTTCAGCTTGCCGGGTTTTTGTCATAGTTGTCTCTGCATCTTAGCTCGCCTGTCCTGTCTCCCCCCACCTTCGTTGCCATGGCAACAAAGTGCTATGTTGCCATGTCAATCAAAGCATATTGTGGTTTTCTTGCAAGTTCAACACGGTTGTTGACCCTTTGAATTTCAACGAGAGAATTGCTTATTTACACATAAAATCACTCTTATTTCATCACAGGAATATAGACATTTCACTTTTGATGTAAAGAAAACAACAATTCAAGCATATACATTTTTAGCTTCACCTTTATATTATCATTCCTTGTCTTTTTATGAGTTTGAGGAATCAGATATGTAGGTCATTTGTAGATTTGACCTGAATCAGAGTCCTTACTATTAAAACCATAGCCTAGCATTAAGACTTGTATGCCATAGATATAGCCTCGGCACAATTCCTCTTGTAGTGCCATCTTAGTATCTCCCTGTTAAGCTCCCTGTCAATACTCTGGTCTCAGGAAAACAGCCTTGATTAACATATATTGTAACAGTTTCTCAACTATACCTCCCACAAATACATATCCTTTTTACCCTCTAAGAAATGCAAGTAAAGCTTATATTGAGATAAAGACAATTAAATTTTGTACACAGTCCATATTCTTGGTGGCACTTTGTTATAGTGTGTCCTAACAGAGGGCCATCCTATATTAACCCTGATGGTACCATAGTCCACCTTTCTGGTGACATTTTTATATAATTTGTCCAAAAAGAGGGCCATGGAGCATTCACCCTGACACTGCCATAGCCCATATTTCTGATGTTACTTTGTCCTTATAGAGGGTCATGCAATATTAACCCTGATGGTGCCATAGTCCACCTTTCTGGTGACACTTCACAGCATTGTCTGGCCTCAGTGAGGCCTGTAGTTACTACATGAGTAATGCATTAGTATTTCCTCCCTGAAGGTCTGCAGTAGAACCATACCACCTCCATCAGGGGTGATTTTATAGCCTTATATCAAATATTATACTTCAGCAATTGTCATTATATAGAAATGATAGAAGACAATTTCTGTATCTTAAAGTTTATCATCAGAAAATAAATATGTATATTGATATATATATTTATCTGGCAAATTATGTGGTTTGCTTCATCAAATTTGAGGGTGGAAATGGGTTGTGTCTGATATCCCTGTTGATATGAGGATGACAGAATGGGTTGATCTCCCCCTGGTGGGGCTGTAATGATCTCCCCCTGGTGGGGCTGTTATGATCTCCCCCTGGAAGGGCTGCTATGATCTCCCCCTGGTGGGGCTGTTATGATCTCCCCCCCTGGAGGGGCTGTTATGATCTCCCCGTGGAGGGGCTGTTATGATCTCCCCCTGGTGGGGCTGTTATGATCTCCTCCTGGAGGGGCTGTTATGATCTCCCCCTGGAGGGGCTGTTATGATCTCCCCCCCCCCCTGGTGGGGCTGTTATGATCTCACCCTGGAGGGGCTGTTTTGATCTCCCCCTGGTGGGGCTGTTATGGGGCATATCTCTCCCATATAGTCAACATGGAAACATTAACCCATAGCTCTTCCTGCTTAGTGGCAATACTATTTCCATATCAGACCCATGTATTAAATATTGCATAAAGATGAGAGTGAAAAAATGAATATCATTTTTTATTTCTTGATCCATATTAATTAATATAATTAAGTTTGTAAGGGTAGGGTTACTTTGACATTGCAACTATTTTTAGGACATAATTATACCACAATAAGCGAAAAAAACAATCTCCTCTTGCACCATATGACCCAGGCATCAATAATATTAGATTCTAAGAACATGACAAGTTTAATCTTTGTAAAGGTTCTATGTACTCATTTTGGTAAGAATATTAAAAGCAGTATATGCATGCAACTCCAAGACCTCAATTTTGCCTTGGAAGATAACAAAAGATTGTAAGCACTTTTGGAGTTAAATGATTTGTTTTTATAAGTTGGTAAAGTTTTGTGCATGCTAAGGCATATGTGTTATGTGTTGATTTTCATAATAATAAAATGTGCATAAATATGTTGGTATATTGTGAGAGAGAACGTGTGATGATAAAGACATATCTGTGATCCTGAAGAACAATATTGCCTGAATTGTACCATGATATTGTTGAGAGCAATTGCAATCATAAGTTTATGTTGATGCAGCATGAAGGCTGTGTCTGTTTCACAGATGCAGAGCATGAAATGCACACATAGATGCGCCCCCTATTGGTGGTGTTTGTTTGTGGGGAGGAACTCTTGCACATGATATCATTGTTTTAACACTTTTTCTTCAACAAAAACAGGCAGAAAAGAACAAGCTGCAGATTTTTTACCCACTTGTCAAAATAACCAATCACAAACTGTGTTTGGTTGAAGGCATATGTGCCCTGATCTGTTCTCAAGTGCCGATCTTTTCTTGTTTTCAGGAGAAACATCTTGAAGGACAGCAAGCAAAACTCAGCCCCACGACCGTGAAAAAATCTAAAGCTACAGGTCAGTACAATTTTAAAATTTATTTTTTACATTTGTCAGTATTAAACAAATGGGTGATAGTTTCAGTGAATAAAACGAGAACAACTCAACATGACTCCGAGATTGGAAACTTTGTGATACATTCATGTTTAAAGTAATTGATATAATCTGGTCATGGAAATGGAAAACACAGACATGAACGATTTAAAGATCAGAATGGGCTTTCATATTTCAGTTCATTCTTCAGAAACATTGAATGAGGTGTCAAATGTTTTCAAATCTAAGAGATTCTTTTGACATTGTCAGCAGACCCGTGAAGAGAATTTGAGAAGCATAGAATAAAAAGAGGCTCTGTTTCTGTTCATAGTATTGAAACCACAGTCAAACAAGGCAAAAAGGCAGGTTTAGGATTCAATTTCAATCTCAGACAATAGTTTTAATATAGGAACTTGATCTTTGAGTCATGATGTCACAGAAAGAGCATCCCCTGTCTATAGAAGCTGCATTTAATCCCAGTGCCCCCTGGTGGGGTCCACGGACACACCACAATGCCACACAAAAGGCACTTTGTTCATCTGTGCCGTCTCCTGTAGTAGGTCTTGAAGGGTCTCCCAGCTGGACAACAACTAGACCCATATGCCACCGGACCAGCCTCGCAAACCCCATCTGTGCCATACTCAAGAATGCAATTTGGAGTCCAAGGTTTAAATATGCAGTCAGGTTAATCAGAGCAAAGATTTTGTCAAGGAAGATAGGTGAAATAAGGTATAAGTGTCAGTGATTTGAACAGGTTACATATAAGTTGTTTTGTTTTGTTTTTTTTGTAAGAGTAAATGAAAAAGTTGAATGAAGGTATCTGATATGATAGAAAGATGCATATTTATGTAACTTTTAGTTTTTCTGTGTAGAACAGGGTTAATCAGGCTAAATATGGAGACAGGTGAACACAACTTAATACAAATCCAAGGAATTTTAAAACCAGAGGAAACAAAGAATTGAAGTTGTAATCTGGCAACATGAGAAACTAGCAAGAATCTGATACTTAAAACAGGTGAGAAATTGACCCCAAAGAAACCAACATGTAACCTGTCCCATTCCAATGAAAACAGTGAAACAATAGATGATTCAAAAATCAAAATTGTTTAAATTTTCGTTCAGTTCCTGCAGTATTTCTCATTTGATCTTGTGTTTTCTATTATCTGGGACATTCAGCACTGTAATCTAATAAAATTTTGCAAAAACAAAGATCCCACTTTGGTAATGAAATTGACCATATTCCCTATGAAAGGCAACACCTCGGATCTGAATGATAAATAAATTATTTTCAAATGCTCACTTTGTTAATGGGATTTGACAGCATTTGTGGATTAATAAGAGGGACATTTGTGAGGCTGACGAGCAGAAAAAGGGCCCTTAATTTCCCTGGGTAGAAGACTGCATTGTTTTGGAACAGCTTGGGAAATATGCTTAACATTTTCATAGGGATTGAACCTTTTTTTATCGTCAGACTTTCCTTATGATATTAGAATAAATAATTTCAGTTCACTCATGTTTCTGCAAATATCAAAATTAAAAATGTATTTCAAAATTATCTATAATTACTTTGATATTTCCAAAGTTTGCTTTGGGGCGTTGTTTTCAAATATGACAAGCAAGTAATTAGCGAGGTAACCTGGAGTGACGTCGACAGATGATGAATGGAAACACGTAGAAAATCATGGTGGTAATACATGTAATTGACCAAGGAAAAACGTTGATAATAGCATTGACCATGAATGAAAACAATAGGAAAAATGCTACTTTTCCCAGGTAGTGTTAATAATTAATGAATTTCTGTTATTTCAAAATTACCCTTGTTTTCATAAGTCTTTCCAGCTGAGTTCATTTAGTGAATTTCTAGAATTCACTGCCATTTCCAGACCCAAATGTGCACACACCAGTGCGTCAGTATCAGTAATTGTTGCAAAAACTGGGCTCTTTGTTTTGTAAGCTCAGGATCGATGCAGAATGTTTGAGATATTCGGAGAGGGATAATCATGAGTGCCCGCGGGCAATGCTGCTCATTGATTGGCCGATTTTTATGCCCAACTTTGCCACAACTCTTTCCAGAGCAGGCACAACTATTGATGTCCTCACAGGGATCTCAAGCCTTACCTCTTTAACCATTATACTGCCATAGTCAGCAGACTTCCTTTTTTTTTTTTCTTTTTTCTTTTTTTTTTTCCTCAAGCATAAAGAATAGAGATAGATGTCATGATATTCTCATTAAAAATTTAGTTAACAAGTAGTTGTATTATTAATAAAGATTAAGTATCAGCAATAAATGAAAATTAATATGTCAATGATATACTAATGTTTTAGATACAAATTATAAAGAAAAGGGCAATTGGTATAGTTATGGCAGTGAAAAGGTTAATCAGATATTGATTTGTAGAAAAAGTGTGTCAATGTGAACCATTGAAAACTGTGATGAATGGGTCCACGATATGGAACAAAAATGGCAATCTTTTTTTCTTCCATCTTCACTCTCAAATGATTTTATGCCACAGAGCTTAGTGTAAACTGAAAACTTAAGATGCAACTTTTTATGAACTCAATGTGTACACGAATGTGAAGTTCTGAAAGCCTGGGAATGATGATGCTATTTCAGAATATATTTTTTATTTGGTAATATTTTGGCATGATTTAAGTGTTTTGCAGTTTAAGAGATATTATTTTTGTGAAATATGAAGGAGTATTGAGTTAATTATTCAACAAGTAGGTCAACAATCTGGAGATGGGTAATAGCAAGTTAATTGTGTGTAAATTGTTTGCTGATAATTAGTCTGAGTTAGACAAATATTTCTCATGGCCTGAAGACAGAGAAATGTACAAGTTTGATGAGAGGCAGAACAAGGGAAGAGACGAAGAGGGATGTTTGCTGATTTCACATGGGAGCTTGTTGATATCAAGTTGATGAAATTAACTCAGTTTGTGGCTATGAATTATGCTAGCAGATGCAGAAATGGACAATAGGCATCAGCCAGAGTCAACTAGGTGAAGGGGGTTAGGTTAGAATGGCTGAAATTAAGCTCTACCTTGATGCCCTTTTTGCACTCTCCAAGAATTGTCTTTTTAAATATACTGTATTTAGATCGGCAAGAAATTGTACATTTATGACTAGATGTTTATTAGTTTATTGAATATGAGCAGTTAGTTAATCAATTATAAGAACCCCCTCCCTCCTGTTCAGATATGGGCCTGTTTGATCATCTCATTGTTTTCACTAATTCCACAGAGACATTTGAGGATAGAAACCCCAGAATATTAATGAGTGCAGGTTGTTGTTAGTGACTTGTTGGTTCATTACCGCCGCAGTGGAAAGTGGCAATTAAAGTGGCATTGTTTCATAACGAGTGTGGCTATCTCATTGATTGGCGGTGCTGACAGACAAAGCTTTATTTGGAGATGCTCATCAACATTTATCTCCCACCGGGCTCCGGCATAAATAGCGTTTATGTAATATACAATGGCGGGGCTGGGATCCTCTTGTTGAGGTCAAGCTTGGACACATGGCTCGGGTGTGGCCAGCCCTCCCCCCTGGGAAATACACCATGTCCAACACTTCTATCTAATACTACCCCCATTATTCATATCAAAGGTCAAAGCCTCACTCTCCCTATGTCCATATTTGCATGTAACTTGAATCAATATATTTTAGAATATTTTGAGTTATTTTGAATAACAAGTAGATTCAATGTCAGCCTGTGTGAGGTTTACCATCACCTAAGCAGAATTTTGATCTTTATACTTTTATATTAAATTCAACGGATGTTGATTTTAACACCTCCTGTCGGGAGAGCACAGAAGGTCAAGGGTTTTATCCCCATCATTTGACACCTACCACATTATGGCAAGCACTCCGCCCATATGGCCACGGCTTTGTCCCCAGCACAAGCCTCTAACATCATTCTATGCCAATTTCAGAGAATTCAGACATTTCCAAGTTTCCCGCAATGATGTGGAGAAGTCTTTGTGACCTCACATGCTGAACATGGAAAGATAAAACCCTGCAAGCTATCTCCATTCAGTTACTCAGTACCTATCTTTTGCTATCCAAAATTAAAAGTTAAAAAAAACCAGCTGATTTCTGATTTTTAAAATGTGTTTGTCTGATAATCTGTATTATCTACACAAAGTCATATTTTATGATTCTGAAATAATATTGAAAATGTGCGGTAAAAAAAGGGTTAACATTTTGAATATCAGCAGCCATGACGACCAAAGGTGTTTTGTCCTCCCACAGGTGTAAAGCCTTTGATCTCACCTTTATTGTTCGTTAAGCAACTCATCACTGTCTGTCCTCGGCTGTTTAACGTGGCCACCTTGCTCATCCATTTCAGTACTTTTCACTCTGATTTCTTTGTGGTTAGTGTTAATTTCACTTGCTTCAATAATTTTCCAATTAAGCATTCATCACCTCACTGGCCATTCAAACAACGAGTTCACCATGATGATAAATATTTTTCATATCAAAGTTCATTCTCAGCTTTGATGTTGTGAACATTGTACACAGTTGATGATCTTTGTTTCAAAGGCATTATTTCCTTTTGTATACTGTGTATTAGACCTGTGCTTCAGATGATTTTTATGAAATCCCAAAAAAATGATTAATCAAAACATAACATGCCATGTTTGACAGAGTACTTTTTAAGAAAAAAATGCCATAAAAAAATTTCAACATTTCTGATGTATTGTTATCACATGATCATCCCTGTGTATTGTTTTCTTGTGGTAAGATCTACTTTAGCAAAGCCCTGTGATCACCAGATACAAGTGGTTTCCGGACTGGTATAGATTTCAATAGCTTGGCATGCATTAGTCATTAAGACCAGATATCAAGAATAATTAAGTATATACCACACCCAGCCAAAAGAATACACATTGGATACCTGATTCAGTTGTTTGCAAAGATTGCCTAAAGTGATGTATGTGAGAAGGTCAATTAAGTTACTCATATATTGCCCGTAGAGGGCGCTGCTGGGCACAAGGTACTCATTACCTTTGTTGTTTGCAATTGCCACAATGACCCGAGCAATAAAAAACGGGATCAGAACCAGAATAAGAAGATTTCAAATGTGATTTGCTTTCAGATATTGGTATGTTAGTACAGCAACATATTTCAAATACAAGAAAGTAATTAAATCTCAGAGAATAAAAGAAATCAAAATGTTTCATAAGCAATGTATATTGTTGGTTATGATATTATGTTTGTGCAGCTGGTGCTTTTTGGAGGTATATATATATGTGTGTGTGTGTGTGTTTGATGGGTATATGTATAGACAGGAGACCAGGTGTGGTTGTCTCTTTCTGTGTCAGGGAGGTCACTCTGCCATAAATCTCACAAGGTCCGTCATACTTAAGTTACTTGCTTTATCAAAGCGCCACCTGAGAATAACGCATTAGCCGTCTTTCCGTCAAAGACTCTGTGTTGTCTTTTTTGGCGGATCATACATGCATGAATCCGTGGCCACACAGAGACGTACTGCCGTTGTGATGTCGTATTCCTTGACCTTTGACCCGCAAAGTAGCATCCATATCTCGTGCGGCCATTCCTGACATGCATGAGCTTCTCAGATCATTCAGGACAGAAAAAATATCTATATTTTTGCTTCCAAGTGACATGAACTATTGTTTTCTTCTTCTCAGATGAATAAAAATGCATTTTGAATGCATTTAATTTCTTTTCTTAGTTAAAACAGTATTGAAGCAGGATTGGGGGTTGGGGGGTTAAATTATTTTGCTTTAATAGTGATATCTTAAACCAGCATCAGGATGTTTATGATCACCTTGATTTGTTCATCACAACATGTTCCCAGATAATTTTTTATTTTTTTAAACTAAATTGGATGCTATTACATGTATAAATTTACTGATTGAATTAGTGTATTTTGATATCCTTAAGTCTTGGCAGATAATTCAGAATTCAGATGAATGAGAGTTTTCTTTTTTTTCTTTTTTTTCCAACAGATGGGTTCAGGAATCTATAGGCTCATATATCTGTCAAAGGGTAATTTGTAAAACGATTATGGCAGAAGCAGAAAATTGTTTTTCACACCCGGAAAGTGAATATAATTGAATTAAATGCTGGCCATTTTGTGGAGGTCCCCATTTCACAAAGTAGAAGTCAGCAGGCATGCTGATTGAAAAATTAAAGCTGTCAAAAAACGGTAGAGATCAGCACAGCTTCATATGTCAACCTTTAATTAAACTATCCTACCTTAAAATTATAGATCATTTGATGCACGCATCAAGCATTTGGGGAAATTTAAGAAATTAGCAATTCAATCGTATGATTATGATGATCATTTTTTCCTGGCGAAAGTTAATCTTTCTGCATGTGATAATGAAATTGAACCTATTGTGGATGATCATAGGGCAGATGCAGATTTCATCCTTTGATGTTGGACAATGTTGTATATTTCATTGTCAATAATGGGTGGGGAGTGATGGGACCCTCCACGGGGTAAAAGTGGGGGGTTTAATGAAGGGTGAAAATACCAGGTTTCAATAGATAACAGTGGATGAACAGGTGGGGCTGGATCCGAACAGGTAGGGCTAGGTAAAGCAGGCAAGGTCATATCAAGTCATCAAGGTCGTGCTGTCAGACTGTAATCTGGATGACCTTTTGAAGGGTGGTCTTGCCCAGAACAAGAGGGGCAGATGTTTAGGTCGCCTGCACAATGAACTACGACCTTGCCGTGGAAGGGAAAAAGATAACGCATGGCCCAGGCAAATTTTAATCACACGTGACAGCCAAAAACAACAAAACTGAATAGATTACAAGAAAAGAGTGATTTTGAAATGAATCGAGATTTGTGAAATGTGACACCACAGCCATATTGGTATTTAAATAAAAGTTGACTTTTGACCATTGTTGGCTCATAGCACATCAGATTACCATACAGATGTGCGTATTTTTACAAGCATGAGTTTTGTGAATCATGCAATTTGCAGTTGCATCAGTTTATCAAGAGATTTTATCACCTGCAACTGTGCTTTTGCACAATATTTTTTCCATCCAAACAATACCAAAAACATTTTATGGGATCAGCGGATGTCAAAAGTTAAGAAATTACAAAATGTGCCAAATCAGACATGTTTATTATGATGGCTGCAGTCATTGCATGCTTTCCATTCAAACGTTGGCAGCAAATTGCTTTTGTCTTTTACACTGAACTTCATTTTGGTCATGAATGCATTGTGTTAAAAATTTCACAGTGAAGGAGTTCAAACAATCGATGACAAACCCATGGCTTTTTTCCTGTTCAGGACCTGGTGATTGGTAGGTTATGTGGTTTGCACTGTTGTCAAACTTCTGGTAGCCACAGGCTGTATACAGGAGCCATATATTGTCAATAAATTCGCACAATTGTACCAGGTTTTGGTGCTTTTTTTTGCACAGGACTGATTGGAAAATGAATTTTTGATGGCAATTTGTTCTATGAAGGCAGTCATGTGTCTCCAGTTCACTGTATGTCAATCAAACACTAAACATTGAACCTGACTACCTTCACAGATCTATGATTTTGTTTGCCCTTCTGGGATATGGCCTTGTTGGAATGATAAAATACATATATAGTTTATAGATATATATTTGAATCATGTATTTACAGCACATATCATTCATTTAAACAATTTGTGAAAACATCTTAATATTATTTTTCATTTATAAAATATTAGATTACTTGTCACATGAAACAAGGGACTTAAGATATTTAGTTCTGGTATTAAATTACACATTAATCTTAAAAGAATAAAGTGACCAGATATTTTCCAAGGATTTTCTCTATAATAAATGTGAGAGAGTTTTGGCTTACCAAACATGGCATCAGTCAGGTGTCTGAAACAATGGTTACCATGGTAGCAAGTGGACAATGGCAGTGATTGGAGAAGATAAGTAGGATAAAGGACGAAGATTAAGATCAGCTGCTGATGCTGGTGTATGGTTCTAAGTAACCTGTGCCCATTAATGCTTTTCTTATAATATTCGCATTGTTTTTGCCATGTGTCATGTATGCTCCTTGGTGGAGCTTCAGCCCTCTCTCTCAATGAGGGATGGACCCTCACAGCACAAAAAAGGTTCATAAAGGATGGTAACAGTCATGTATGCTCCTGCATGGGTTCTAAAAGGGTTTGTAGCATTATATTGGTAGTCTTGTTATGCTTGACTAAATCTATTTACTCACAGAATTCTAGTATACAATTAATTTGAGCAATTCAGAAGTATATATATGGGCTGTTGAGTAGATATGTATGAGTGTGTGGGTCATATGAGTGTGTGGGTCGTTTCAGGTCGATGAGTTTGCCAGTGCCATGCCTGATGATAGGAATCTGCCAGGGTGACATATGAATGCTCTGTCACCGATATCTAGCAGGGTATTTGCGGTCAGAAATTATCATTTATTCGTGGGCATTGATGCTTGAAACTTGTCACTGAGGCATCATGCTGCTGAATTTGCGGACCAATCTGACAGAGTAGCATGGCAGTATAATTGGTTAGGACACAATGCTAGGAGCATGGCGGAAGGTGGGGACAGCCATGGTGGTGCTGTGTGGGGTATCATCAGTAGATTGGCTCGGATAAACTGGAATAATGGACCACAGGCTTCTGATAAAGGGTCAATCCCACCTGATGCAGGTGTCAAATGATATTTGGACTCTAGGTGTCAAATGATATTTGGACTCAAGTCACTTGGACTCTGGTATAAATTAGATGTGTTTAAAGCTTGATCCTAGCTTGAGATGGAAAGTTGGGGAAAAGTTTGATTGTTAGTTTCGTACTGGATGTTTTGGATGAGAAGTCTATTGCATCTGGTGTGATGCAATATCTGAATAGTAGCTCAGAGAATCTTGGAGATTAGGTCACTCTAAATAGATGCTCTGAAAAAGCATTGAATCAGGTGGCCCTAGCATTCGGTCCTTCAGAATGTCCTTTATGTCATTTCTGTGCTGGTACCAGTATATCAATATGCTTATTGGTGGAATCAATATTCAGAAACACAATATAATGTTATCTTTATACTGTGTAAAGTTGACATATTTTTATTATTATTGATAACTTATTGTCTTTTTCTATATTAAAATAACAACAGATTTGCTGTGTTCAGGTTAGTGTTTTTATGAGTGTGTTAAGGTTAGTGTTTTTATGAGTGTTATGCTAGAAAGTAGCAGCCAGGCAGGACCCGGACTTATTAACATCACAGACCTCAGTAAATCCAAAATTGTTCACTTACAATACCACAATTTGTAGGATGAATGTTATGAATAGCAGGGAAAGTGATCACAGCGATCTCTGCCAAGTTTGCCATTAAATCATGGACAGGCAATAGAAAGTGACGGCAGTCGCTCAATGAAAGCTGCACAGTCGATTGCTGAAATATGGTATGGTCTCATGAAATATACACAGGGTTCAGATTAGTTGACTTCTGGAAATAAATGGGGGAAAATCACCATCAATAATAGGTGCAGTTACGAGGCACATTTGCTCATTCTCAGAAACGTTTTTGTCCAAGGTAATCGTTTCACTGTAATATTAATGATGTTTTTGTTTTAATTGTGACAAGCAAAAAAGGTTTCTCAAAGCAAACCAAATAGGGTTAACTTTATCAGTTATTTCAGTAAATTTAAATTAATTGAATATTAAGTGATCTAGTTTTTGAAAAATGTCTACAAAAATGGTACAGCCCTAAATCAAAATTTGTTTTCAAGTTAAAAAAGGTCAGTTTTGTAGATGGATTTCATAAGGTATTTCATTAAGTGTGATAGTAGAATTAAGATCTCAGTACATAATGGATACATGATACAGATCTAGTAGAGAACTGAATATGAAGGCGACAACTCAGGTAGATGATTCTCGACTCCTGTTAAATTAAATTATCCCAATTACTATCCTTCACTTTATAAGGATGAAGACAAACCCATTAAGATGACGAATATCTTATCAAGATGGAGCTGTCTGAATGAATAGTTGATGTTGTCCATTAAAGATAGGCCTTGCAATATTGACATAATGTGGTATTGATTACCTGTGATATTGGAACAAATACGTGTTGAAATATACACAAACTTGTCATATATATTGAAATATACATGCATGCAGCCCAGTGAATGGAGATCTCTCAGGAGGTTTGGAGGAATATTAGCATCCCAGTATTGTCTTAATGTCACGTCCACCCCCACCCTGCCTCCGCAACCCACACATCACTTACGGTATAAATACATTAAGAGCGTTATTTCATTATTTATATACTTTGTCTGTCAAGCGTGTCAGTATATCCAATATTTGCTGGATTTCTATCTAGGATTTTGAGGTTAATATTATTTCAAGTCCTCACCTACCCTTGACTGTTATCTCCAGGAGTGGGGTTAGTGGGAACCTTGCACTAGGTCCATATCAAAGCATGGCAAACACACATATCAGAATTCAAGACTCCCCTTGTCAGCTTCGACAGTTTCCTAGAAGTTTTGACACAGATGACCCTTACCAGGGTATAAACACTTCCAGAATGTTTAGGGGTCGGATCACTGGGAGAAGGATTCAGTTTCTCTATTGACTTTTCCTGGATCAGAATGCATTAGATATTGTTTCATCTCTGTGAAATTAGCGATGGCATGTTAATGTGCAAGGCAATTAAGAACATGTAATTTTCTGCAGCTGTTTTCTTGATTTTTAAAAATATTTATAGAATGAGTGGACCACATTTGATCAAGAATTGTCTGAGCTTATAAAAGTTATGATCATGATATGCACCAAGAATCTCTCCGAGAAAATTATTTTAAAAGATTTATATTTACTTACTGAATAATCAGATCCATAAACTTGTTATTGGAGAAGAATTTGTGATATTTAAAAAGAATATTCCAGGTGTGAGTAAGGATAAGCTTCTTTAAATGGTGGCAAAGGAAAACTAATGAGCTGAGGATGTGGCTTGAATAGAGAACAGATTCTATCCTCATTGGACAGGACTGATGGACATTCCCTTTCATAAATCTAATAATATCAATGACCTTTTGACCATGAAATTAACACCTCCATATTGCCTTTCTTTAATAAAAACTGCCCTCCTGTCCATTACAGAAATGAAGTTTTTAGCCCTGATCATTGCCAAGACGTTTCTGCTTTATTAATGAAGAAATAGGACAGTTTTGTCATCACAGACTCGGGATGAATGCATATGATGAATAAGGCTTCTTTGGTCACTGTGAGCCAGACTCGTGGCTCTGAGCTGCATACTGATCTAGCTCGCTATCTCTAAATGGGCTCATCTCTGCACAAAACAGAATGGAAATATACATCATTCCCTGCACGTCCATTCCTTCAATCATATTTCATGGTGTCGTCACATTACCTTGTTAGTTGAATGGATGGCTATGGAATGATTTGATAAAGAGACAATGTGTTTGGTACAAGCATGAGCAGTATTATCTTGAATAGCACACAAAGAAAAAAAGGTAGTTTGGCCGAAAAGAGTATGAGTAAGTTAAGAAAGATATGATTGGTTGATAGAGGGTCGTGTGACCTGTTTGTGCAGGTCGTAGAGTAGATTAAGGGCCGGCGGTGAATAAAGGGCTTGTCATAATATAACGGATGGGAAGAGAACACGTAGATGTCGTCAATATCAGCCGACCCTACTTTATTGTCAGCATGGCATCATCTTAATTTACTTGATGGAGTCGGATAGAGATGATAGCTTATGACGGCCAAATCAGGAGACAATGGGTGGCACAAGACTGTATTGACTGGTCCCCCATCGTGGCAGAAAACGCCAGCTGCTTGAGTGCACCGCGCCATGACTGCAAGCTGTGTAATTTGTATGATGTTCACGCTTGGCATTGCATCAGTTGATCTCACCCACTCAGGTGTCAAATGGGTGTCGGCGGCAGGACAAAGATCGAAACACACATACTCGTCGCTTCCAAGTCAGATCCTCTCGGGAGTAGGTTCCATTCTGCCACGTCCATCAGTAGGTGCTAATGATGCTCCTAGCCTTAACCAGACTTGCGTAACTGTCAATTATCTGGGTCCACAATGAGGCTGATGCAGAGACCAAGTGAAAGTGGCAACGCTAAGGCTGAAAGTGACGAGTGGAATATACCATCCATAGAGTTGAGCTTCTGATCTGAGTCGCTGCTTGAAGTTGTGTGATTTGTTGCTACCTGGTCACTAGGTGGAGCCACGGGGCTTCCTGTAACCACTGTCAAGATTCTCCTATAAATCTACTATTTACTAAATCGTGCTAAGCCTGGTGTACCACATGGTAAACAAAAAGATATAAGCCTCATTCCAAGACCAATCAAATAATGAGGTCATGGTGACCTTTGTAGAACTGATAGGGACAGATCAAAAAAAGGGAAAACTAGAAACAACTAAGACAATCTGAACTTGATATGGGCTGAGATCGCTTTGATCAAGTTAGAGTACATTCAATATCAGTTGTGGTTTTGTTGGGGGAAAATGACAACCATTATGATCTGTGCTTTGCATGATTGAGTGAACATGGCGGCCGGTCAGAAGACGACAGAATCATGCGTTCAAAGCTGATCACCCCCCATTATGTTGGTATCAATCTTCCTAGCTTAAAGGTGTGGGTCATAAAAAACAGTGGTCAGCTGCTGCTGGATGCTTCTGTCGTGATCTTTGCATTTTGATATGCGCATGAGATCTCATGATTTCACTGCAATAAAGGGAATTCTCAACATCAAGGGACAACTTCGTTCATTTTCACATTGATTTGGTTACTTTTAAATGTCTAGTTGTAAAATCACCTTTTTTGGAACACTGAAGGTGAACACAGACTCAGAACCAAACTGTTTAACTTG
This sequence comes from Amphiduros pacificus, assembly GCA_949316495.1. Taxonomy (NCBI): domain Eukaryota; kingdom Metazoa; phylum Annelida; class Polychaeta; order Phyllodocida; family Hesionidae; genus Amphiduros; species Amphiduros pacificus. Next base: position 14,898,360 of record OX439010.1, read on the forward strand.
ATGGATAAAAATAATAAGTATATAAATCTGGAGGAATTGATAAAATATCAAAAAAATAATGTGTATTATATCTGAAGCATATTTTTCACGACAGAAGACAGTTGCATGTGGCAGTTTCCCTGTGATGTTGACTTGGGAAACACCCTTATTAAACCCTCCCCATATCAGACAGCACCCAAGGAAACACCCTTATTAAACCCTCCCCATATCAGACAGCACCCAAGGAAACACCCTTATTAAACGCTTCCCATATCAGACAGCACCCAAGGTAACACCCTTATTAAACACTCACCATATCAGACAGCACCCAAGGTAACACCCTTATTAAACACTCCCCATATCAGACAGCACCCAAGGTAACACCCTTATTAAACACTCCCCATATCAGACACTACCCAAGGTAATACCTTTATTAAACACTCCTCATATCAGACAGCACCCAAGGTAACACCTTTATTAAACACTACCCATATCAGACAGTGCCCAAGGTAACACCCTTATTAAACACTCCCCATATCAGACACTACCCAAGGTAACACCCTTATTAAACACTCCCCATATCAGACCGCACCCAAGGTAACACCCTTATTAAACACTCCCCATATCAGACAGCACCCAAGGTAACACCTTTATTGAACACTCCCCATATCAGACAGCACTCAAGGTAACACCTTTATTAATCACTCCCCATATCAGACAGCACCCAAGGTAACACCTTTATTAAACACTCCCCATATCAGACAACACCCAAGGTAACACCCTTATTAAACACTCCCCATATCAGACACTACCCAAGGTAACACTCTTATTAAACACTCCCCATATCAGACAGCACCCAAGGTAATACCTTTATTAAACACTCCCCATATCAGACAGCACCCAAGGTAACACCCTTATTAAACATTCCCCATATCAGACAGCACCCAAGGTAACACCTTTATTAAACACTTCCCATATCAGACAGCACCCAAGGAAACACCCTTATTAAACATTCCCCATATCAGACAACACCCGATAACCTGTCTCCATCTTATTTGCTCTTCTTATGTGGCAAGGCTCAGCATTAAGAAAGTGAAAAATATCATTCCCACTTTGATGACAGCATAAATTAAAGAGTTCAAGTATTGAATTTTAGATTCCTGTCTTCATAATCTTTTCATTTAAATGGAAATCCAAAATGTTATAATATTTATTTTACGTTAGTCTGATCCTTTCCAAAGTTATGTAATAACACAAAATCCCCAAAATATGGAAATTTTCCTGATTCTTGAACAGTTAAAAAGTGCAGAACAAAACGCTAACCTTGATGCCCAGAAATCAAGAATAAAGTTTGGCCTGGGTATCATGTTCTTTTCACCTGGAGACACGCTCTCATCACATGGCATCAATTTCACGTCAGTTTCACCTCCTAGTAATGGCCTGCAGCTTATTATTGCATGATCCCTCTATCATCACACAAGAAAGGGACCTGTCATGCTAATTTCAGACCCTTCCCAATTATACTACCCAACCAAATGACTCACCTGACTATTTGTTTGTCAATATTTTGTCTCCAAGAGATTGAAAGAATCATTTGCTGGGTGCTTTCTCTCAGTTTAATTTCATGATCTTGATGGTGGTATAAAAAAAACGAGATAAAAATAATTTATATTGACTTTTAATCTTTAAAAGAAAAAAAAAATTATCTTGAAGAAAAATATTTTTATCAAAAGACAAAAATATGATAAAGCAGAGAAATGCATTTATTTAAAGTAATTTAAAATAAAACACGAATGAAAGTCATGTTAGTTAGAATCTGTAAGTTATATTCTTTGAATTAGCACAGTGAAATATTTAGGAATTTTAGACACCAAAATTCTCCACCAAAATATCCACCAACATTTATGCATTATGAATATTATATATATTCTTATCAGTCAATCATGATATGTATATATTATGAGACTTATATGTGAAAGCACTTGGCCATATCCAGCTTGCATGCGAGATAACCCCACCATTCTATAGACTATCAGACATAAGTTGAGAGAGCTGAAAACTACCTTCCTATTTTTCTATATATAGAATGAAGGCATTCGACTATGGTAGCATAATGCATTTGAGTTGACACTGGGGACGTATGATTGTTGTATGTTTGATGTTGTGACTCCCAGGTGTGTACATCTGTCCTTGGGATGTTGATTAGATATTAAATATACATGATCCCTGATTGACATGTTTGACAAGATGACATGTTTAATTTGCCATCAAAGAATTAGCATTAAATTCTTATCAATAATATAATGTGAGAATATTACTGTTAATTTATTTTTTTATTATTTTTTTTTTTTTCTGGCTAGTGGATAGAGATAGTTTATAATCTGCATTAAGATCTCTACCCCCAACATTTATTAAGCTTGATATATTTATTTTTGTGATTTATTTATTTATTTTTAAGGAGATACAAAATGGTGCAATATCAAACTAAAGGTAATGATGTCACAATGATGATAATTAACAATTTAGTTATCACAATCTATCACAATTTTGAAGTTTTCTTTCATTTTTAAAGATTCTCTCATTAGCATTTCTGGGAAGGAATATGGTAAATATAGTGTTATTGACTGTACTCTCCCAGAGGGTGTTGTCAGAGTCCCCTGGGGAGAGACGGAGTACTATGTGAGTGTTACCTGGATGCCCAGGGTGAGTGTCTATGCCTTACCCAGGGGACTCTGATGATACAGCATTCATGATTAACTCCTCAACTTATTGTCCTCTCAAAATATTAATTCTCACATACATTGTGATGGAATTGATTATAGACAAGCTGCAGAAACGTCCTATTTTATTTGTTTGTTTTTTTTTTGTTTTTTTTTAGTTGAGCAAACATTTTATTTGTTTACAATCTTTGATCTGTGTGTTTTAATATATTAATAATGATCAAGATATTAGTATTCATAATTATTTTTATTTCAATTATTTTTATCAAACGATTTGTTTTAAACTTAAATCAACAAACGCCATAATTGTTGATATCAACTGTCAAGGATGTCAGTATATTTACTCTATGGTAGCCTTAATTATATATTTCCTATTTTGTTAACAGTTTGAAGAACAGATCATATAAAACATCCCTTTACATGTGGGAGAATCAATTGAAATAATGATGTTCCGCCTGCATTATTTTACACTAACTTGAAGTAAACTTAGAGAAAAAACTAAGCAAGAAATAAGCAATAGAATATAGCCGTGGTCTGCTGAGACAGAGATGTTGGCTCTTCTCTTACCAAAGCCTAGTGGAACTTGTGGAGGATAAAGTCAAGGGTAACTTTCATAATTTTTTCTAAGCATCACAAAAGGGGAGTGGAGGTCCATGGTGATGGGTGGATGCTATTTGTGGCGGCGCATGCAGCAGGGATGAATAGGAGACGGGGTGGAGTACAATCACCAGCAGACCCCCCTGAATAAATGATCACCAATGGTATAGAAATGGATGACAAAATATGCAGTGTATGATATGATCCTGGGAGTCTATTGAGCAGCTTATTAGATGAGTGATTATCCCCCGTGTAGACCTGATCACTCCGGCAGGGCCATCTTAACACTGGGGCCAGGCTATTGTGCCATTTCGTGAGAGGTATTTTGATGAGTAAAATGGCCTCTCTGCTCAGTTGTGTATGAAGACGCTGGAATCCACTCACATGTCTAGCTCCATTAATAAGATTTTTTTTTTTTCGCAGAAATTTGGTCTTGAGAAATACATTTATGATCACAAATATATCTCATAGTGTATGGTCAAGAAAATAAGAAAATAATTTCATTTTTTATTTTGAAAAGTGTTCTTATAACAGTAACTATATGACTAATACAGCTTGGATAATGTTTTTTGTGAGGTTTGAAAAAAATATTCCCCTAAAAATTAACTGAGGGAAAAATCTGCTCAGGAAATGTTTCAGTTCATGTTCTTTATAATGTCAGTCACATTATACAAGTAATACTTGAGTATAGCCCATAATCTGGGCAATAAAAGGTGTAATGCCTGGCTACAGCTTGAGCAGGGTGGAGGCTACACACACGTTAGGCTGGAGAAATGCCTGCGATCCACACATCATAATGTTAAACATATTATTATAAAAAAAATAGTATTTAATAATACTAAAAGTATTTTTAAAATTCATGCAGCAAAAATTTCACTTCTGGTATAATTAGTGTATTGTAGACCCTCAAGAAAAACGTGTTGCCAATATCAAACTATCGCCTGGTAGGAAAAAAAGTCTTTGCATAAGAAATCAAAGTGAAAGGTGAAATATTATCTCACTAAGATAGGCAAGCAAGAATCCTGGGATTAAACTGACAGATTCCATGTGCTTCAGGGCTAACAATATCGTGCTGCATTTTGGTATGATGCATTTGCCTTTATATTCTGCCAGCTTCATTCACCATTATATGGAGTCTTTGTTGTGCTGTTTTTCTCAAGCTGAACAAGTTATCAAGTTTTTTTGTATCAATGAATTATAATGCTCTGTTGAAATGAGACAAAGCTGTCATTTGAGATACAGTTTTAGAATTGACGATACTTCTTGAGCACAAAAGCCAGTTAATCGGTAACATAAATGTGAAATATTAGAAGTTCCATAGGTTGAGTGTGTGCACAAAAGAACTATTTTCAACGAACAGTAAAAATCAACAAATGACAGTTAAGGAACAGAGGTGTGTTGTACAGGCAATATGTTTGTCACACTTATGTCAACTTGACAAACTGACTACATCATGCAGGGTTTTAATTTGTGACCGAGGCCGTCAGTGTGAAGAGGAGTGAAGTGGTGGCGGAGGTCCTCGACGGAGCATAAATGGCCAGCCAGGTCAATACAGGTCCACAAGGTCCTTGACGAGGTCCTCCGCAGGACCTAGACATGTGTATCCAGGTGTTCTCACCCAGTTATTAATGCCACCCATTGCTCGCCATTATTGTCATTTTGCAGAATAAATTCGTGGCCTTCTGCTGTTGTCTGTGAGTGTTATTGTCACCCTGAGTTTGCCAGAGTTCATATAAATGTGCAGGCAGTTCATACAGATAGCAGAGTGGAGGACCTAATGCAAACCCAACTCTGCCCTGCTCTGCCTATCAGCACTGCTCTCCACTTGACCACATAGGTCATCTATTAACCCTTCTCCTGTCACTGAGCCAAGTGTTCAGCACACTGCACAATATCGTTCAAGAAGTGACAGAAGAAACATCATGATTCATGGGATTAAAGATCATATGATAAAAAAGATGATGCCTGACAAAGGGATTTGTGCTAGGTTTTAATTGTGTAGAGCAAGAAAGGCCAAAGTTTTCCTTGTTTATGGGCACATATTGAGGATGAAACCAAGAGGGGATCATTATTTTCAAATAAGATTGAAGAATAAAAAATGTCGAACTTAGAAGTATGAATTTTTAGTAGAGATAAAACATAACAGGATAAAGGAAAACAGGGATCAGACATTGTAATGGAATCAGGGATAGAGGAAGACCAGAGATCAGGCATGGTAATGGAATCAGGGATAAAGGGAAACCAGAGATCAGGCATGGTAATGGAATCAGGGATAAAGGGAAACCAGAGATCAGGCATGGTAATGGGATCAGGGATAAAGGAAAACCAGGATCAGGCATGGTAACGGGATCAGGGATAAAGGAAAACCAGGGATCAGGCATGGTAATGGGATCAGGGATCTATCACCAAATTTAGATCAAGGATCAAGCATGAGATAAGGTAAAGATATTCATCAGAGAATGGGAAAGCATGAGTGCTTTGGGTGGGTGATAATACAGGAGGATTGAGAGAAGAAGGGGGACAGAGTGTGGAGGGAACTGGGGTAACATGTGAACAGGGGCAATTACCTGCTGCCTCTATCAGATATCATATAAATGCTATTTGTTCTGTTCTCCTCACAAAGATGACCTTTATATGCAATGCAGAATTATTGATAAAACTCTGTCACAAAAGTGGTCAGGTTTAGGATGTTATACTATTTTTTAAAAATCAGTTGTTGACAGATATTGAAAATTGCATACACATAGCTGTGTCTGAAATATTTGTGTTGTATTTATTCCTGTGGACAATAACTGCACAGTTGCTAGGAATGATAGAGGTTTCTGATATAATCTGGGGGAGGTAAAGGGTTATCATTGTAAAACTTGCACAGATCGACATATGGTTTGTCTCAAGGTCAAGGTCACCTGCACCTGACATGTTTGAACCATACAAGATTTCAGAGAGAATAAATCACTGAAATTTGAGCCAAGTTTCAACTAATGAAGCAAATAAGTATGTATATAGCAGTGTAATTGTTTTATAATGGATTTTATGAAATATTGGAAGCTACAAACACATTTCATGTGTGTAAGGTGTTGATACAGAATTACTGCTTGTCAGGAACTGATAATGTTGAGGATAAAGGCTGGATTATCAACCTTGTGATAAATGGTGCCAAATTCAAGGAGAAAATAAATAATCTCTGAACTTCAACAAGTGATAAATGTTTTCTTTCTCTTGTCTTGGCAGGACAAAAAGGAATCAGCAAGAGTTTGGGTGTTAGCCCACTGCCTGCCATGTGATTGAGTTTATCTCGGTAGTGGAATATTGAACTAGGTTATGTCTTTTGTTAATTGATGATGTAAAGCCTTATTCAGAAGAAGAAACATGCTTAAGGTAAGATGGAGTTGTGTGGAACACCGTCTCATTTCTCTGAAATTTGTAGTTTGGTCAGTCATCAGCATTATCATAGTTTCACTATGACATATGCAGTGTTATGTTCTGGTTTGTTGGGATTTATTTATTTTTGTCAACAGTTTGAAGTCTTTTGCCTTTTATATTTTCATGGTGTTTAAAAAATCAGTATCAAGGAGACAGCTAAAAAAAATTGATATACATAAGTGATAGTGTTATAGTGATAAAATTATAAGTTTTATAGTTTTATCAAGAATAGTATTTTTACCCTCAGCCCCTGATGTAATCAGGCTGAGGGTATTGCAGTACTCCTGGCGTGGGTATGTATGTATGTATGTATGTCTGTATGTATGTCTGTAGCGAACATCCTTGTCATCGCGATAACTCAAGAACAAATGATGGCAGCTTCATGAAACTTGACACACATATGCATCTGGTGAAAACCTCGGACGAGTTCGATGGACGACGACCTTGACCTATTTTTCAAGGTCACAGGGACAATTATGTGAAATCCCAAGAATCACAATAACTCAAGAACGAATGATGGCAGCTTTATGAGATTTGACACACATAAGCATCTGGTGAAGCCCTCAGAATTTTTCCTATGAAACATGACCTTCACCTACTTTTCAAGGTCACAGGGACAATTATGTGAAATCATCTTGTCATCGCGATAACTCGAGAACAAATGATGGCAGCTTCGTGAAACTTGACACATATAAGCATCTGGTGAAAACCTCGGACGAGTTCGACGGACAGTGACCTTGACCTATTTTTCAAGGTCACAGGGACAATTATGTGAAATCCCAAGAATCGCAATAACTCAAGAACGTATGATGGCAGCTTTATGAGATTTGACACACACAAGCATCTGGTGAAGACCTCAGACTTCTCATGATGGAACATGACCTTCACCTACTTTTCAAGGTCACAGGGACAATTATGTGAAATCATCCTTGTCATCGTGATAACTCAAGAACAAATGATGGCAGCTTCATGAAACTTTACACACATAAGCATCTGTTGAAAACCTCGGACTAGTTCGTTGGACGGTGACCTTGACCTATTTTTCAAATAATGGCAGCTTCATGAAAATTGACACACATAAGCATCTGGGAAGACTTCAGATGAGTTTGATGGACGGTGACCTTAACCTGCTTTTCAAGGTCACCGGCCCATCTCAATAGTTCTAGAGTAAATGATGACAGTTTCATGATACTTGACACACCTAAGGAAGTAGATTTTATGGGTTTTTTTAACCCCTGCATCAATTTGCCTTGGTGCAGTGACGTTTTGTTCACAAATATTGTGTGGAGCGAATGTTGTGCAATGAGTTACCAGGGCTGAGGGTTGATGCATCTCTGATGCCTATGTTTTATGCTACAAATGTTGCAAGACTGTATCATATATTATAGATATTGGACCAGGAATATGAATAAATATCTTGTTAAATTGTCTGATTTCAGTTAGACGATCACATTTTATGAATGTTATTTCAAACCACGTTGTAGAAATCCCAGTCTGTTATATATTGATTGTAGGAGGTGCAGCTGTTTTTTGTTTTTTGGGTTTTTTTTTTTAAGAATTATTAAATAAATTTTACTCATTTATCATTCTGACACTATATTTTGAAGCAATTTTATTTTCCTTTAATATTTTCTGTCAATGTTGATTTGTCAATTAAAAATGACATCTTCCATTCCTAATGAGCTCAAAAGAATGATCCGCAGCCTCTTATTGCTTTTCCATGTTAAATGAAATGCAATTTTGTTTTTGGAACAATTTGTTGAGAAGACAGCATTGGTGTAAACCTGACCAGATGTAGATATCAGGTTATTTTAACAGCATGTCAAATGCAGGTCACAGCAAGCTGAAGCAAAACTTCAAATACAGGTATTATCAAATTTAGTCCCAGCTTAATATTTCATCTCAGGCAATTAACGGATCAAGCATTTGATCTCTTTGATCTTGTATTACAGGGATTAACAGATTTTTCTGACATTTTAATCCTTGATATTAAAGATCATAAATTCCTCTTGTATCGTCTTACAGGATAGATCATGTCTTAAAACTTGAAAAAAATTACATATAAATGTTTTTTTTATATTGGACTTGTCCATGAAGGAATTTAAAATGCCTTAAAACCCCATAAATTCCCTACAAACAAAATATATTTTGACTGAGAAGGGTCCTGTTAGAATATGGCAAATGAATCTTATTCTAGGAAGAGTTTATACCATTGTATTTACCACTGGAAGTCGAGACAAATTCATGCATAAACATTTGGGATAAAGTGCAGATTTCATTAATTCAAGTCAGAGTAGGGTAGAATTTGGGATGCGACAAGGTGTAAGCTTATCACTTAATGGTCTAAATCATGCATGGACTCTGCAGGCCTTCCTGCATCCTGATGGGCCAACTCTGGAACACCCAGGGTCTCTTATGCGGGCTCCCGGCGGGAGTGAGCTGCATGTTACCTAATGGGTAATCCAGTGAGGAGGTCCCCCTGGGATTCCAGAGGGCCCCTGTCTCCGGATCCCCCTCGGATTTCCCTCTTACCTAACTTTTGGACAATTAGGAATCCATTATGGGGTCTCCAGGGGTGAACAATAATACAGGAATGAAATCATACCCCACTGATATTACCTGAGTGACATGGTCAGGAAAGGGGACATTGTAACTTTCCTTTCTCGGGAGAGTCAAACATGAAATTTGATTAATCAAAACTAATGCATTATAAAGAATGGAGTAGTGGAAAAATGTGTCCAAGCTGAAGTTCCTGTAACACAATGTGGGATATTTACATAGTTTTAGTTTTCCATATTGCAGATGGCTCCTGATAAGGGATTTATTCCAGACAATATCATGGGTGGATTAATCATTATAAATTAATGACTAAAGACTAGGTTATGTACAGGGTGCCTTAAGAATGGCCAGTTTGGCTTTGATTGGCAGCAAACAAAGATTTGAAAGCCTTGAGGCGACAAGACAGGAATGTTGGTCCTGCTAATAAACATCCTCTGAGGAGATTCAGGGGGAAATCATCTGTTTGGACATCACTTATAATACATACATAGACAGTTGTCTGCATATCTCTTATATTTCAAAAACATTTAGATTTTAATGAGATAATGTTTGCTTCACATTGAGAGGAGTTTGTCAGTGAGTTAAATGTATTTGCTACACCCTTAGAGTAATACACCAGCTACACCCTAAACATGTGATAACAACAGATTGTTTCATTTTTGCCATCTTCAAGATTAGTTTTAGACCAAGTTTTGTCTGTTGCATCCATGATAAGTTTGTCATATGTTGGTGTTGGTGGTGATGTCTTCTGCAGACATGACAAGTTAGTTACAGATTTGTTGAGTTTGCAATACTCAAGATTAGTTAGTCAAGAGTATTCTGTGTCTACTTTATTCAAGATTTGTTAGTTACACATTATTTTATGTCTGCTTTGTTCAAGATGGGCTAGTTTCAGACAAGGTTGTGTCAACAACATTTGACATTAGTGAGAGATTGGGTTGCGTCTGCCACAAACTGAATGAGGAAATTACTGATTAGGTTCTTTCTGCAGATTAGGTTATGTCTGCAGATTAGGTTATGTCTGCAGATTAGGTTTTCTACAGATTAGGTTTTCTACAGATTAGGTTTTCTACAGATTATTTTGTGTCTACAGATTAGGTTTTCTACAGATTATTTTGTGTCTACAGATTAGGTTGTCTACAGATTATTTTGTGTCTACAGATTAGGTTGTCTACAGATTATTTTGTGTCTACAGATTATTTTGTGACTACAGACAAGGTTGTCTACAGAATAGGTTGTGTCTACAGATAAGGTTGTCTACAGAATAGGTTGTGTCTACAGATAAGGTTGTCTACAGATAAGGTTGTGTCCAGAGATAAGGTTATATCTACAGATTAGATTGTCTACAGATTAATTTTTGTCTACAGATTAGATTGTTTCTAATACCTTCAGGACATGTTAACTTAGGATTTGTTGATGTCTACTACTTTCAAAACAGATTTATTGGTTGGAGATAAGAAACACTGGGGAATTTCAAAAGCACCACAAGAATTATATTCACAAGTTTTATGTTGATGATTTGTTCAGTCACTGAAAAGAATAGTTTTCTTTATGCAAATATTGCTGTGAATCTTCTTGGTTGGCTTAATAGGCCTGAGATTAAGAATTTCCTTGTTTTCTTAGCACTCACTCAGACTCACACTTGAATCCTATAATGCATCCTACCTAATGACACACACATGAAAATGAAATTGCCGACTGTAGCCAGGTCTAGAATGGTAGTCCAATAAACTCATGAATTGTTAAACAGTTTGTGGCAATAGACTTTGTGCTGAGAGAATCTCCGTCACTTCACAACGTGAGAGTCAATAAAATAAGATCCCGCTGCTACCAATCTTGGGAAAAAGACAAACAGCACAAGTGATCTGATTTCAAGGTAATAGGTTTCTTGAGTGAAATGAAGATGGGGCTGCACAGCAGCTAATTAGGTCGGCATTGTTGCAAATTAGAGCTTGAGACAGGGATTGGATGCTGAAACACAATCGGCGAGATCAGATGTGGAATTTTAAATTGTCATTGAGGGAGGCAGGTCTGGTGCTGCACAAAGCAAACCTTATAAATGTTAAATAAGGAAATATGTTTCACAATGTGGACTCAAGACTAAGTGATTCCAAGTGGTTTTAGAGTTTTAAACATGAATGAGTTTGAATAGCATTCAAATGTGGAGCATTTCCAATGTAATACTTAAATCATGCTTCCGTGATTTGACCTTCACCTCGATGTTCACAGCTAAAAAGGCCAAATTAAACCAAAATCAAAAGGAAAGTTCAATGATTGAAATGTACATTCAACTCTTTTGTCATATTAAAGCCCAAACAATATACCAAAAACACAAAGATTGATGAAGAAGGAGAATTACCTGAAGTGAGATTATTGAATACTTTCTTGATGTGGTTTGTATTATATATAGGGAAGTAGTAGAACAATTGTAATTAGATCCTGTACATATCATCCATTTTAGATATACATTATATCAATGTCAGAGAACTGGATAAAATCGAAAACTGAGTTAGCAAGTCAGAGGAGAATTAATATGGTACAGATGTGGGAAGTATTGAGGAGGGAAGATTAAATGGTATACATTGAAAGCAAAGGATTATAGAATGTTGGGACCAGGAGAGGTTAGATTGAAGAAGACTGCTTATATAAGAGAAGAGTTTATATATATATTTAAGTTAGTTAGGAGTATAGAAGTTAGGAGTACAGAAGTTAGGAGTACAGAAATTAGGAGTACAGAAGTTAGGAGTATAGAAGTTAGGAGTATAGAAGTTAGGAGTACAGAAGTTAGGAGTACAGAAGTTAGGAGTATAGAAGTTAGGAGTACAGAAGTTAGGAGTACAGAAATTAGGAGTACAAAAGTTAGGAGTATAGAAGTTAGGAGTACAGAAGTTAGGAGTATAGAAGTTAGGAGTATAGAAGTTAGGAGTATAGAAGTTAGGAGTATAGAAGTTAGGAGTATAGAAGTTAGGAGTATAGAAGTTAGGAGTATAGAAGTTAGGAGTATAGAAGTTAGGAGTATAGAAGTTAGGAGTATAGAAGTTAGGAGTATAGAAGGTAGGAGTATAGAAGGTAGGAGTATAGAAGTTAGGAGTACAGAAGTTAGGAGTACCGAAGTTAGGAGTATAGAAGTTAGGAGTATAGAAGGTAGGAGTATAGAAGGTAGGAGTATAGAAGTTAGGAGTATAGACGTTAGGAGTATAGAAGTTAGGAGTATAGAAGTTAGGATTGGGGTTATATGAGATGGAATCATGCCTCACCACAACAACGAGACACCAGATAATCTGCTGAGTATTGTCACAATGGGCAGCAGGGTCAGGTTCTGTCATCTCTGTCTGAAATATCACGAGGCAGGCATGTAACGCAGATAGAGAGGCTGCTACGATTGTCGAACGCAGGGAATCAAACACCTCTCTTGGGTCTACTAGCCTGTCTGCTCATATTTCCTTCGTCTGCCACTCACAAGCTTAATGCCCATGTGTGCCATTTGTGCACAAATCTGCTCAGAAAGTCTGGGGCGGGAGCACTATCAATAATGCAATATCAAACATGTCTTTGATTTTTCATGGATTTTTTCTGCTTTGATTACGTTCAAAGCTTTGCCATTCAACTGTGATAGATAACCAACAAGAACAAAAGATAACGGTAGGAAAGAAACACGCATGTTTTTTTTTTATCTTTTTATTTTTACCCGTAGGGCTCCTCCCTCATTGAGACTCTGGGTGGTTTTCTGGTATTGGATGGCATATGTTTGACTATTGAGTTTCACATGGCATGGTCTGAGGAGAGATGAGAGGGTGCTATCAGGGCCCTTGTTTCTGCTTCATTGCCATCTCATTCACAGCCAACCACAGCACATTTTCTACATGGCCGATGAGAGCCGCCATGAGGGGACACTTTGCTTCCTCGGTGCACTCCCTCCCATCTGACAATTTCTACACATTTTGATTGACAGACCACAAAAAGCTGGAAATATTTCAAGGAAAGTTGCAGATTTCAGTCCCTGGAACACTTTTCACTCAAACGTTTTGTCCAAAAACCTTTTTACATCGATTTTTGACAAGTTTTGTCAGACATTTCATTGGGTAGTTCAGAGATGAGGCGTTGTTACATTTGATTAGTCAATAATTTCACAGGTCATTTGGCGGTGGGCCACACTTTTCATTTGGCTTTGTTACCCTATTTTCTGATCAAGGATAAGATAAAGACAAAAGCACCCCACTTTCACACAGAATCATCTACATTTTGGCTGCCTTTCAAATATTTTTTTTCTTGTATTTCTATTGTCTGCATAGTCTTAAATTTCTTTATATTATAAAGCATTTTAGATATAAGATTTTAGTTTTATTGCAAAATGGATATTGTGTTTGTGGTAAAATATTAAACTAACTCAGGTTGTATATTATAAAGACGTAAAATAAAAGATATTCAGTTTCCCATGACAGGCAAAGGGTATTTCTGGTAATGGACCCTGGTATGGTATACCCAGATTTTTCTCTTACACTCCACCAGCTGCTAATTGATTATTTTTAAAACTTTGTATCTGGCACTGAAAACCTGTTCAAATCTCATAAAACCAAATTATTGTATCCATCTGCCTCTCTATATTCACTGGAGAAACACTTACGTTCTTTAACAATAACATGCCTCAAGGTCTTTAATCCATGCATTGTTTGTGGTCCTGTTTAAAATATTGCAATTTTCAATCCTTTTTATTAAAACACTTTTCAGTGTTAATTACATATAAACATATATCAGGTGTGTTATTGTAATGAACAATGATCTTCTTATATAATAGCATAAATAAGAGGGGTAAGAAGGGTTCAGGGTAAGAGTTGGGTCCCTGTGGACCGAGGTAGAGGCTCGTGTCCACATCGGTCCAGTCAGGGAGGAAGTGAGTGGTGCCAGAGATCTGCGTCTGCAAACAGGTCCAGGAAGTGGCGCTCTCGTGTGCTGGCGAGTCATGCTCGTCACGTCTCCTTGTCCCCCATCCTCCGCGGCCCTCCGCTGTCCTCCGCCGCCGGTGCAGCTCAGACCTTGCGGATAACATTTCACTGCATCTTTTGTGTGTAGTGACAAGCCAGTACAAATACAAACCGTGCAAGCGATTGGACTGAGAAAGAGTTAATCATGGATTCAGACAGCATTTAATGATAGCATATTGAATGTCAGCCAGGGGGTCAATGCATTTTTGTTGTCAAATTACACATCACAACTTTATATTTAGCCCCATGTTAATTTGTTAATTAGGCTATTCATACTGGAAAGACAGTAGTTTGAGAATGATGCATTGGTTCAGTGATCTGCAGCAACATAGGTCTCGGGAACAATTCTTTGTGAGTCATCCATTTAACAAGACACAATTGTTTCTTTTAAACAGTTCATAACTCAAAAATTCTTCCAAAGAAGATTGATACCATTATTTTTACATGGAGATTGAATAAAAATGGAATCAAGATCAAATTAGAAATATGAGAATTCATTTATTTTATTAGATGTGTATTTCAAGTCTTCAGACAGTTTAAAATGTCATAAAGACAGACAGACAGGTTCTGACATTGATCCACTATTCCACAGAGTTATGACATTGATCCACAAAGTTATGATGATTGAAACATGACACAGTTATATATAGGACTCCTGAGTTGTCAGGTTGACTCTGGACATATATGATGGACAAGTTGGCAGTTTTCTTACATAACCCTTGTTTGGCATTCATTTCACTTATTGTCAGTCAGCCATATTGATCATATAACCCAAGGCATGTGACATATCAGCCCATAACCTGGCAGATTGTTGTTTACCTTATGAATGATGACTGGGGTGGACTGAGGATGAGGCAGGGGAGTGTACTTTGTGCTATAGCTCAGATGGGGTATGGTTGAGATGTGGCTTTAGGTGCCTTGAGTGATGAGCCACACCACCAGTCCACGGCCATACCAACCTGTCTAAACATCCCACGGGCATTGCCACAACACTCCCGCTACCCACAATGCATCAGGGTGAAAAGATCAGGCTGGCAATGGACGTGGGTTTATGTGCATCTCGGGGTGGATTTATGCGGAGAATGGCGGAGTTGCCCATGGGTTATATGCACTGTAGTTAGGTAATGTGTGCACCCAGTGTCCAGACCATCTTGTCACAACAACCTCCTAAGTAGCTGACCAAATACACCACCATTTGTCTCATGCCCTGCAGGACCAGCATCACTGTCTGCAAGAGGGCGCTGTATGCAGTGTGGGCTAACTACAGCAGACTGACATGTGACAACAATGGCAGGTGTTTATTGTCATGGCAACCAAACAGTCTTGTCCATTGTTTGTTGCAAGACTTATAAATTGAGATCTTCTTCATATCAAGGTACTTATCATTGATGATATTCTTTTTTTTTTTTTTTTTTCTTCTTTTTTTTTTCTTTCTTGTGACGTTAAAAATAGTTGTTGGTGATGCAGAAACTGCAGATTGTGGAGGAGGCCAAGCCACTACTGTCATGTGGTCAAGCTTTGTCGTGGGGCATGTGATGTTCCCATTGCTATTGTGTTTAATTGGTCCTGGTTGATGGGGAGAAGTTGGGTCAGGTGTTAGGATCTCAGCTGTGTGACCCACAGCACATGAGATCAGCACCATCTTCTTACAAGCACACATATCCCCCTCAAGCACATGGCACCGCTCCTTGTCACGGCTTTTGAACTCACAGAGACTCACGTGGTGTGTGGGTGCAAGAATTCATTGGCTTTTGGCGACAGAGGACGGAGCGGAAGCAGAGAGCCATTGAATGCTGGTTTGGCAAGGGCCCCCTGTGGCAAGTGGCAAGCAGTATTGGCAAGTGTGTTGAGCACAGGACCCTTGTGCCGGTGAGCTGAAGCTGGCACCAGGGCACACACGGGTCCTGAGGCTGGGAGAAGCCTTGCCAAGCCTGACACAACCTTAGTCACTACATGGTATCAGCACTTTTAAAAATTGATTAATTTTCCTGCTATTCAGTGGTCAGTGTAAATAATATATGTATGGTTTATCTTACATTCAGGGGAAGGCATACGATTGTTTTGACAATTTAAAGATTTCACCTATTTATTTATAATAAAATACCTAGGAACTGCAACAAAAATATACAATGCATTCCCCATAAGTGGTGGATTGATTCCGGTGTCATTCATCAATTTAATGCTGAAAAATGACCTGATGCAGCTAAGTGCTGGGTGAAGCAGTGCAGAAGGTCATGTAACATAATGAAAGGTCATAACACAACAGTGGTATAAAGTAGACACTGTGACCAACATGAGAAGTGTATAGCAGACAATAAAGATAAATGATCACAGATTACCACACCAAAGGTCACACAGTGTTGTCAAGGTCGTAGCATCATTGTTGTAATTGGAAATTGACCTTTCAGATTAAGGGCTGATGAATGTGTCAGAGTGCCACCAAGGTCATTTGCCTGCAAGGTCCTTTTCTATAATTAATCCTATATTTGTATCTGCTTGCCTTATATATTCACTGCATTAGATCAAGGTGCATGCAAACATAAACAAATATCTGTATTCAAAAGCATTAAGAATTTCTAAATTAGAGAATATACTTTGATTTAGATAAGAGATCAGGAAGTGTTGAAGATTGCATATCACAGATTTGATGTATGTGAGAATGGTGAAATCTGATGAAACAAGCCTCTCCTTCTAAGCCAATAATTAAGTTGTTATGGTGTAAACATTGCTTAATGAATGCAAGCAGTGCAGGTGAGATGAGGTCTGAGTTCTGGTGGGTCCAGCACCTGAGGCAGACAAAGCTGGGAGAGACCAAGGCTGTGGGAACGCACCACCTGGACACAAGGCACGGCTGATCTGCTCAAACTGTTGTGTGCTGGCAACAGATCAACTCCTCTGGACCGGTTACAGATCACAAGACGTATACGCAGAGCCTCCAAAGAGGTCATTGTTCCACAGACGTTCACCAAAAGGAACTACAGACAATCATAGCAGCCGGGTTTTCTCAGGAACTCACTGCATTGTCTGGAGGTTTTCAGCCCATGTTGGCACATTGTTCAAGACCTCTGATTGGTTACAAAGAATTCTCAGTTCATTACGGAGAAGATTGCGGGTTATTCTGCTGCCAACACTTGATTAGGATGCTGAATTGCCTCCCTAAGATAACACATAAACAGTCATTAAATATTAAAATTCTGATAAATGATGTAAAGTCTTTGAAAATTTGCCTGGATAGATCGCATGGCATCAGTGCAGTTCTCTATGGAAAGTGTCATCTCATTATTCGTGCTGTCTGAAAATGTTTCTACAAATGTCTGTATTGAAGAATTTCAGCGAAAGTATGAAAAACATTGGTGGAAAAAAGGGTTTAACTTGGCATGTTTATTGTGCATAGACTCTTCCCAGCTTATAGTTAGGTGAGAACATTACATGTGATCTTGGTGAAATAAACTATAACAAAGGCAAGCATTTCTACAGACTTCTTTTGATCCATGCTAAACGCAGGAAACTGCCCATATAAGACCCACAGTGGGCTTGGATTGGACAAAAGAAGGACAGGGGATTGATGTGGTTTTTGTATCGCAATTATTCGGGACATGTTGGGAACGTTTGCAGGTGGAGATGGGGACAGCTGGTCAGTGAGAGGCAGGATGAGCTGCTGATGATCGGTCAATCCCTGCTCCCTTCCAGAATGTTTGCACGAGCTCTCAGACTGAGATAATGAAATCCTTTATTGCTCTCAATTATACTGTGTCCGATGCAGCTTTGTAAATAGTTAATACTGTATGTTGCCTATGAGATGTTGACTGTTTAGTGAATACTAGGCAGGTGGTAAGGGTATGGCCATTGCAGGCTCTGGCGGTCTGCCGAAGACTGCTTTACTCGATGGCAAGACGAAGAACACGTTGGGCTGCAGAGCCCTGAGGCATATGGTTGATACAATACAGTGGTCTGGCTGGGTGACATTGAGGGCGTGGGGGTCAGTAGGTCCTGTATAGCCACCACTAAGGTCACTAGGGCTTATAATGCATCAGGCACAGATGCAGCACACAAAAAGGGGCTGCAGGCATTGCCGTGGTGCCTATGGCATTGGTCATCGTGGTCGGATGGACAAACGCTGCAATCGTGAGCCACAGATCAATGGGATTAGAGATCCTCACCCGCCGCACCAGCCACACAGAGCTGTGTGCCAGATTACAAGGTGACAGCTAGGTCAGCCACATATAAAGCCTGTCACGGCTCCAGACCTGATGAAAAGTTGCCACAAGATTACCACTACCAAAGTTCCTATCCAACTTTGAAATAATTCATCATCCCTCTCCTCCCAGCTGGCAGGGATGCAATGATTGATCCCTACACTTTGTGAAAACCACAGGAGCAATATTGAGCTCATCCCATATCTCGCTGTTCCAAGATATCTGTATGTATGTTCCACCCTTCTGTGCAAAATCTTATGGTTCATTTCCAGTGACAGTTTGACAAATGAGGGGATAAAGTTTGAAAATTTCTTGTTTGCTTTAT
This sequence comes from Amphiduros pacificus, assembly GCA_949316495.1. NCBI lineage: Eukaryota > Metazoa > Annelida > Polychaeta > Phyllodocida > Hesionidae > Amphiduros > Amphiduros pacificus. Next base: position 14,917,141 of record OX439010.1, read on the forward strand.
TTTGTTCAAGGAAAAATGAACAAAAACACTGGCAGCCACTGGAATAAATCTGAGATAAGTTTGTTTGCAATTGGTTCCAGCCTTTGAATAAAGGAGAGTGTATGTGACAAATGTAAGTCATGAAAAAATAAATTACAGAAAGTTGTGTTTAAATTATTTAGAATACTTGGACCAGAAACAAAATACAGAAAGAAAAAAACAATATCCAAGAAGTGGGAACACACAAAAAACGAGTTAAAATGCTACAGTGTCTAGCCTTCGGGGCCAAATGTTACAATAGGGAGGTATCCCACGCTAAAAATAAAGCCATGCCCTGGAGGGATGGTTGCCAATTAAAACTTAACCTTATCCATGTCATCAGGTGAGGCAAGGAATCAAAAGTTGTGTAAGAGATGAAATCTGGTGCTGATCATCATGTTTAACCAGTGCCAGAACCCCGCAAGACTCGCAGAATCATGATCTGGAAACATGAATGGCAATGGTGTCATTTTTATGATGTAATTATTACAAAGATTAGCTTCAGTCGCAGATTTCCCTCCTGACATTTTTTCTGCCAGAGATGCACGGGGGAAGAACGCAAGACTGACATGATTAATAAAGAAGTGCATGATGGTACTCCTCTTTATGACGTATTGGCATGTTAGAGGATGTTAACCGGGATGGATAGCCAAAAGTTGGAGACTGTGCCTGGAGGGGAGAGGTGCCAGGGTTACAATACCATAGAACCGTCAACAATGATAGCTTACTCACTCCACGTGCCGCATCTATACATCACAGTCAGAACTCTTCCAATAATTGTATCTTCTGCAAGCAAATTAAGAAAATTCACAAACAAAACTTGGCAGGGGGTAATGTGTGATTTTAGTAAACACATAAATTTTACTTGTAGAATGAAAGTTCAATACAGGTGATAGGATTTGGGATATATGACTTGGGATGAACTTTGTAGAATATGCATCCGAAGTGATAGGATTTGGTATCTATGACTTGGGATGAACTTTGTAGAATATGCATCCGAAGTGATAGGATTTGGTATCTATGACTTGGGATGAACTTTGTAGAATATGCATCCGAAGTGATAGGATTTGGTATCTATGACTTGGGATGAACTTTGTAGAATTTGCATCCAAAGTGATAGGATTTGGTATCTATGACTTGGGATGAACTTTGTAGAATCTGCATCTGAAGTGATAGGATTTGGTATCTATCACTTGGGATGAACTTTGTAGAATTTGCATCCAAAGTGATAGGATTTGGTATCTATCACTTGGGATGAACTTTTAGAATATGCATCTGAAGTGATAGGATTTGGTATCTATCACTTGGGATGAACTTTGTAGAATATGCATCTGAGGTGATAGAATGTAAGACTTTGAATAAATTTTATAGACCGTGCATCCAAGGCGATAAGATTTGTTATCAAAGAATAAAGGTTCACAATAGAGATGTATCTGTTTATGTGATAGATATTGTGACATGTCTGGAGCAGGTGCCGTACAGTATAGACAATGGCACTTATGCATTAGTTAACCACTCTACATATGGCTCATAGGCCTCATTTAGAAGACTGGAGACTGCCTCTGGTAGTATACACTTGCTCTACCACAAAGATGGTAGATGTTGCCAATGTAAACAATATACTCATACTGGCAGCTAAGTGGAAATGATCATATTTGAATTATCAAAAGGATAACTAAATAAAGTGATATAAAATATATTGAGTTATTTTATGAAAAAGAGTGATTTAGTCAAGATACCAGCATGATCAAAATAAAAATTATGATGCAGTTATATTTTCATGCAAATCAGACACAGAAATGTCCTTGAGGGAAATCTAGGTTCATTTGACATTATACAATGAATCTTGATTTGCCCTTTGTGCTTGAGATTAATATATTAAAAATTTGCCTCAAAATGTACAGCCTTTTGTGTCACTGCTTTTGATACATCATTGATGTTTTTGGTTGATATAACTTAACTATATTATCCTTTTATAAGGCATTGTCCTGCAATACATTTTGATCACAAAATACACAGCAAATGTGGACTGGAAATGTTGGGCATCCCTCCATCCGGTAGCATCCTGCCCAGCAATAAACTGATAGTGCCCACAAAAGATCGCGACCCCCAAGCTCATAAACACTTGTATGAATGCAATACATCTTCATTTAAGCATGTGAAAAATGGCCAATACCATTTGTGGAGTGGATGGTGTGTCTTGTGTGGTTGGGGCCAGCACTCTGTCAGGCATTGCTCTCTCCCCCGGGGTTAGCAAACACCATTTACTAGTCTCCTATCCACCACACTAGCACAAACTTTGTTTTCATTAATGGCCATTGCAGCCTCATCTCTCTTGTTGCATTTTATGTCACATTTTGGACATTAAGTCATCTTCTTATAACGTATATTCTCAACCTAATGGATATAGATTTTGTTTGTGCATTTTAGAGAAATGCATTAACCAGAAAGTTTTGCTAAGAAACCTTGGCGACAGACTTTTTTGCCAATGTAAACAATATACTCATAAAATAGTATCATTCCAGGCCAAGACTGCATATGTAGTAAATGCATTGTGCATTAAGAAAAAGAAATGATAGTTTAGCAGTTTGCATGACACGCCTCTTACATATAGATAAGAGAGGATTTCTTTTATCATTAGAATATCTGAAAATCACAGTTCCTTGAGTCCACCATGATCACTGAGTTGACAAGCTTGGTAAGTTTCAACAATGGTTGCATAAAACAATATCAGCAAAACGACTCACCTGTTTTACAGTATTATTATATCCAGTGTTTTGTGTTTTCTCTTGGTTCAAAGCTTATAATTAATCAATCTATGTTTTTGTGTTTTCAGACAAGGAGAGTGACCGCATGTTACTGAACCAGAGGTTTCCCCTCAAGGAGTGGAACACTGCCCAAGAATACTTCAAGAATTAAGTCTCAGTGTTCACAGAAGAAATGCCCAAGATGGTTTCAGGGACAAGAAAAGTCTCTCAATACAAACTAGACCAACATCTGAAATATTTTGCAATATTGTAGAATAATAAACATGGAATGTTTCTGGTCATTTTCAAAAGTCAACAGTATGAAAGTCACAAGATTAAAAAAACCAAAGCGCAGAATAAAATGCGAAGGTAAAAATTGCTTGTTAGGGACCACGAATAATGAAAAATGGAATGCATACGTAAAAATGCAAAACGAATACCGCCTATGCAAGTCATGTTCTATTGAATACAATGGTTATTTTTCATTAAAACAATTGGAGCTTGGGATATGTATATTTGCCACGAATATGGGGCATAACTAGTGAGCCATCCACGAGTTGTTAATATTATTATAAACAAAATGCAATCAAAACATACTAGTCCATAGAAATATACAGAAGTGAATCTGATCCTACATACACACGTAGTTAAACACTCAGATAGCTTTCCTTAAAGTCCCATTTTATAGAAATATCAACCAAAGCAAAGTAATATTGCTATATGAGTGGTGTTCTCTCTATGATCTGTCATGTGTAAATAACCCTCTCCCGGAGAAGCAAAGATTCATGGGAAACGCGCATTAGGAGGACATTGAGATTTTATCAGATATATCTTGGGGAACTCCAGAATATAGATCGTTTTGATTCATTTTTGTACGGCATACTTGTTGGTTACTTGCCCTCTCTTTATAGATCTGGTTTGCTGGTTTAGCCTTTGAGTGAATCATTATATTTACAGTTTCATTTTTAAATAATAGTAGTGAAACATAGAAATATACATATAAATGAAAATTTCATTTAATACTTTGAATATTTTTATTTTTAAATACCATTCTTAATGGTGTAATGTTAAGATTGTAATTTGTGAAGATTGTTGTTTGACCAAATTTAATGCTTTGTGATAACTTATTTACTTTATACTATTATATAATGATAGTATTCATATATTTTGTACACATTGCCTTGTGAAGCATATCAATATGCTATTGAGTGTGTTAGTGAATCACTAGATTTTTAAAATGTACAACACATTTATTTTGCTACAATTACGTTGTGCCTCTTTGAATTGGAAGAAATTGTTTCTGTAGAAATGGGTGGTTTTGTATTTTTTATGGAGTTAGTTAAGTAAAATATTTTCACAAACCATAACATAAGTTTTGACTTATATTTCTCTAATATCTGATGTGATAAGTCAGAATATTAATGATACAATTTACCCACTCATCTCTTCAAGGAAATAGTAAAAATATAGCATTTTCTTATATGTGAAGTTTGAGAGTCAAACCTACAAAAAGTTGAATTAACAAATATATACTGATTGTATACAATATATTTCTTAATCTGTTTGTCATGGGATTTCTGGTTTCTATGTACCCAATTTCTTTCAATTTTTGCCACTTTCTGTGCAGCTATCCTTGTTCATGTGATTTGCATGTTTGTATCAGTGTTAGACATGTTATAATATAACATCAATGTGGATATATTAGTTAGAAAATAAAATAAAAAAGAACATAATTGTCATTTGGATTTATTAAGCTTTCAGTGTGAAATGTATTCATAAACAAACTGATCCATAATAGCATACTTTCTACTATTGATAAATCTCAGTGTTTTAGGGTGACAAGGATTGATCTGGTAAATGTTGGAGAGAATATTAACATTAAAACATTTAATATTCATTAACAATCAAGAAGAGAAACATTATGAAGTGAATAAGACTGTTTAATATGCACAATATTCCGACACAGATAAATGGTAAACAGATAAATGGTGTCCAAATAAACAGTATCCAGAAAAATGGTAACCAGATAAATGGTGTCCAGATAAACGGTAACCAGATTAATGGTAAATAGGTAATTAGTCACCAGATAAATAGGGACCAGATAAATGGTATCCCGATAAACATTATCCATAAAAATGGTGTCCAGATAATTAGTGACCAGATAATTGGTAACCAGATAATTAGTAACCAGATAATTAGTAACCAGATAATTGGTAAACAGATGAGAGCGGGCCAGATGAATGAATTGTTGACATTTTAACACATTTGTTATTTGTTATGGAATACCGCATAATGTAACACACACATGTATAGGGAACATACCTCTCTTCATGTCCTGTTTGAAATATCAGCACCGTTTCCTTGGTGATGAGATGCAAACAAACCTAGAATCATCAATCAGATCATAAGATATTTTGAATAGCAGACATGCTGACCAAGAATCTGGTGTTATTGCCTTTCAGGTAGACAAGCGTCAGTAATGACAAATGTAAGACTTAGCTACCATTAATACTGCTGCAGTAGATTTAAGGAAATGTCCGCAAAAAATCAGAGGGAGAGAATTTGATCTACTGTTAATGCCTACATGAACACTGCTGCTCCCGGCACAGTATTATGCACCATATATGCAACCCCTTTTCTATTATGTGTATTGTGATAAATACTTGTAAAGTTAAACAATTGAACCTGTGAAAACTTATATTTGTCATTAAAAGTAACATTTCAGGGTGATTTCTATTCTGAACAAAGTAGAATACACTTTTGTAGAACAATGAACACTTTTGAATGATGTAAGTCCTATTTATGTGTAGAATATAGCAATACAATACATGTAGAATGTTGATCATCTGTGGTCACTTAGTTATGAATGGAGTGCAGATTGCTTCACACTGTAAAACTGTTTTCTGAACACTTACATGTTAAATGTTAATCAAGGAGTGGAAAAACAATGTTGGTATGTATATTCAAATATAAGAATGCAAAATACTTCTTAAATATTGAAATGTTTTCGATATCAAATTATAGCCTGTGAACTATTCCATTTGTTTCTTATAAGAAAGCCATTCAAAATTGGACTGGGCATATTAACACCAAATATGATAACAAGAGAGTTATGGTATGTTTACAGCTGTCCTTATTTAAAAACAATTCTTTTTAATATGTCTGGTCTTCACAGAAATATTTAGTTTACACAATGTCCTGTTTTGTGCTGTAATAAATTACAAAATGTTAATAATGAATTTTTCATATTTGGTCATATGAAACCCATATCAATTTCACTTCTGATATTGAATTTTTTATCAAAATTATCTTTATATTTGACTGGAAACTTTGAAATGAAAGAGGTATTGGTACATTCCAAAGAAATATTTGGTGCAAATATTGTAATTTTATGTCAAAGCTGAGAAGACTTCGCGAAAAAATCCAATGATGATATGTCTGCCTCAAACAAGAATGGGTTGAGATAAATTTAGATAAAAAATTTAGTGAGATATTTGTTCTAAATGAAACAAAAAATATGCATTAAACAATAGTCATATTAATTTAACCCATTAGAGGCTGTTTATAATTAGACTTTTCTAGACAGATCTGCTTACTGTAGTGGAATGAATTGTTGGATAAAAATATCTGTTATGCTTTTTATGCAACTTTGTAAAGAAATTAAATTTACTCCCAGACACCCTGAAATTAATGTTTCACAGAAATATCAATATCATTGAGATTCATAGGTGAATAATATTATAGTTGTAGTTAGATTCAAAAATTACATTCTTGTCCTGAATTCATATTTGAATTGTATTATAGATTTATATGCTGTTAATTTATGTTTTGATTAAAACTTCAATACTTGGATATTATCCAGTAAAATGCATAGAAATCCATTGAATTACATACAAAGCCAATGAAAATTTGCACAATATAATATATTGATATATTAACTAATATATTCTCAGTATTACCTTGTCTTGAAGCAATGCTATTCACTTTCTTATATTTCTCATTTTGCAGTGTTCTATTATATTGGGTATGCTTTACTGAAGAATACTCAGTTTATTGTTTTATTTAATTGTTGATTGTTGAATGATGCCTATAGATAGTAGTACACATTCCTAGCCACGCCATTCTACCATGTTTGTGTGAGTCTGTTTTGACTCTGTATAGTTCAGAATGCGATGAAGATAAAGTCAGTCTTGTAATGTCCAATATGTTTGTGAGTAGGGAGTGAGAAGACATGCAAAACGTATGTGAAAACTGTACCTATTACCTGTTCCTATGTAACATTTTTCTTATTCAGAAAAGGAAAAAAAACAACTGTAATGTACAAGTTTGTGGAATAGATAATAAAGTATTTAAGCAGTGCTCTGTGAATTGTGAATCATACATCATCCACCAGTCATTGCACATTTGATTATGCGTCACTTGCCCTCAGGTTTCAGTTCAAAAGATCAATAACAACCTAGGCTGTTGAGTTATTTGAAAATCTCCTCCAGAATTGGTCATAGTAATATCTCAGTTGTACTTTTCTAGTGCCAGCCCCCTTTGCATTTGTGCATTGCAATATATATGGTGCCTTGTTTCAATGCTAGTATCCTCTTCTATAGTTTCAGTCCGGTTACATTTGTGATATCGCAGTTGTGCATATCCAATATTACTCTCCTCTAAAAGTAGTCAGTAATATGTTTGTTTTTTTCACTTTTGGCAGCATAACTTTCGCCTAAATTTAGAATATGTATTCAGATCTATTCAGAAATCTTTCCAGTACAGGCAGCCGAGTTCAATTTCTGTTTGGCATCTCCATTTTGCTTCCATATTTTAGGAAGGTTGAAATCCACTAATGGGTTGTTTTTCACTTCAACCACTGGTCCAATTCTAGCTGTTAAAATATGTGGTTTGAGTCATCATGTTTATGTGATAATGCAAAAGAAAGATCCTTACTCTTTAAAATGAATGGGGCATTGAGTCATGGTAGCAAGCAATCTCATATCTGGATTTAACCTATATTTGGCTGACAGATCGTAAATATTGAAAAAATGGTGCTGTATATTTCTGGGCTTGGGGTTGGTACACTGATATATTCTTAACATGTTTGATAGCAAGGTACTAAGTCTGGGTTGCAGGTAAAATAGACTTCTTTTAATTTAAACCATACACACATACTTTATTAGAAAGAGCACATCAAGTTTCAGGTTACGCGTTTTACATTAATATGGGTGTTTTTTGCTTAATGGGTTTGTGAACAATTTTCTTTTTTGTTAATATTAAAAACTATTGCAAACAAGTACAATCTGGAGAAACATCAGAAATGACCAACACAGTTTGCAATTGATCTTATGGGCGATACAAAGGTATGGGATGAATTGAACAAATCAGGCCGCAAATAATTCAGGGTCATGAAGCATTTTGCCAACCGTGATATTGGTGTTAAATCAAAAGCGTCCAATCAAAGCCAATCTGTCCCAGCCACATATGTTCCATCAATATTGATTGATTTTTACATTTCCGGTTATTGCTGAGCTGGTTGCTAGGTCGGATACTGAAAAATGTAATTTCAGGATATTTCTTCTGTTGGTGTACTGGTAATCTTTTATACAGGGGGCGTCTGTGTATGAGAGTAATGATGGATCTTTGGTGAAAGATAAAATAGCTTGTTTTTGCCCACAGAAAAACGTATTCAGCCAAGCAGGCAGGTATGTTATTTTTATTTTTGAAGCGCACTTACAGGAATAATGTTCCTCTGTTAAATGTGTTTCGCTGAGGCTTTAAGGAGAATCTAACCTGCAACCAAAAACAAGACGCATCTTTTTCTTTTGGACAATGACATTGTCTTGTTTTCCGAGAAATGGTAGAAGAATGTAAATACAATATTGTTGCACAGTTTGCTATGTTTTTTTTATTGGCAGCTTTATTTCTGAGTATCATGAGTTGTCCCAAAGTTCCAGTTCCGGGTGACAACTTCCGGTCTGACTGGCTGCCAGCCCTTGAAGTTACCTCAGTCTGGATGGGTGCCATACCCTGATGTTAAAGTGCCTTGAAAGTCTCCTGCACAAATAAAATCTGGCCATATGATTTGATGACCGATCAAATTAAACATAATGAAATATGACCATGTAGTCCTGACTGGGAATGTTGACCTCTGATTGGATGCTTGGAAGCGGAAGAGCTGATGCATTATGGGCCATGGGGTCACCCACAGCTCCAAAGGTCAATGAATTGGCGAAGTGGTGTGTTATACAAGACGATGCACTTTGTCCATCCTGTCTTCAGTTCAGACAACATTTTAGTGAACATTTTTAAGACAAGTTTGAAAATTCACAAAACGTATCTTTTTTATTATGTGACATATTATAATCCTTAACTCGGCAATTATATGTAATTTGGGGTTTGCGTTTGAAAGTGGAATTTCGTAATTTTTTTTCTGCTTAATTTGCAGCTAATGATGAAATAGTTCCTGTTTCTAAAGCATCCTCTACATCCCTAGTGAAACTTCACATCGAGGCTTGCTTCCTGCTCCTGTCACCGGAAGTGGCCACAATGGTGCACAGGAAGTGAGAAACTGGAGAGGCAGAAGCTTGCTCCACAGAGAAGAGACCCCTCCTAACCTTGTCCAAGTAACTTGATACACCTCTCCTAACACATTTCCTCCAATCTCCCTTCACTCCCTCACTGGATTTCGATGATCTGTCATCTTCATTCTCAAGTTTTCAATAGATTAATAGACAGTGACACCATTGGGAAAGGTGAGTTGTTTTTGTCTTCCAAGTGGAGCAAAGCCACAAAGAGTCTAACATCCTGCAGAACGTCACTCATCTTGGGGGCTTTGTTCATGGATGTCCATTCATAATTGTTAATAGCTAGGGTAGTTTTTTTCCTCTTTCTTTATTGACTACACTCTAAAATTCCCTGAAGCTGTAGGTCAATGCAGAAAAAATAATATCCTGCTTTGGGTCGAAGAAAATATTTACTGCAACATTTTAACGTGCAATATCCAATTCCTCTCTAATTGAATGATTGAAATAATAAAAAATAGATTAATTTGAAAAGTGGAAATAAATTGAGTGTGATGCCTTTGTGTGTGGAGGTATGATTCTGCAGATTGTTGTACCTGGTGTGGATGTGAAGACAATCTTATCTTTGACCAGTGATCAATAATTATTTTTACCAATCACCTTGATGCCTGCGACATGTAGCAATACAGAGAGCACGTGAGGAGGTACCGATAAGGGGAGCATGCTAACCTGTGGAAATCCTCTCAAATTGGAGGTTTTGATAAAAGTTTGCATGTTTAGTAAGCACTAATTCCTACCTGTGTAATTAGCATGTGCCAAGTTGGGTGAATATTTCATTAGAGGGCTGATGAAAACTGATTTGCAGTGTCCAAGACTGCCTCTCAGCACTGCCCTATCACACCTCACACCCTCATCACTGCCAAATGTACTGAGCCTCTCGCATACCACATCTATAATCCAAATCCTGCTCAATCGGTGTCCTAACAAACACATTAATCTATTTTTTTGTTTCTGCTTTAAGACATTGCATGGTCTGTCAGTTGTGTTTCAAGGTTCATACCTTCTAGTCTGACATTCAAATGCATTCGGGATGGCAATGGAATTCAGTTCCTTTCAGTTTTGTAAAGTTACATTATATCAATATATTCTGTACGTGGAAATATTAAGAATGGCTGCAATGCAATGAAGCAACATTCAAGGTTATAACTTTCAATTAAACTCAGAATGTCAGTTCTGTCAATCGCAGATATGATAATTGTCAGTCATATTCGGAATATTTCTGTATGGAGGGCTTACTCTAGTAATTAGCTTTAAGATTGGCTGCTTCCAAATGTTACAGACCGGATGTAAGCCACGAAGTCACAGTTCATTTTATCATTCAGAATACCATTGCATTCACAGTTCACTGTTATCACTTTTAGTAATATTTAGGATGCAATTTTGCAGTCACAGTTCATTTTATCATTCACAATGCCAAATCATGCATTCGGTTCATTTTATCATTTTGAGTAACATTCAGAATACCACGTCATGCAGTCAACAGTTTACTGTTATAACTTTGAATAACATTCAGAACACCACGTCATGCAGTCAACAGTTTACTGTTATAACTTTGAGTAACATCCAGAATACCACGTCATGCAGTCAACAGTTTACTGTCATAACTTTGAGTAACATTCAGAATACCACGTCATGCAGTCAATATTTTACTGTTATAACTTTGAGTAACATTCAGAATACCATGTCATGCATTCACAGTTTACTGTTATAACTTTGAGTAACATCCAGGATGCAAGTCATACGCCATAATTCTCTGTTATCACTTCAAATATCGAATTTAATTGACACGTATAGCCTACCAAGCTATATGTTATTTTTAACATCGAACTTAGCCCAGAAAATAGTAGCCTTGTGTTAACCAGGGGTTTTATCTCTTGTTTTATGATGGGTTGTAATATCAGTTTGGACAAATATTATGCTCAATGCACACACAAGGAAATGACTGTGAATGTTGACAGTTTGGTTTGGGAATTCATAAAGACAAATATTGTGGCTTGTCAGGTCACGAGGTGCGAAAAAAGAGACATATCCATGTAAAAATACATTTTTTGAAAGAAATGAAGAGACTGATTTGACTTCTTGTGCAAAGTCAGCGACATAGACTTTGGCAATTATATGAAGAGGCTGTTGGTTGTTTGTCAAGAATATGTTTCCCCGAGGTTTGCTCTTTGATGTTGCTTGGCTTTTGGACAGATATCAATTTCTGGCCAGGTCTTTGACAATTTTCTCTCCCTACCGTCAGTATTCAAACCTTTTTACACTGTTATAGCCGATTAGCTTATTGCGTGTATGTATTTGAAAGAGGAGACGCTTAGAAGAAAAGTAGCCACTGCAACCCATGGTGCAGCAGACGACAGATTGTCTGAAATCGATCACAACTCAGGCAGCAGACGACAAGCAGTGATTTCCACACAAGAGTGAGATCATACTTTGGCGGGAACGGATAAAAAGCAGACGATCTTCGCACATCCATGACAATGAAGACAATACACTCTATGTTTACAGTGTATAGGATTCTCTCAAACAATCCAGGGATCCATCTTTTGAATATTTCATGAGATTTGTGTGACTTTTTATTCACAAATACTGTCACACGTCCATGTGTTTGTTGAAGCGTCCCTTTACATACTGCAACGTGTGGGGACTCGGGTCCACCTCCACAGAACAAACACCCAAGATCAATATGTTAAAGCGAGCATGGGAAAAAGAAATACAATCTAGTTCACTTTGTCCCACATGGATTTGTTCAGTGGGGCTCGCACCTGGCTATTAATGCACGTAGGCAGGTACCTGTTGTGAAGGGATCACTTTGATCGCTAAGTGAAGAGTTGAAATGGACCTCCCTGATTCACACCTCCAGGCTTCATCAACACTTCTATCAATATTATAACAATACCCTATGACTACTCTTGCACGTTTAACATTTCAGTCTGCCTCAATTCTATTCATCTTAAATTTTAAAAGATATTCAGACCGACATATGGTTATACTTTAATCCTTATCATCAAAATAATTTTGTGATTTGTGGTTTTCACTTAAAAAGTTGCAAGGACGTTATAATATGTTTGTTATAAATACAGGAATTTTGCATAACTGAATTGTTGCATTTGAAGGGTTAATCCTACTTGTTGTCTGTGGCTGACCTGGCAAGGAAGAATCATGATGCAAGTCCATTAACACGAAGACACTGTTGGTTGGCAGAGAAAACATGGCAGCATGGCCAAATGAGCGAGCAAGCGTTCCCTTATGGAGACCCAAGCCAAGCTTTCATTTGGATAAACCATGTTATGATAGACATGAAATAATCTGCACAATTATCCTAATGTCTTATTTGGGCAGGGTTATGTGCTGGGACATGTTATATGTCCTACACAATGACTCAGTCATATATTTAGGTGTTCTTGGTAAATTTTTATAAATGAATGAGTAACAATTTCATAAATTTATCCAATTTAGGCGCTATTGACTTGGGACAGGCTTAATTTTGATTGGTCCATATTATAGGAATACAGTGGACTTTATAAGTTTCAGACAAAAGATCTTTGGCATGCAGCAAAAGCATCGGGAGAATCTGTAAAGTAATTTTAATGGTCAACCTTTCATTGGTCTTCATTAGTAATTGAAGGAATTCAAAATTCACAGTCATAGAATCTGTTCATGTTTCATGATATCATTAATCATGAAGCTACTTGTCAATATAAGATAGTTTATTAGATGTCTCCATTGCAGATGATGAGACTGAGGCTCTCCACGATAAGGTATCAATGTCAAATTCTTCATAACTGCACACAATATTAGCAGTATGCCCATCCATAATTAGGCGGTGTCCGTATCTTTGACAAGCCATCCCTGACAGGTACTCAGCTTCCAAACCCAGGCGCATGCGCACAGTGTCACGTGACCTTACCTTCAAACTGATTACTACTTTTTTAGCATTTCATTTGAATCCTGGCGGATGGAAGGCAAACATAAAGGTTATATGACTGTGACATTACAATTTCAAGATAATCAAGGCTCCAAATAGTGAATAAAGTGAATGCCATAAAACTTATCCGGAAATTTAGCTGAAGGAATAACGATAGTTATTTTTAGATTCAATTAGTCTTGTTCTAAAGGTTCTCATGAGTCCAGTGATTATTTAAAAAATATTGTGTTCTTTTTCACAAACTCCTTCGTTTGGTTCGTTTGGGCTACGTTCTATAATCTAATCAGGTTTGAGTGATTCTTTCCACACAAACATGTAGTCACACTATATTTTACCATATCTTGTGTCATTGAGTTCAAACCTGTATTTTACCACGTCTTGTGTCATAGAGGTCAAGCCTGTGTTTTACCATATCTTGTGTCATAGAGGTCATGCCTATATTTTACCATATCTTGTGTATAGAGGTCAAGCCTATATTTTACCATATCTTGTGTCATTGAGGTCAAGCATGTGTTTTACCAGATCTTATGTCACAGAGGTCAATCCTATATTTTACCATATCTTATGTCAAAGAGGTCAAGCCTATATTTTACCATATCTTGTGTCATTGAGGTCAAGCCTGTATTTTACCATATCTTGTGTTATAGAGGTCAAGCCTATATTTTACCATATCTTGTGTCATTGAGGTCAAGCCTGTATTTTACCATAGCTTGTGTTATAGAGGTCAAGCCTATATTTTACCATAGCTTGTGTCATTGAGGTCAAGCCTGTGTTTTACAATATCTTGTGTCATAGAGGTCAAGCCTGTATTTTACCATATCTTCTGTCATTGAGGTCAAGCCTGTATTTTACCATATCTTGTGTCATAGAGGTCAAGTCTATATTTTACCATATCTTGTGTCATTGAGGTCAAGCCTGTCACATACTCATTTGTTAGCATGGCAGATATCTACAGACAATGACAGCGGGTATGGCCATAACAGGAAGGCCATATTCAACACTGAGGCAGGGCAAGATCAAGTTATCATGCACAATCTACCGCAAAGGTCTGCCACCATTGCATCTCATTGACGTCTGTGTCTTTTTGTGATGCAAGCTGATTTATGAAACCATTTAATTTTGTCTCACTGAAACAAAGAACACCTAGCCTCACTGCTTTTGAGTTTTTTCTCCACTTTTTAGATTCGGTGATTCCAATTTAAACAAGTCTTAGTTATTACACATGTGTCGCTCTCTTTTATTTGATATGTTTCTTCCCCAAAATGGCGCAGGGCTTTGATTGGTCCATCTGGGCAGATGTCCTTTCTTGACTTGATGTGGTCAAATCTGTGGTCACACTGTCTCATCTCAGACCATCATTTGAGGTCAACGGCAAAGGTCAGCAGCAGACACTCTGAGAATGGGACCTTGACCCAATTAATTAATTGGCTTTGTTTAACATATTCAATATTTTTAAAAAACGATGAAGCTCTTATTACCTGTATTTTTACGCATAAAACAGCTGAGTTTCAAGAGCAGAGGCGATTTAGGAAGCTTGAGGGGGTTGGAGGGCATTATATCTGGGTGGGGCCGGGCTTGTGTGCGCCCAGTGATGCGTGTGACATGCCGGGTGAGATGTGCCTCGTCCCGGGCCGTTCTATTGTGTCAGCTACATGCTGAACCTGGCTTGCTGGATTGTTATGGGCTGCAACTTTGACCCCTGGAACACTCCTGGGCCGTGAGCTTATGGGACTGAAACAAGCGAGGGAACAGATATCTCCACCCCAGTAGATTTAATGCCTAGTTTTAACTGGAAATTCCCAATCCTTGATTACAGTTATTTAGGATTTAAAGAACCGTATTGTGATCGGATTGGAGACTAAGACTGGGAGGTGCCTCCAAAATGTTGCAGACCTCTGCGATGTGTGCAAAGATAATACCCACCTAATAATAGCCTTTCTTCTCCCACTGCTCTGGGTCGGTAATTTTGGAGGAAAAAGTGAAATTAGAATTACAATCGTTGTGACATTGACAACCCAAGCTCGCTACTTCTCCTGTGGGAATCAATGTTTCTCATTCATCATTTTAATTAGGTCATCCTGATTGAAACAGGAAGTCATGGCAGCACCTGCATGGAATGCTGGGAACGTTGTCTGTGCGTCTTTGCATGTTTTTTTCTCGTGATTTATATGTCAATTCTATCAGTTCCTTTATGATTCACTGGACTCTGAAAGTCAAACCAAGGGCCGCGTGTCACACATGGCTGGGCGTGGCGCTTTTTATCACAAGGTACATTAAGGAATGTGAAAAGACAAAAAAAAAATATATAATTTTCCATATATTTACGATTATATTTGGAGGTCAACATTTTGTTATATTTCCTTATTTTCATTGAGTTGACCTCCCCTCTTAGGTTGTGACAAATTCAAATGATGAAGTGACATACACGTCTTATTGAAATATTTGATACAAGAGCTAGGTTAAAACTGACATATTGTTTTTTTAGGATTCATATCACAACATGCACAGGAATTTGTCCGATAATACAAAAATTATCACAGTGGTGTCCAATACATATTAAGAAAAACATATGCACGATTAGGACTGGATGGTCTTTTTATTGTGGGTATCAATTTCCTAAGATTGAGGATCTGTTGTGGAGGACCCAGGTCCTCTTTTCTTAGACCACCGTCGATAAGGCGCCAGCGCTTTACATGAATTCTTTTAGGACCAGTTCACATGACAAAGACCATGTCCACGGGGTAAGGGGCTGCTATGTCTACAGCAGGTTAGACCCAGCTACATATTGTCCAACCCCTCTGTGATGTCAGATTGGATTTCAGGGGTAATTTGTTCTTGGGGAGGTAAGGATTTCTCAGCCTAAAGATAAGTATCTTGTCAAGGTGAATAGAAGAGTTTTTAGGAGATATTGTATTTAGCGCTACACTGTACAGTGGGTGAGGTGGGGTCATGAAAGGAATGCACATTATAAAACAATCATATCAAAATCTTGTGTCAAGAAATTTGATGATACTGGGTTAAGTATCAAAGACATGGTGATTTCTGTATTGTGCCTATTCACGGCAGTTGTCAGCGCCTCTTTGGTCAGAGTGACAGGCATTTGTGTCTTAATACCAGGCACGGTGCGTGGACTGAAGCAGGCGGGGAGATCGTATGTAGCATGGAACATCACACTGCAAGCGGAACTCATACTCAACCGTGACGGCAACGTCACCACTCAAGCGTCACGTTGCGTACGTCAGCGGCGTAAAACAACGGCTCTCCTTCCGTTTCACTTGAGTGACCGTATTCAGGAATGGACACTTTTTTTTTACCTCACCTGGCGCTGTAGCCAAAAGGTACACACCACACGCTGAGAAGCTGACAATAGCCAGGCAGGATGCTGATCATAGACCTAGAATTATGTCCAATTCTACCTCCCTGTTTCCTCTGCTTGGGTCGCCAGCGTGAATCACTTGCCGGCTGCTCCGCTTTGATGGTGTTCAGGACCGGCTCTCTGCTTGATTGATTAAGACGGCAAATATATTGAAATGCGCCTGCCATACTGTGAAATTTTAATTTAAAAAATGCGCCAAATTGCTCCTGGCTAGGAAAAGGTCAATACAATATGGAGGCACATTCATACTGTGTGTTCACACCTGGTTTATTATTTTGACAAAGCCACGGCGCATTTTGGGAGAATTGCATTTTGACATCAAAGATTATTGGATTAAACGTGACAGAGCCCGCCAACACAGGCGACAAATGTAATCTAGCTGATGGAGCGTCTCGGACGCAGCTCATTCCCACTGATCGTCTGCTCAACACGTCTTTGTGCATGTGGTGGGGGGCCTTGCTCTCCTTGGAGGCTATGCCCGATTCATATGGGATGGGTGGTATGATTTTCATTGTGAAAAAATCATTTTCTTGCATCACTTACTTTCTCCTTGAATTTTCAACAGGTTGACCAAATGATTGAATAATGAAAGAGGCTTTTAGTTGATGGCTACTCTAGAGTAAGGCCCTTTGGTTTAAAACATATTTTATTCACCAAGTAGTTACTTAAAAACTATAAGAAAAAATAATGTCATTTTTCCGGTTACATGCTCAAACTATATTAGAGCTTTCCCTCTGCCGCACCCCTGTATTTCATATTCTCAAACCCTTTCATCATCTACACGATATCTATTATTATTTCACTTGTCCTCAGCGAATGCACAGAATTTAACTTGTCTACACTTTTTAAGGCTGCTCCAAAATTTCAACCCTATTTTTTTCATAGAATAAGCACAATGTCATTTTTTGATATTTTGGGTCATTACTATCAGCTTAATTCCTAACCCTTTCTTCAGAAATGAAAAAGCCCATGAACCAACTTCTCCTATGATAGTGATATATATATATATATATATATATATATGCCACTTTCCAATTAGGTTCTCTTAAAATTTCAGACAATTTAGATGTTGTTGACTTATCCATATTTAAATATATATATATATATATATATATATATATATATATATATATATATATATATATATATATATATATATATATATATATATATATATATATATATATATAAAGCCTCTGACAAATGCCATTTCTTCTGTGAAAATAGGGTATTTTAGGGTTAAACCTGGATCTTTACAGACAGAGCCCTATATTGTATGTGCATGCGAGAAAACAGCCGTTAATTTGGCAAGCTATGTGTAAAGTACAGATTGTTGACTTTAATAATGTGCAACACGATAGCAGACTGTGGTATGAGTTTAGGCTGCCCCTCCTAGAAATAGTTCTCATCAGGCAAATCCCCCATCCAATGACCAATATACACCGCTTCTTTGAGGCTTTTACGCACTTTTGGCGAGACCAGATCGTGAAAAGGGCCCATATTCCTGGGGATTGCAATCTATTCCTAATTTCCCTTTTAATTAAAACCCAATTGTTGGTTAAGTTGAGCTAATTTGAACGTCGCTTAAACGCACGCGATAAACAAACGTCAAATTGTATGATTAGTATTCAGGACTTAATTGATTTTTGGTCTTATTTTTTATGTGATTTTCTTTTTTGAGCTGAGATTGGTATTATGATTTTATCACGGAAACCTCTTAAAAGATACGAACATAAATGCAGGGGGAGCCTACATTATCAGTAACAGTAATGATATTTGCATAAAATATGATGACCTTTCATTTGTCTATTGCTTTCATTTAAATAGTTTGTGTGCATTTCTTTGATAAACCTATGGTGGCCTTCCAATCATCTTGCCTGTGACTAGTTAACATATCATATCAACTTAATATAATAAAATTGCATATCCCGGTATAGCTTATAGATAAGGCATTATTGCATATCCAGGTTTACTCTTTATCCTGGAAATATTCATTATACACCCTGGTATAAATTATTGTTGTTTTTTTCTGGAAGTAGTCATGGTATCCTGGAAGAGCTTCCTGTCTATCCTGGAAGGATTCATTACATATCCTGGAGGCGTTTCTATTCTGGGAGACCTGGAATTCCCTTCTGTTTGAGATTAATATCTTAATGCAGTTGCTGTTTGTATGCAGGTCTTATGATTTCCTCAATCACGAGACGGTGCGGTTACGTTTTGATTGGCGAGATTTTGTGTGATCTCGGGGCTATAATCACGTGACACAACATCAAACACGAGACAGTGATGACTACTATTAAACAATGGTGTGTGACAACGTGTTCACAGAAATCAGGGTTGTCATGTCATGTTAGTATCATCCATAAAGTAAGAAAATATTTACATATGCATGAAGTCAATTATGCTCACTTATACATTATTAATAAATTATGTCAGGGAATTTTCAGTTCTTGCTCACTCCTAAAGTATACGTTTATTTTGATCTCCTATATTTTTAATATCGAAGAAAAAAATCTAAAAAGCAATACACTTTCTAAATGTTTTTTCTAAAATGACTAGATCGTTACATATCTGAAAGCTTTTAATTTGACCAAAAGTTCTTCTACAGATTGTGTAGGGCATATCATTATTCACAATATAAACAATCGTTCGTTGAAATGTCATTTTTATCAGTCGCGTGTGCACATATTTACTTTGACAGCTGACTTATACGTTTTATATTGATGTCTGTATTAGCGTTACCTGTGAGTAGAGCTGGCACAAGCTCCACTATGGCCAGTGTCATGCTGGACAAAGCAACCTTCATGCATCTTGGTTTTATTCTTCTCACCATATAATTATCTGCCTGACTCCTTTTTTCAATGGGGACATAAATTTACTGTTTAAATCACTGTATTGGACTGTGTCGTGACGGACAGTGAACATTTCTATTGTTGACCATTTTGGTCATCGTTCATTAGATGGTCACCCAGGAAAGCCAGGTGTCCGGTGTCAAAAACACAGCTTTTATTGAAATGGACATTTTGACTTTTCATATGTTCATGGCCTCCTTGCCCTTGGCCGTACTTGATTGTTAGCTATAGCATACAACATGAATGGCAACTTCACACATCTCACTCTCAGTGCTGATGAAGTTTGACATTGCAAATATGTACACAGTCATAGTTTTTTTTAAAGGAAATGGTAAAATGATGTCAGTTTTGGACCAATTCACGACTAATGGAAATGTGTAAATGCTAAATTGATTAGATTTCTCCACTACGATAGGAAAGTGTACATATGATATTTTTAGAATCTAAATATCTTTGTTCTGCCTCCATGCTTTTCGCCAATATGAAGACAATAGCACATAATAGATGATTAATGTGATGATTGATAACAAATAGAAAAAACTATCATTTATTAATCTAAAAATCTATGCTATAAAATCCCAAGCGTAATTGTCGATAGATACGGTACTTATTATTTCTTCTCAAATTTAGACAACTTTTTTTCTTTTATAAAATAATGATGTTATACTAAAACTGTTTTTGTCCTCTTCACATTATATTACTCATATCATTTAACTTATATTCATTAAGGATTAAACATCATCATCTGTTATTTTGTATTTCTAAATCACATCACTACCTGATCAAAACTCTAGGAGATAAATTTATCAGATTTGCTTTGCTGATTATTCATGAAATATTGATGCCCAAGGCCGTATATCAGACCTCATAACTCAGGTAACAGTATACAAACACAATTATTTGATGAATATTTCAATATTTAGCTGGCTCAGGGGGGAATTGAGATGGTTATTAATGTATGACACCTTCCATGCCCCTCCCGATTCCTTTCATGTTTGACAAGTTAAATTTTCTTTTTCACATGCCATGAAATGATGATCGGTGGGGTTGAATAATAAATGGTCACGGATGCATTTAATAATAAGCCTATTTATATAATAATTTATGATATGTTTGTGATTTGTTGTGGGGCTAGGGACGTTTATTCTCGTATATGTCACCTTGTACTCCCACGGCGGACTGTCTTCATTCAGGAAGGAACAAAGGATTAACTCAACCATGTAGTTTCCACGATGAGGATGGATTAATGATGTAAATCCAACGGATTATCTATTGAAATGTGGGACAATATATCTATGAGGATCTATTATGGTGTTTGATGGTTGTGAAAGTTGATGCGTGGATCACATGTGGATTGAAATTGAGGGGCTGCTGGCTGGGCACGGCCAGGTTAAACCCATGCAAATATATGAATGTTCACAAACTTGTTGCACTCATATAACTAATAGATAAATAAGTAAGGCAGGGGAATTAGTACGGATAATCTATTTATTGGTGTGAATCACTAAGTTATAAAGATCTATACCTGAATCCGTGCTATACATGTATATTGGTGCCCGGTGCTCATATATGACATGCTGAAGTGTCACACAAAAATGGTACATTGAAATGCCGCACAAAAATGGAACATTGAAATGTCGTACAAAAATGGTACATTGAAATGTCGTACAAAAATGGTGTGTTTCAATGTCACACAAAAAGGATAAATTTCAATTTTATCATCATCGTTGGGATTATTTATGTCATGAAACTGGGATGGCAATATGTCTAGTTGTAGATTTTGATACATGCTATTGGGACACATTTGAATTGAATATAATGGGTAATATTTACTGTTAAAATGGAAGGCCATATATATCATCTAGATGTGCAAGGCCATATTTCAATTGTTCAATGTTATGTCAGATTCTATAAACATGCACAACAAACGTTATATTTTCTCAAATGAACATGCATAGTAGTTTCAATATATTTATGAGACAGCTACGGGACGAAATGCCCTACTCTTTGAGAAGATTGTCATGGGTAATGGTTTTGCATCGAGGCCCTTGCTAACCAATTTGGAAATATTGGTTTGATATAAGATACCACTCTACAAGAAGTCATTATATTTTTCCATCGTGATGATCCAACTTGATATTTATATCTGAATTATTTTGTGAAATACACACGTAATCGATTTCAATCAAAAGATCTTGCTGACGTCAGACGATTTAGAGTGACGCATGCTGCTTGATTATTCCTCAAGGGATAGAATCATTTCACAAATTTAACACAGACATTGTCACCTTTGGCCATTTTCTTTGTATAACTATTCATGACATCGTATTTATGATAACTTATTATCTATATTTGAGTGCTTGTAACCTTGGCGGTGTTAATGATGAAGCCAGTCTTTTTTTTTTCAAAAAGTGGTTTGGTATTTAAATTTTCTATCAACACAAACTTTGTCGATAAAACAGAAATGCATATATTTTATACCAATTCATATACAATGTACTTGAATGTTTATACAGTCAGATAAGAACACGATCTTTATAAATGGGAGAATAACTACATGTTGTAATTGTATCTAAATGTGATTTGTTTCCAGAAAATATGATTAGTGAAATTCATTGTCCTCTTGGTGAAAGAAATTTCCCTATTAGACTTGTGTTTTATTTCTTTATTAGATATAATTACCAGCATGGAAAGCAATTCTATTGTGGTTTATTGTAGCAATATCCTTTATAAACATCATCAGCTGAAGAATGAATAATCAACAACACATCATAAATGTCGATTTCACAGCTTTGGTCATAAAAGAGACAGATTTGACTAGAAATTTACAAGCGATGAACATCCCATAATGCTATGCCACGTGACATGGGGTGCGCAATGGACACGTGAAATTGACATCGCACAAAAGGAACCTGCCGCTATCGTGCACGTCATTGCAAGATATTGTCCATGTTAAGGTGTGAAATGGTTCCATTTGTCCTAGTATGACCTATTTCTGAGGAATTATTGAAAACATCCGCGTCACTGAATGTAAGGTCTGATCAAAGACGCACCACTTTTTATTAGAATTTCCATTTACATGTATTTTGTTTCCAAATTTAATTCTTAAATCATATTTGATAACATTTCTATATCTTGGTTAAATGCACACAGAAGTTCCTCATGTGGAGTCACCCATGGATAAACTACATGATATATTGCCATGTCATGTTTATTTGATGAAATATACACCTATATTTACCACCTGTCGGTAATTTTATGGTGGTTACAATGGGAGTTAACAGATCCCAAAGGTCATGAGGTTCGCCCTGGTGGTGTCTTAATCTGAAAAGTATTGTTCTCTTTTTGTCTGCCAAATTCCACAACATATTTATGACTAAGTAAGCAAACTCAGAAATCTTTCTATGCCAAGATGCTATAAGACTTACATGTCTCAACTAACGCTTCTTTCCCATGAAAAAAGAAAAAAATCTCCTTCTCTGAGAGTGAAGTAAATACATAAATGTCGTTTATTGGTCCATAAATGTTAATTATTTATTTCAATCAATATCATAATATTGATCATGTTTATCCTCTTAATTATCAAGTAATAAATTCACTAGATATGCCATTTATGTATATTGCATATTATCTTTGAAACCTGAACCATGTGCTCATATCACCTTTCATCACCATCCAGAATTAATGTTTGACCATGCATTCCTTGCTATCCATTTCTGTGTATATGTTTAAAGAATATGATTGAAAAGAGCAATGGAACTTAAACATGCAATTCTGTCATGTAATGTGTCAAAAATATCGACTGGAATATAAATGTGAGATTAAAATCATCTGTATATTATAATATATTAATTGTGTCGTGTAGTCATTAATTAGTTAGTTATGAACCTCAAACAGATTTTGTACACTATGTTGCATTTTCTCAAAACAAAATAAAAGAATATATTATGCATATGATATATAGCATCTCATAGGATATATGTTTGGAGCTTATTTTTTTCAATCTGATCTTGAGAAAATACAAATATTTTTGACTTTCTATCACAATAACCCCCGCAATACTAAATATTAATAAACAAAAAAAACTGCATTTTGTGATTAATTTTGATGCTCCCAGAACTGACAAGACAGAGGCGAAGCTGGTGTATTGTTATTGGAAAGTTGTGAGTTTATGTGGAAGTACAGTACCCAGGCAGCAATTAGAGCGTCGGTGATCAATCACCGCTCCACCACCACACCACTACAACCATGTCTCAGACTTAAATTGAATAATTGTACGCTTGTAGTTGGTTTGAGCCATCAATCAGGCGGGCATAACATCTCTCCCGTTTTAACCCCCTCACCCACTGCCTCTCCTCGCCGGCTCTTGTCACAGATTTATTTTAAATCTCCTGTCTTGATAAAAAATGATCATAATCCAGTGGACAGGAATTGATCTACGGTGCGCCAGGGAGTCGGACCTGCCTCCAATCATCTGGTGGACGCGATCTGGATATAATTAAGTAATCACCACTTGCAACTTGCTATTTCCTACAATTGTCACAACCTTGAAAACAGATATTAAGAATTATGATATGCAGGTTATTTGATGAGAAGAATGGAACTGTATTCAGTATCCTTATCTATTTCACACATATATTTCTTATGATATATTGCTTGGTGTATATCTTTAACTTCTGATCAAGTTATTATGGTGTGGTTAAGATAATTAAATTAACATTTTGTATAAAAAATCATTCATTGGAAATAGAAACACTCAAATGTTTACTAACAATAGAAGTGCATACTACTATATATTACTTTCAGAGGAAACATATTTTGTATCGGTCAAAACATTGGCTGTTTAATGTATTTCATATATGTAACATGGACATTTCTATTTTGCAAGAATAACTATAAATTTGAAAGCAGCTAGATTTGATTTGTGATGTGTTTTATTCAAATGTTTCAAGTGACAAGGAGGGCTAGTTCTTTATTTCACTCTGATAAGGGCACTTGTCAGAGTCGTGTATATTTCAAGGAGCACAGGAGTAGCAGTGGAGTTCAATATTTAACAGTTTGCCCTCCTCAAGGATCTGATTCCCCCTTTCTGTGGCAGTTCCTGTGCACAGGTGATAATCCTAACATTGGATCAAAAGGCCGCATTTACTTTGGTGTTTTTCCAAATCCACTTCTTCACTCCTGGAGGCCTCTTCAACGTTCCAAGTAGGCTCCCGTGTAACAGTTTTGCGGTTGACAGTAGCAAGACAAATTCTTATTTGTTGATTTTTAAGATTTCAGTCATATTTACCCATGTCTAGAACAAAAGGTTTCGCCTGGGTGGCCCTCAACTTGTGTGGGACCTTTGGTTAGCAACCAAAACCAACATGGCGAGCATCTATTGGCTCAGGTGGGTATCACGTGACCTCAAGTATTGAACGCCGTCGTGAATTGTCTTGAAAATATTGACAATCAGAAAAGACTTTATGAAAACAAGTTTTACTAAGGAGTTATATAGTGTGGATTTTGGGGTGAAAATCCAGTCACTAAATACTTGAGTCTATCAAAGACCTTGTGTGAATGTACCGTTTTAGGATTATATGTATAGGAGATCTAACAGTAATAGAAAATGCCCCCTGGCGGCAGATCAATTTCTTTGAAGCCGACCCTTCCCATGTTGCGTCACTGATATTTTCCTCAACAGGTATTCAGACATGGCAAACATTTACTCTTTAAATATTGTGAAAAAGAGTATATTTTGTGAATGACATCCTCGCTGTGTGTGCATATCATTGTTAAATACAGTGTTTATTAGGAGATGAGAGTGCATGAGACGCATTCAGTACCTCAACTAAGGGCAAACTTTTCAATATATAAAATTCCCTGATGTTGTTATGTAAATTGGTTTCTTTGATCATGACCGAAATGAGATATCATAACAAAAATAGATTTGCCCCAACTTGATTTATGATATGGATCTCAAGATATTTCGAAACTCTTGTCTAAATTCAATCTTTCTTTACATGGAAACGGTGTCAGTAAAAAAAAAGATTCCTGGGAATTTTTCATCATTCCTTAGTGAGAATCATATAAAGTAGCAGAAATTAAAGTCTTTGAGTATTGTTTGAAATATATGATGTGGTTTGTAATGGCATATAGTCATATCATGTTCCGACGTCTCAAAAGCCTTCAAAACAGATTACATTTGGCTCAATACTTTCGTGCATATGACACAATTTATAACAATCAAAGATAAAGTCAGATAAAAGCACATAATTGGATCAGATTTATTTTTTCTTCAAACATAAAACTGCAATGGTTGTAAAATAATATTTCCACTAAAACTACATTTGACTCAATACATTTGTACATGTGTAGAATTTACAACTAAAATGGTTATGACATAATATTTGCAATAAAACTATACAACCTACCCACCCAAAAGCGAATTATTTCCTTCTTTTGCCCCAGAAAATATTGCAAGAATAATTGGACACATTTCATAATTTAAATGATATCAGAAATTGTCAATGTCTCACCACTATGCACGTGTCCGCAAACAAAAGATGCAACGCCACATAGCGAGAAATTAATACTGGACCCCGTCGTTTGGGGAGTCGCCTGGCCCTAATTTTCTGGACGATTATCACAGCAGCAAAACCCGGAGTCCAAGAGTGTTAATCGCTACAAATCACCCCAAATCCAGACAACAAAATTATGGAAAAGGAGAAGTGCAGACAGGGGGTTGTCTTTATATCGGGTAATTGTCGTCTCGGTTTGAGACAGAACAACATGGGTTCTGAAGCGAGCACGCGCAGGGGGGTCATTTTTTCAGTAAAACAGGAGGTTGTCGTGTGCGCCCGGCGCGAAATGTACATCACCAGAAACGTGAAATGTGACATTGCATGAAATATGGCCCGCTGCTAAATATGATACCCTCTATAAACTGATAAATGTGATTTATGAAAAATTAATCAATGCAATTTGGTTGTCAGTGGCAATGTATTACACTGCTATAGTGATGTTTAGGCCGACACACACACACGTCCCTCCAGTGAACTGATATATCAGATTTCATGATCAATCTCACAGAATATCATCAATT
Source organism: Amphiduros pacificus (assembly GCA_949316495.1). Classification (NCBI taxonomy): domain Eukaryota; kingdom Metazoa; phylum Annelida; class Polychaeta; order Phyllodocida; family Hesionidae; genus Amphiduros; species Amphiduros pacificus. The sequence continues at coordinate 14,943,709 of OX439010.1, forward strand.
TATGCTATTAATTGAGTCATCTATCTAATTTACATACAATTCAACATTTCACTATATATAGCTTGGTTCTATTTCTGGCACAAATCCAGATCAAATAGATTATTATATTTTTTCGACAATAGAAGGGCAGACAGATTTTAATAAAGATAAAGTTTTTATAGAATATATCAAAACATTCGATCGATGGAAGTAGCTATGTTATCTTTAAGTATAGAGACTTTTCCAGTACATTTCACCCTATTGTCTTATTCTTTTCTTAAATAATTAAACAGTAGTGTTTAGATTTCAGAAAAAAATGTATTTATATATGTATATGTACAATATATCTGACCGAATTTACATCGTATTTTGAACCATTTTTTTCAGTTGAATAAGGTATGGGCTTATTTGTAAATTTCCCTAGCAAAATAGAGGGAGCTATAACCTTTTTACACCGAGTAATTGACCACCCTGTAATATTGCAAACAAGCCTCTTCCATCACCCCTTTCAGAATCGCGCGTCAACTAATCAATCGCCATATACTGATTGTGCTAATACTTAATTTAGTGGGAATGAAAAACTTGAAGCAAACAGTTAATTCTTAAATCGATACATTTCAGATTGTATTTCAAACAGATGCTTGTGTCATTGGTAAACAAACACAAGTAATCAATGCGGCTATGTCCTGTCTGCGTGTTTGTCTGTACCTCGGGCATGGTGCTGCAGTTTGTTGAGACAATACCGGGGTTCCTGGGTTAGGGTGGCAGGCCCTGCAGATACAGAAACATGTCAGGTTATCTACCCCCGTCTGCTAGCTTCCCTATCGATCCACAAGTCACAAACCCTACAGTCATCGTGAGAAAAGTTGACACACCTTAGTTGACACACCTTAGTTGACACACCTTAGTTGACACACCTTAGTTGACACACCTTAGTTGACACATCTTAGTTGACACACATTAGATGACACACATTAGATGACACACATTAGATGACACACCTAGTCTTGACACACCTAGAGTTGGTTTTCTTTGGTGAACCTTTTTAATAGATTCAAATGTTTCAAACCCTGGTACTAGAAGTGCCTTTATCATATGTTGATCTTAACTTAATAAAATTATAATTTATTCAGAGACAACATGGATCTATATGACAAATATGACCTTTTTTATCCGCTAGACTTAGATATCTGACATTTCAATTTAAGGCGTTTTATAATTTTGGAATTGGCAAGATTATAAAGATCGTGGGTGGTAATTGCCCTTCAAATATAATCCTTTCCTTTTAACATCATATGTTTTCTTTCTGTGAAACTATTGGGCAGTTATATTTGAAAAAAAAGACTATATGCTTCATGATATGAAATATTTATTAAGTAATCCAATACAATGTTTTCACAACTCCCCACTGGAGAGAATAAAACAAAATTGGACGTCACAGATGTGTTCTACTGTCGTCAACAACAATAAAATGCTAACCTAACGGTGGACACCTTTATTGGGCTCCCAAAGGACCCACATTTGTTATTTATTCAGGACTGCCTCCCAGAGGTGTTGTTGATGGGCATGACATTGCATAATCGATCTGATGCTCCATCGATTGCCTTATATAATCGATAGAGTGTTCAATCGATCAGCAGGTGTAGAGACCTCGGTAATCTAAGAGTTGCGTAACTTGCGAGGATAGGCGCGCGTGGCGACTGACCATACTAACTGGTGCCACCCTGCAAACCAAGGGCCCTTAAGACCTCCCAGCCCATCACCACCTCAACATCTCAAGGACCTCTTTATGTTCATCCTGGCACTGACATCATCCATGCTCCGTTGACCTCATTCAGTCCTTGTCCGTTTCAGTAAATTTCATGTTTGATTTCACTCATTTAGCGACACTCGGGACACTGTGGGTTAAGACTAGGAAGACTCTTGTTTGGATAGCGCGTCAAGAAAGCCATTGGCGCTTAATGATGCGTCTTTAATATGTCACTATTTACCAAAGTTGGCTTCATGAGAGTCTGTGTGGACCATTATGAACTCTCCATTCACTTCATTGGACCACCAAGGACGGCTAAATTCTCAACTCCTCCTCTCAGCTTGGGTGACAATCACAGGCCACCAGATTAGGGTCCTGGATAAATGTGTGGCTGTTGGGTTCATTGAATCTTGCCTGTAGGCTATTGTAACAGGATTTTGGGGGGTTTTAGAAGGCACGCATTGTGCGAGGGCTTGCTAGCGTGGCTGAGCCCTAAAGAAAACATGGTGTCCCAAGCCACATAAGCCACACAGACAGGAAATAGACTAGATTTATTCTAACAATATTACAAGCACTGCCTACAGACGTTATTGCAGGTGGAGACCTGTTATAAATGCTCGATGGTGCTTCTGCGGGAGACAATGGTCGCATATGCAATGCGTCATGCCGCAATGGCTGCCATGACACCGCAGTATTGTGACAGCCTCACATGCCAACAAGAAAGCATCCCACATCAAGACACAGCGGATTAGGACCTCATAACATCAAAACTACCACTCATAAAAACAAAGTGGATAACAATAAACTAAACTTCAAGATCGGTAGATAAGGCCCTTTTAGTCGTATCCACAACTAATAAGGATAATGATAAAGAAAATAATTATTTAGATATTATTTTTTTGTTATAAGTATTTATTTACAAAGCACATACACTATCTCCTTCTCTCGAAATTTTGTCTTTTACTTTCAAATATGTACATATTCTTTGTTGATATCTTATGTTATGACCAGTTTTATCTTTTCATTAAGAAATAAGCATACGATCACCAGCTCCAAGTAACCTGTGCATGAATGGCTTGATGCTTAAGTGGAACCCAGACATGAGCTTTTCATATATACATCCACGCTTGGAAAATTCCAATGTATCAAGGTATAAGTTACTGATATCAATTGGTTTGTTGGCCTTGTATATTTAATATGAGCGCTAACACTGTCTGAGTGGTGCCAAACCTACACCAGGTATGTATGTATGTATATTCCGCAGTCCATATGTATGCATATCCCGAATACAGTTGAAATATGCTCTCTTAGACTACACAACCTCTCTGTATAAACAGAAATATTAATAAACCCCTTCATGGCGGTGATCTTTTTCTCTTGATTTAACTCGGCGATAATAATGGGATGTATGTCAAGAATATGAAAAGATTTTTCTCCCAGATGTGTATTATTTTTGTGTAAAACATGTTTCTCTGAACCAGTGATTCACCTACACCGGTTTAAGCATTGGCAGAGTGGGTTGAGGAATACCTGAATACCAGTATTCCCTTCATTTTGTGTTATTTAATCTCAATGTCACAGACACAACATTTATGTTATTTGACCTTGCATAGATTTATTAACAAACACATAATCATATCTCAATATTTTATAATAAAAAAGTAGTTGCAAACTCTGCAGTCTTGTATGGCATGGGTAATATAAATATGATATTATTAATGCATCTGAACCAGATATATGTGACATTAATAATGATGGACTAAATCTAAATCCTTGGTTTTAATAAAATCTGTTTATCCGTATATCATTTTTCTCATAAGATCAGTGAGAAATGGACATCCCCTTTCTCCAGAGTGGCTGAAGGGTGATGGACATCTCATAAGCGTCAGCCAATATTAAATCCTGAGCACAAGAAGAAGGTATGGCTTACAAGTCTGAAATTAAAATAAGATATTGGTAAGTATAGATTTCATATCAAATTCCATATAAGAAGAAAAGTGAGACCGTCAATATTCATCAAAGATTTTATCTCAGAGTCATGACTATTTTCTTGGTCAAAACGTGTGTCCCTCTTGATAATGGTTTATAGTTTTATTAAACATCAGTCTACCATGGTCTCACCATGCACCAGTCCCTCCTGATAATGGTATATGATTTTGTCAAACACCAACCCCTCTTGATAATGGTATATGATTTTGTCAAACACCAGCCCCTCTTGATAATGGTATATGATTTTGTCAAACATCAGCCCCTCTTGATAATGGTATATGATTTTGTCAAACATCAGCCCCTCTTGATAATGGTATATGATTTTGTCAAACATCAGTCCCTCTTGATAATGGTATATGATTTTGTCAAACATCAGTCCCTCTTGATAATGGTATATGATTTTGTCAAACATCAGCCCCTCTTGATAATGGTATATGATTTTGTCAAATATCAGTCCCTCTTGATAATGGTATATGATTTTGTCAAACATCAGCCCCTCTTGATAATGGTATACACTTTTATCATAATTCATTATTTTTAAGTATCCCTTTCAGCAAAGAGTTATGTCTTGTGAGTTATAAAGACAATGTATAGTGTAATGGGGGACAGAAATGAGGGGAACCTGCCGCTGCACCTGTGAGAATCTGTTCCTTTTGCTAGAGACAGACCTGTCTCTTACCTCCCTGAGGATGTCTCCTCCTCCTCTTGTCAGCTTTTTAATTAAGAAGCCTCACAAGAAATGTTCCTTCCCCGAGGCAACACTCACCTTAGACGTCGATTTCCACATTACAATACATTACTGTGTAACTTATTGGTGAGTTTTACCCCCCTAGAACTTTACCTGCCCTCAGCCCGGGGCCACATAACTCCTCAGCTTTGGTGGATGCCATTGAGAGTGCTGAAAGCCTCACAGCCGGGGTGACTGGCTCCAAAACTCTTGAAGGAGACACCATTCACGAGATGACATCGCTACACAAAAGGATGATTTGGTGGGAGGAAAGGAAAACATTTTGGCAGCTTGGGTCTAGGACACGCTGGTAATTGGCAAACCGTAGAGATTTGTTAAATTTCCTGTTTACTGAGATAACCACTTGTTAAACGTTTGATTAATTGCCCGGCACAAATACAAGTTAATAATCATATAAGATCTATAAGCTTTTCGTAATGCGGCTTGTTATGACAAATTATTATATATAAGTTCCCTATTACTTCATTAATATAACAAACATTTATCAGGAATAAGTTGTGGACTTCGCAAAACTTCAAAGACTTGGGTTTATGCGTGGTAGGTAACGGGTTAAACATTATTTTATAGTTGTTTGTGTTACCTTTACCTATATAATGAGGACTTGGAATAGATCATAGCCAAAGGCATTGGAAATCTGACTATGGACTACTGAATTATGTCTTACTCAATGAAAAGCGAATTTTGTCGCTCTAAATTGAAAACATCTCTCACTGCCTTTAACACTATGTACATATGGAAAATCACAAACGAAAATACTTACTTTCTCATGTGTGAATACTACAAAGAATTATGGCTCCGAGTAAAATGCATCGGGTTACTCAACATTTGCTTACGTCATCACTAGTTGCCGGCTTTGCTCAACTTCCGAGTACATTTCCTTCGCCAATAAAGCAGGCACTTTTAAGTTGCAGAGGTTTCTTGTGAAAACATGGCAAATATATGCGTACACACCTTCTCTGAGCAACTCTTGTTTTGTGGCATTTTGCAAGATCATGTGGCGTGCTAATGTTGTTTGTTTCATGCAAACGATATATGCATGAAGAAACATGATGTCAGGTGAATTTGTACACTCCACTCAATGTCTAACGTAACTCTAAGACACTTCCATAACTTTGTAGTTTTTTGCTCCTTGTTGATTTCATCGATTTTTGTTCCCCCAGTCTTCAGAGTACATAGCAAAACCTTTTAATACGAAAAAGTTTGCTTTTGTTTCACACCCATCAAGTTGTTCAGGTGTGCTATTTTATCAAAAAGAGTCATCTTACGTCCAGTGTAAAGAGATAATTATATATATATATATATATATATATATATATATATATATATGTGTGTCCTTCCTGCTACCCTCCCTGCTGTCCTCCCTGCTACCCTCCCTACTACTGTCCTCCCTGCTACCATCCCTACTGTCCTCCCTGCTGTCCTCCCTGCTACCCCCCCTGCTGCCCTCCCTACTGCCCTCCCTACTGCCCTGCCTGCTGCCCTCCCTACTGCCCTCCCTACTTCCCTCCCTGTTGTCCTTCCTGCTACCCTCCCTGCTGTCCTCCCTGCTACCCTCCCTACTACTGTCCTCCCTGCTACCATCCCTACTGTCCTCCCTGCTGTCCTCCCTGCTACCCCCCCTGCTGCCCTCCCTACTGCCCTCCCTACTGCCCTGCCTGCTGCCCTCCCTACTGCCCTCCCTACTTCCCTCCCTGCTGTCCTTCCTGCTACCCTCCCTGCTACCCTCCCTACTGCCCTCCCTACTGCCCTCCCTACTGTCCTCCCTGCTGCCCTCCCTACTGCCCTCCCTACTGCCCTCCCTACTGCCCTCCCTGTAGCCCTCCCTACTACCCTCCCTACTGCCCTCCCTGCTGCCCTGCCTGCTGCCCTCCCTACTGCCCTCCCTACTGCCCTCCCTGCTGCCCTTCCTGCTACCCTCCCTGCTACCCTCCCTACTGCCCTCCCTGCTACCCTCCCTACTGTCCTCCCTGCTACGCCCCCTACTGCCCTCCCTACTGCCCTCCCTGCTACGCTCCCTGCTGCCCTCCCTGCTGCCCTCCCTACTGCCCTCCCTACTGCCCTCCCTGCTACGCTCCCTACTGCCCTCCCTACTGCCCTGCCTGCTGCCCTCCCTACTGCCCTCCCTACTTCCCTCCCTGCTGTCCTTCCTGCTACCCTCCCTGCTACCCTCCCTACTGCCCTCCCTACTGCCCTCCCTACTGCCCTCCCTACTGCCCTCCCTACTGCCCCCTACTGCCCTCCCTGCTGTCCTCCCTGCTGCCCTCCGCACTGCCCTCCCTACTGCCCTTCCTGCTGCCCTCCCTACTGTCCTCCCTGCTACCCTCCCTGCTGTCCTCCCTGCTACCCTCCCTGCTACGCTCCCTGCTACGCTCCCTGCTACGCTCCCTGCTGCCCTCCCTACTGCCCTCCCAGCTGCCCTCCCTACTGCCCTCCCTACTGCCCTCCCTACTGCCCTCCCTGTAGCCCTCCCTACTGCCCTCCCTACTGCCCTCCCTGTAGCCCTCCCTACTGTCCTCCCTGCTGCCCTCCATGCTGCCTTCCCTGCTACCCTCCCTGCTGCCCTCCCTGCTACCCTCCCGGCAGCCCTCCTTACTGCCCTCCCTACTGCCCTCCCTGCAGCCTTGCCTACTGCCCTCCCTGCTGCCCCCTACTGCCCTCCCTACTGCCCCCTACTGCCCTCCCTACTGCCCTCCCTACTGCCCTCCCTGCTGCCCCCCACTTCCCTCCCCACTGCCCTCCGCACTGCCCTCCCTACTGCCCTCCCTACTGCCCTCCCTACTGCCCCACTGCCCTCCCTGTGGCCCTCCCTGTAGCCCTCCCTGTAGCCCTCCCTGTAGCCCTCCCTGTAGCCCTCCCTGTAGCCCTCCCTGTAGCCCTCCCTGTAGCCCTCCCTGTAGCCCTCCCTGTAGCCCTCCCCACTGTCCTCCCTACTGCCCTCCCCACTGTCCTCCCCACTGTCCTCCCCACTGCCCTCCCTACTGCCCTCCCTACTGTCCTCCCTGCTACCCTCCCTGCTGCCCTCCCTGCTACCCTCCCGGCAGCCCTCCTTACTGCCCTCCCTACTGCCCTCCCTGCAGCCTTGCCTACTGCCCTCCCTGCTGCCCCCTACTGCCCCCTACTGCCCTCCCTACTGCCCTCCCTACTGCCCTCCCTGCTGCCCCCCACTTCCCTCCCCACTGCCCTCCGCACTGCCCTCCCTACTGCCCTCCCTACTGCCCTCCCTACTGCCCCACTGCCCTCCCTGTGGCCCTCCCTGTAGCCCTCCCTGTAGCCCTCCCTGTAGCCCTCCCTGTAGCCCTCCCTGTAGCCCTCCCTGTAGCCCTCCCTGTAGCCCTCCCTGTAGCCCTCCCTGTAGCCCTCCCTGTAGCCCTCCCTGTAGCCCTCCCTGTAGCCCTCCCTGTAGCCCTCCCTGTAGCCCTCCCTGTGGCCCTCCCTGTAGCCCTCCCTGTAGCCCTCCCTGTAGCCCTCCCTGTAGCCCTCCCTGTAGCCCTCCCTGTAGCCCTCCCTGTAGCCCTCCCTGTGGCCCTCCCTGTAGCCCTCCCTGTAGCCCTCCCTGTAGCCCTCCCTGTAGCCCTCCCTGTGGCCCTCCCTGTAGCCCTCCCTGTAGCCCTCCCTGTAGCCCTCCCTGTAGCCCTCCCTGCTACCCTCCCGGCAGCCCTCCTTACTGCCCCCTACTGCCCTCCCTACTGCCCTCCCTACTGCCCTCCCTGCTGCCCCCCACTTCCCTCCCCACTGCCCTCCGCACTGCCCTCCCTACTGCCCTCCCTACTGCCCCACTGCCCTCCCTGTGGCCCTCCCTGTAGCCCTCCCTGTAGCCCTCCCTGTAGCCCTCCCTGTAGCCCTCCCTGTAGCCCTCCCTGTAGCCCTCCCTGTAGCCCTCCCTGTGGCCCTCCCTGTAGCCCTCCCTGTAGCCCTCCCTGCTGCCCTCCCTGCTACCCTCCCGGCAGCCCTCCTTACTGCCCTCCCTACTGCCCTCCCTGCAGCCTTGCCTACTGCCCTCCCTGCTGCCCCCTACTGCCCTCCCTACTGCCCCCTACTGCCCTCCCTACTGCCCTCCCTACTGCCCTCCCTGCTGCCCCCCACTTCCCTCCCCACTGCCCTCCGCACTGCCCTCCCTACTGCCCTCCCTACTGCCCTCCCTACTGCCCTCCCTACTGCCCTCCCTGTGGCCCTCCCTGTAGCCCTCCCTGTAGCCCTCCCTGTAGCCCTCCCTGTAGCCCTCCCTGTAGCCCTCCCTGTAGCCCTCCCTGTAGCCCTCCCTGTAGCCCTCCCTGTGGCCCTCCCTGTAGCCCTCCCTGTAGCCCTCCCTGTAGCCCTCCCTGTAGCCCTCCCTGTAGCCCTCCCAGTAGCCCTCCCTGTAGCCCTCCCTGTAGCCCTCCCTGTAGCCCTCCCTGTAGCCCTCCCTGTAGCCCTCCCTGTAGCCCTCCCTGTAGCCCTCCCTGTAGCCCTCCCCACTGTCCTCCCTACTGCCCTCCCCACTGTCCTCCCCACTGTCCTCCCCACTGCCCTCCCTACTGCCCTCCCTACTGCCCTCCCTACTGCCCCACTGCCCTCCCTGTGGCCCTCCCTGTAGCCCTCCCTGTAGCCCTCCCTGTAGCCCTCCCTGTAGCCCTCCCTGTAGCCCTCCCTGTAGCCCTCCCTGTAGCCCTCCCTGTAGCCCTCCCTGTAGCCCTCCCTGTAGCCCTCCCTGTAGCCCTCCCTGTAGCCCTCCCCACTGTCCTCCCTACTGCCCTCCCCACTGTCCTCCCCACTGTCCTCCCCACTGTCCTCCCCACTGTCCTCCCTACTGCCCTCCCCACTGTCCTCCCCACTGTCCTCCCCACTGTCCTCCCTGTGTATCATATAGAGGAGTGTCTATGTTTCCAGCTCCCAGTACAGTTAATTAAAAGAGAGCACCTTTCCTGGGCTATGCAAAGTAGAAGGAAGGGTCTTTCAGAAAGAGAGTTTTAGCGTCCTTCATCCCTAACCTATATCTTACTTCTTGGGCTGGATAATTAAGTCTAATTTATTTTTTCATCTGAACTAATCCCCTTAAACTCTAAACATGTGGCAGTGAGCCCTGCATTTGTGCGCATGCTCAGTGCATTTTTGCTTAACAGACTTAAACAGGCGCAGACAAACTCGGTGCGGCCTATGAGGGAATATCCAGTAAAAAGGCCGCCAAGGTCATTATAACTGGGCTTGACTGACAATATTCCCATTTGGATAACAGTATTTGATCTTCATATAAAGTTTCTCTAATTTTCTCCATTCCATCTCGTTTTCTCTTTCCTCTTCATACTCCTCTGGTTTCTACGTGGTCATCAAACCCACTGTTATAACTCTTATTTCTCTTTCTCCTGATGTTAATCCTGTCTGGATTTCGTTGAAAACCATTTCACTTGTTTCTTATGATTTGATCCCATCGTAGTAGAATACAGCCACCATTTGTTATGCCCTCTGATGTAATTTTCTTCTTTTTCTGTTTCAATATATTACGTTTTGTGATGTTTCATATATCATTGCAGCAATTTATTGGATAGGTCATGCATTTATGATGCCTATGTACAAGTTGGGAGGCATACCTTGTGGTTTAGGGGGTTTATTTAAGTGTGGCTTGTGTTCTGGGATAGGCTTGGTAGGAGCAACAGATGGTGCATCGGGGTGACTCAACCGCTCTGGTCTGACCTGGTGTTTTACCCCCTGCAGTCACCCCAATCACCCCACCCACTTACACCTGCCCGCTACATCCCACCCTGACCCCACAACGTCAACATCGCCAACCTCATATAAAACCCTTGTTACTGTCAATACTTCTCAAAAACAAACTTTTCAAATTTAGAAAACACCTCATAAACGTGCTCTTTTGGATTTGACACACAATAGAAATAAAGAATTCCTCACTTCAACAAAATCTCGGAGAATCTTTGATCTTTTGTCACAGGAATATGGAAATATGAATCGAGTACTCTTGCGAGATACAACTTAAGCTAGGTGAGGGGTTTTCACAAAGGCTTATCAACAAACAATCCAAACTACACATTCACACTTCATTGAAACAACTCGAAACAAAATAAGGGATAACAAAACAAGAGAACTGTAAAAAATGCTCTATTTTCAGAAGCATTTCGGAAAGCAATTCATGCACTCTTTACATGGATTCAGATGCAATTAATATGACCTTGTAATCTGTGATAATTTAGGATAACAAGTTATATATATATATATATATATATATATATATATATATATATATATATATATATATATATATATATATATATATATATATATATATATATATATATATATATATATATATATATATATATATATATATATATATATATATATATATATTTATATATATATATATATATATATATATATATATATATATCATGACATTTTTCAGAAATGAACGCAATACTTGTGTAATTGCAACCTCTGATCAAATCTCCTCCAAACTTTCAGAGAACTTTTTGATGAGTTTTGCAAATCCTGCTTGAAGTGACCAGAATCAGACCAAGCAGGCAGCTTCAATGAAATCCAGAAGACTTCCTAATAAAAAGCCCTTCCTATTCAATGAGCGGAGATCTTGCACACCAGGGTAATATCCGTTTTAATTCTGTCTGTTTTCTATTGACTCATTACAGTGAGCTAACACAACTCCGGTGTGGCTGTTTTCATCAGCTGATCCCTTTGTTTGATCTATTTCCCCATCAGCTTTGATATCAACACGTTTGTATGTTCCAATTAGACCCTCCTTCAGCCAAGAAATCAGCACCGTATTTTCAAATTAGTGTTGGCGTTTGCGCAGCGTATTGGGGCATCGTCTCCAGTGGTCGTCATTATACAAAATCTGTGTGTTCTGGAACTGTGGCCTCAAACACCGGGTGAGAAGTTATGTTGATATTTAATCGAGATCCAACGCTTCTTCCCTCGATCCCATTTCCCACCAAGATTGGAACACTTAAAAAACGGTGGCAGGTAGAAAAAATTAAAAAAGAAATATCGTCTCTCCTTTTTTCACATACTCTTCTGGTATTCTTGTTCTTAAATGACCATATTTGGAATAATTCTTGGAAGAACCTTTGTACTGTCAGTTTCTTTTCGAATTGAGCATAATATGACTTTTTGATGAGTCGACTCCAGACTTTTTACCATACTTCTATATAAATAGTATATCCTCATCACCAAAGCCATCCTATAGAGGGGAAGCTTTTCTTAGGGGAAAACTTATCAGGATAGTTGTGTACAATTATATCATCACTGCGTATCAATCACTGTATTGATATTAATAGTTCATGTTACAAACTCACTCTTGTTTAACAGACAATACGACGAAAACCACGGCATTTTCACACGAGAAGTGTTTCGCTGTTACCTACAAAAAGACTCTTTACTCTTTCTTCTTCCTTCCCATCTCGTCTACTCTTTCTTCTCAATGCCCATCTAACTTACTCTTTCCTTTTCATTCCCCATATCATCTACTCTTTCCTTTTCCTATCCATCTCGTCTACTCTTTCCTCTGCCTTCCCATCTCGTCTACTCTTTCCTTTTCCTTCCCATCTTGTCTACTCTTTCACTCTCCCATCTCGTCTACTCTTTCCTCTTCCTGTCCATCTCGTCTACTCTTCCCTCTTCATGCACACTCGTCTACTCTTTCTTCTCAATGCCCATCTAACTTACTCTTTCCTTTTCATTCCCCATATCATCTACTCTTTCCTTTTCCTATCCATCTCGTCTACTCTTTCCTCTGCCTTCCCATCTCGTCTACTCTTTCTTCTTCCTTCCCATCTCGTCTACTCATTCCTGTCCATCTCGTCTACTCTTTCCTCTTCCTGTCCATCTCGTCTACTCTTCCCTCTTCATGCATATCTAGCTTACTTTTGTAATGATATCTTCTGCTGCACCAGTTTGTTTAGAAATGTTCTACCAGACAAAATATTAGCTGGTCTATTTGAGCCTTAATCGGGAGACCTCACAATTGGGATCGTCATGCGTGTTGGCGTTGATATACGTAATTTCCGGAATTCATTCCCGGCGCAAATACAGACTTTATTAATGGTGGAAAAATCTCGCCCATCAATTGTTTGCACTATTTGAGCATGATATATCAGTTTCCGATCGCTAAACATTTGACAAGAATCCAATATCCTCCGACAAAATGAATTTTATTAGGCCTGACTCTGTAAGCAATTGGGGAACAAACAGACCGAAGATCTCACCAAAAACCCAAATAGTCTAATTTGGCTTTTTCTGTAATACAAATATGGGATTAATTTTCAGTTGGTGAGCCATGAAATCGGGCGCGCCTCCTCCGAGATTTGTGCAGTAGAGATGTATTGTGATAGGTGCGCTCGGTCACATGTTGGCTGAGATTTATGGGAAGGGAAACTGTCTGTTTTTGGCCAAAGATAGAACTTTTAATCAAAGTCAGTCATAGCTTGAATGGATCTCAGTTTATTGCCAGGACATTTTATAGGACCCTCGGGTGCGGTATTGGTATGGTTTGGAGCATGGAGATCCAAGATGAGAAAATTATACCATAAAGGAGTCTTATATTTAAACTTGACTTTCCTGGAACTCAAATCAAGAGACAGAAATTACTGTTATGAGCGCTTATTGGAAGTTTGTGTTTCTGGTGTGTTTGTGCGCAAAGTTTGTTTTTAAAGGAGGTATATTATTTCAAAGATATATGTACATATATGTGTGTGTGTATGCGATAAGATGTTTAAAATATAAAATAGTCTATTCATTGGCTCTACAATAGGAAGAACATCAGCTGTTATATTCTTAAATAGGGACTGCTCTTTTTATCATTCATTTTATAGGATTTTATCACATTGACCTCTGACATGTGAGTATAATTAAAGGCTCAAATACTATGATAGATCACAACATAAAAAGACAGACTGCCGACAGTCGACTCATCACAGGTCACAGGAGAAGAATATCTGCTTAAAAAGCGAATAATAGCAGAGAACTAAGACAAGCTTAAAGTGCACGGGTCACGCCGCACAAATACAAAGCTCAACCAAGCGCCCAAACCAGTGGCGACACAGTTTGTCTCTCTTCTCCTCCCCCTTTCTCATTTTCCTCAATAACAAGACAGAAACCTTCACCAAATATTTATTTCTAATATGTATATTATTTCTCTATAACAATTATGCGTCCTACATAACTTTTTTTGTTTGTTCAGCTTCCTATCTTTGCCTTTGTTATGTGGTTGAGTATATAATGTAAATAAATATATATATATATATATATATATATATATATATATATATATATATATATATATATATATATATATATATATATATATATATATATATATATATATATATATATATACATAAAACATTACAATGAATTATTTTTAATGCATGGCTAGTAAATATTTAGTTATACTATTGGCACAGAACACGATATGAAATGTGCACTGACATGAGATTGGGAAGTGAGATAAATTTATAATTGTGAAGATATATATCATGGATCAATTTAATCAATGTCAAAAGGGAAACAATAAAATTGAGAAATAACTATTAATTCATCTAAATGCGACTCTGATATATAAAGATTATAAGATTGTGTTGTTTTTTCTCTCCTAAAATGCTACCACCCCGTTGGATTAAGCCAAACAAGTACGACTGCTATACGACGAGATTGATATGTACCACTTTCAAAATATATGAATAGTGGAGTGCACTAAATAACATAATATAATAATATAATATATATATATATACATGAATATATTTGGAGATGGCATTCAGAGCTGTGCCTCGGTGGGAATTCGCTTCTTACATGGAGTGCTGATCCCTGCAGCCCCGTGGACCAAGACTTAACACCCCTGTCCTCTGCTAGATTAACAACCCAGAAAAAAATCAAAGACCTCATGGCACTGGCAGTGGGAATAGGGATTAAACCTTTGCCTGTCAGGGACAAATCGTTATATTCTGAGGGGGATCTAAAATACTAATTATATCATGACCAAATGAGCTTCTGGATTTAGCAACTGTCATCAATAGTGCTTTGGCAAGTTCATTTTTTTATTTAGATTTCATTCCAATATCATTTCATCTGCGTTATCATTGATAATTTCATAATTAATGATAAATAATTCAATACGATTTAAACTACAATCAATCAAATAAAACGCATTTGTTTTTCACATATCTGCAACAAATACACGCATATATACGATGTATAGTGACAAATATTGGTTAAATCATCATCACCATCATCATCACCATCATCATCATCATCATCATCATCATCACCATCATCATCATCATCATCATCATCATCATCATCATCATCATCATCATCATCATCATCATCATCATCATCATCATCATCATCATCATCATCATCATCATCATCATCATCATCATCATCATCATCATCATCATCATCATCATCATCATCATCATCATCATCATCATCATCATCATCATCATCATCATCATCATGACAACCATGCACCCATGGATTGTAATGGTTCTCCACATATCTTTGAGAGGATTGGGTTATATGAATCCGGAGGCAAAACGTCGGCGGAGATTGTGGCGGTCTTACGTCTTTGATGTGTGGATGTTGCCTAATTCCCGTCTTTCTTGTTCCACCTCGCCTTAGTGCCGCGTCTGGCAGCGGCCACGGCAATATTAATACATATATGTATTTATACAACAGATTTGATTTGAAATTTATACCGATTTGCACGTGTGTATGACCTCTAAATTGTATATGAATAAGGAGAGTTCAAACAATTCTGACAGTCCTGTACATGGGGTTGGAATTTTACATGAAATATAATGGGGTTATACAAGAAATATTGGCGGAGTTATAAAGACGGTGTTGCAAATCTGCACTTCATGAAAGTCTAATTTCCTGGAGCGATGCGCATATCTTGGCGTGGGAATATCATTCTCTATATTTTCTCACAATATGAAATGGAATTTGTCAAGGGTGGAGCATAATATGACGTCACTGGTATAATGCTCTTTAATCCGAGCACAAAGAATGACTTGTCTTTATCTATTTGACAGAAACAGACTGATTCCTTGTCAATTTCATTGAAATCTATACCCCTGTAAGTCTTGGTGGCGCCCATTTCAAATTGCACATCCCTCTCTGTCTTTTAAATAACTTGAGGGCATGCACTTTTCAGGGAGACCCTATATTGACATTTCTTTGTTTTATTTTGGTAGGCATCTCAGTTTAAGAGCAAGTAAATTGTTGTCTATTTGTTGTTCTTGACAAGTATCGTATAAGAGATGAGGTTAGATGGTCAAAACCTCCAAATATCTATGTCAGGATGATACTGTAGAAACAGACATGTAAATATACACACTCACAGAAACTGACATGTTATGCAACACAAGTCAGAAATGTGAGCTGTGTTCTGTATAGGTGTAGCTAAGAGGGTGCTGTAACTGACCAGACTCTTGCTAAGCCCCCAATAACTATACACCCCGCTAACCACCACGGTAAACTCCTTATGTACGCTACTATAATCTTAAACCAATTTACCATCGCAGTGTCACAGGTCTGCTCTTTAATATTAACTCCATACTGACACAGACACTACGGACAGTAAAGTCATTGCTTATTAAAATGCGATAAATGAGTAATCATCTGATAAGGTGTTCAATTTAGAATTCTCATTCATGGCATTTTAAAATGATATATCAAATTTTATCAAAATATGATTTGAACCATAAATATGTTCATGTATGTTGATATATGTAAATACTAGACCCCAATACTTGCATGTCATATTAAATATATTAGCATTATTTATGATAATTGACAACAACAGTAACATTTCAATAGCATTTCCCTCAAATATTAGATCATTTCTACATAATAAACAACTATTTGGTAAAGAATATGGCAATCTCTTGGTAACATTTCTCATAATGTACATTGGGTCATTTACACATCTTGCACGTGACCGTGCATACTTCTTGTATATATTCTGTGTAATTTTCCTTATGTTCAAATATTGCCTCAGCTTTAAGGCAACCCCCTTTACGTGCCTTTGTGCTGAAATGACTTGCATTTTGATACACGGGAAACAAACACAATTCCTTGAAAGTGACATGATCTACAAAGATTCTTTGGACTCCTCTCTGATCAGGTGATACTGACAAAAATCAACGAGAAATCGTGAGAATTGGCGAGAAAATAACACATTCATACAGCGAGCCAATCCCGAGGTCATCAGCGAGAGGATGTGAGGCACACAATGTTTTGTATACTTTGAAATGCAACAATGAGGAATGTCTTTTGTGCTAGAGATACAATATGATACTATCTATATGCCTTCTTTGTGCCTTCTTTGTAGCTTCTTTGTTCATGTTTTGTACTGAACGTGGATTGCTCATGTTCTCTGAATTCCACACAGAGAGAAGAGTCTCTGCCTCTAAATGCGCCAGTTTCAAAAGGTTTCCCATCAATTTGTCAGGTTTCATGCCTTCCTTAATGGCATGAAATATTTCATATCATCTTTTGTCTGAGAACTGTCAGAATGCACAAGTTTTCAAACTCTCGCGGGATGTCAAAACGGACGAGAATCGCGAAAAAAATCGTGCGTTTGGTGAAGTAATGCGATCTAAGCCGTGAGCAGTTGTTGACATGCCTGGATTATTACTTCATCCTTATTGTCTATTTTCAGTTACTTATGAAATGAGATTTCATGAATTTGTATTTACTAATCCCATCACTGAATTTAAGATTCAGATTTTTTTCAGACCATTGTGAACATTATTAAAAGTCCTGGACTCTGGCTACCATAGCTGCTGTCCCAGTCTAGAATACTTCCGATGTTAAGAGTGAGTCTTAGTTATTACTCATTTTTTTGCGATAAAATCCAACCAATGACTCGAAGGAGCCTGGCAGATGTCTGAAATGGTACTGATGTCTGAAACTGTACTGATGTCTGAAATGGTATTGATGTCTGAAATGGTATTGATGTCTGAAATGGTATTGATGTCTGAAATGGTACTGATGTCTGTACATGGTACAAATGCATAGGGGGGTCTGCCACGTGATTGATGCTTGGGCTGAAAGCATATAACAGATGTCTGGGAGGAGTATGAAATGTCTGAAATGTCACAAATGTCTGAGATGTCACGGATGTCTGAGATATCACCGATGTCTGAGATGTTACAGATGTCTGGGAGAAGTCTGATATGTTACAGATGTCTGGGAGGTGTCTGATATGTTACAGATGTCTAGGAGGTGTCTGATATATTACAGATGTCTGGGAGGTGTCTGATATGTCATATATGCTTATATAATACAGACATCTGTGAGCAATTTCACATTATACCTGCATATGGAGCAGGTATTGGATGTCTCTGATGAGGCTGATATATCCTAGACTCAATTTATGTTATAACTTGACCTTTGTCAGCATAACTACATCAGACTGACCATGGGCCACTGAGTGTTGCCGATAGCTGGGAGGTGAGTGTTGCCGTTAGCTGGGTGAGCGTTGCCATGAGCTAGGAGGTGAGCACAGGACGCCTCTTGTTCCTTAAGTTCCACTATCATAGCACAACAAACACTCATATGCCACCATATCAGCATTCTGCAAACTTCTTACATAACCTACCATTAGTGCCGACCACGTGACATATACATCACTCAGACAAAGACTCGATTCGTGGCCGATACAGATATTCCTCACAAGAGTCTCTCAAAATGTTTTTTTACCAGCAGAACGCTTTGTTTGTTTTACAAAACTATGAAAATATGTCATGTATTTGTGTTTTTGCAGTTCTTTTGGTTAAAATTGGTTAAATGGGAGGGGAAAATGAAAATAAAACATAAAACATAAACTGTACATCGTTTGTTTTAAGCTTCCGGTTGGTTCGGATCAACTCAAATCTGATGCGTGACTCCTTTGTATTTAGTTTTTAATTTAGAAATACCAAAAAGGAATCACATCATACATTCACACCATTAATGTTAAGCCTGAAATATAAGAATCCTGATAATACTGAATCTTTTGCATCTAACATTTATGAATTAAATGTTGTGAAATCACATTTATTTCCAGACCTTGTTAGTATAAAAACTATGAGATATAATTTAAGATGATTTTCCAGACCTTGTTAGAATACAATTTATGAGATATAATTTAGGATGATTTTCCAGACTTTGTTAGTATGTGAGCTTGAGATATAATTTGGGATTCTTTTTGCTTTTTTGCATTATTTTATATGATGATTGGGGATGGTTGTTTTGGCGCAGGACACAAGGAAGCCTTGTAGAAACTATGCAGCTCACACGTTGACACGTAAACTAAGCAATCTTGCTGTGTTTACTGAGTACAAGGAAGGATAAGGAGGCGAGATTCCCCACTTCCTCCTGGAGAGCTGAGAGGGGTTAACCCTGGATCAACCTCTTATAGTTCAGCAGGGAGGGTTAAGTAGACTGAATCTGCCTAGGGATAAACAGGGATAAATGGTGCAGGAATAATCATATGGAGGCATATGGCCAAGGGGAGGGACCGGCTATGCAGGATAGTCATATAGAAAGAATCATATATATTACACAGGCTTGCACAGTTAGAATTGAAAGTTGGGTTGTTTTCTTGTATTTGACATGTATATATCTTTGTATTTTTCCAAGATCTCTTTAAGGAAATTTCACAAAGCTGTTTTTCCCTTAGGCTCCTAATAATATGGATTCTGATATTTTCAGATTATTGCCGTATATTTCAAACTAGTATTTTTTAAATACTTTAGAATAGATACAGATGTACAGTCTTGAACAATTTGCTGCATAACCTGTACCATCCATTGACATATGGATTGTATGCCAAGCCTTGGCTGTCTTTGTCACATCATATGTTGTTGTGTATAGAAAATGACTGGATTATGACAATGTGGACCATCCCCTTATATATGTGTTCTGACATCTGCCAGGTAGATATCTCTATATTCTGCATTATTTCTGCCTTAACATTGACGCTATATGTGACCGTCAGGATTGCTATGAAACATATGTGATATAATTTGACATTTTGGATATTAATGTTCCTTCTAATCGAAATGTTAATTTTGTTTACATTAAATGCTTAATATATACAATACATAGTGATCTGATGAATCGATTTAGAACAAAGTCTCTTATGTAAACATAAATATCATGAAAACAATGAATAGAGATAAATCATATTCTATTCACAATAACCAATAAACAGTGGACGGTGTATATCAAAGCGTTTTGAGGCAGGTGAGACTTCAATGTTTGACCAGGAATTTTCAAACTTCCATGACCTCTAAATGATAATGAGGCTTGGTGGAAGTAAACAAAGATGATCACCTCAGACTGGGATCAAAGGAACGTGACATCATCGATATTGGCCAGCACGTGGATGCTAATTCGCAGAAAACCTTCAAAAGGAAATAGCAATTTAATGTGTCCGTTTCTTGTCACGTGAACATAATTAAAAGTTGCGTCTTCCTCAAAATCAAACAGATTGAGAATGAAGTGCGCGAGACAAACTCACAATTAAACAATTTGCAAATCAGAGGAAACAAGACAAATATCTCGGCCGGCAATGGGAATGTTTGATCCAAAACATTGAGGTCATTATCAAATCATACCCGGCAGTTGGTCACAATTTACCAATGCCTATTACATATCCGGTGTGCTGATTTCAAGTCTTGTGATCTTTGTGACCTTCAAAGGGGGAGCTCTCTCCGTCTGCAGGATGCTGGGGGTTTACTCTCGTGAAGTGAGTTTGCTCTGGGTATTCCAGTGCCATATGGATAGACAGCCGGCCCCGAATCCAATGTTGATTTTCCCTCTGCTGGACATGAATAAAACAATAAATAGCGTATTTCACGGCGAAATCAGTGCCATATGGTACGCGAAACTCATAACGGAGGTCGATTTCTCGGGGCCACATCATGACAGCGTTGCAAAATGCAGGATGATTTGTATGCAAATGTCATTCATCACTTGTTGAGGTAGAGTCTGTGTTGGACAATGTATCACCAAATCCTTTGTCGCTTGTCACCAGTTTCATCTTGTTCAATTTCAATGGGTGAAAACTACGAGGAAACTGAAGGGGGCTGGGGTGAAATCGAGCACCCTGTGAGGGTAACCAACATGACATAATTGGTTGCACACGATATTTGATACGCGCTCCTTGAATTTGACTGCAATCTGTCAGCAGCTCAAGTACAACACAAGAATGAAATCCATTTTTAAATACAATAAAATCAGCCAACAGTCATAAAATGTAGATTTATTTAAAGAGACACAAAACACAAAACACAAAAAATATTTTATTCATTAAACATGGAAATAGAATATGTGGTGAACTGATTATTTTACTTTTTGTCCAAGAGTGAAATACCCTGAGATAACAGCTCTATTAAAAAAAAGAGAGGTTAAATGCTCAACACAAAAAATTAAGTTGATTATTTCATTAAGGAAACATTCTTTTCACGTAATTATCTCTATTTTATCGTGATAAGCAAACCCTTCCTTGCAAAATGAATGTCCCTGGGTGAATCATGGCTAGTTTGCTTAATATAATCTCGAGGTACCTTATCTAAAAGACAAAAAAGGGTCAAATAAAAATGCAGTGTTAAACTATCGAGATTCTATCTTGCACTGTGGCGTGTCCACGGGTTATTTTCTGGTGGAATTTTCATGCGATAATATAATTAAAATTATACGACTTTAACCGGATTTGAATAATTCAGTAATTAATCCGGGTTATTGATTCAAGTCGGTGTTGTCTTGATTGTATTTGCCCAAGACAGAAACTGACAAGTAGTGAAAATCTCAACAGCCAATTAGAGCGCTGAATGTTCCCCGATTTGCCCTAACAAGTTCTTAATTATTTGTTTACATTCTGCATTAATTACACAAAGGCACGTGGGGATTTAATTAGGTTTATTAATGACTTTTGGGGGGACTGGGGACTGGCGTGTGCTAGGAACCTTGCTTTTACTCACATGAAACGGATTGGCTAAAACGACTTAAGTCATGTCTATCCACCGGAAGGGATCGTCTTAGAAAAAAGTATTAGGACACATTATTTTGTATTCTAAGTGCTGATTCATGCGTATAATTAAATTAACTGTATGTTCAATATTTGGTTATATTAACGGCCCATTCGTTACTGTGTAGTTTATATTCAGTCAAGGATAGAAGCCTGCCATCGGTACACAATGCCCCACTCTTGTTGAATTTGGCTGATGATCATATAACCTACGTCAAGTTACTGGGCTTGGAATGTTCTACCGACCTGAGCTTTTTACATGTCACCAAACTTGACACCATCTCATCATTTAAAATCGTAAACATTCATATACTTCTAATGTCTGGCCTAGACTTAGCATTTTTATAACCAAAATACAAAATCTGCACAAACAATATTGTGAGTATATGTCACCTTAACACATATAAAATAAGAACTTCATATACCACATGTGATACCAAATTAACTGCATGTGGTGTCAAACCTCTGATGATCATTGATATATTATTCATCCACATACAATTAAATAAAGAAAGCAATGCAACAAATTAGTGAAAAAAATGGATTGCTATGTGATATAATTTGTGCTTTCAGAGTTATTTATCAATTATCATTATCCATAAGGAATATGATATTGATTAATTATCTTAAGGAATATGTACATTATTTACAGGAAATAGAAAATGTAATTTCAAACATAACCAATAACAATAACAATATATTCTGACAGAAGAAAACATTTGACAGAGAGCTTTACTGTTGCTGTGATTTGCAAGACCACCTGTGATCACATAGGATATACACTGGAAATATGTCACCTTTGAAAAAAAATCTAATATATATTGAAATATTATATGACGATATGTTTAAGTTGGTCTGTCGCATTGTTGCAGTGGTTGGATTGACAGATTCGTGTTCAGACCCGGTCTGACAGAGGGACACATAAGAAGAAGCCAGGCACGGATTGCTGTGTAGATCTTGTGGTGAATCTAAGGGGTTCAATTTCATGTTCTTTGATATACCTCCCAAGTTGAACACACGGTTGTAGAATGGGGGAGGGTCAGGGAGGGGGTATTTGTGGCAATTTGAGACATGATTACCCCCTAGTTATACTGTTCACAATTCAGTGTGATCACCACACTGGCGACATGCAGGGGCAGTTCAAGGGTTGTCCAGGAAGTACTGGTGGGGTGATCTACCACAACACACAAGGCTAAGGTCTAAGGGGCTGAGACCAGGACCACCAGGACCAGATCCAAGGAACATCTTTATGACAGGCGATTTTAAAAAAGGACACGAGGACATTTCATATGGACTGCTCAATGGATGTCTAGAATTGATGGGGGTTTGAAAGAATCTAATCTAGCGCATAACCTAAGATTAATTCAAAGGGGTGACAAATGTTGTGTTAATATGGGGTATCGGCCACTTTAAACCTTAACATTATCGGTTATACTGAGAGGAAAAAACCACATGCTTTAAATTTAATACAATGAATTGGTCATTTGTTAATCCAAAATAGAGCTCAAACAAGACAAGGGAAAATAAAAAAGTGGGACGACTCAGACAGTTCAAATGTGGAAACGTTTAACTCTTAAGCATTTGTTTATAAAATTCTAGTAATCATCTTTTATAATTCATGCTCCGATGTAAAAATAATTATTCATTTACATCAGAATTATGTAATCTTTATACATTAATATGCATAATTCAATATGATGATCTCAATAAAACGAAGCATACATTTTACATTATCATAAATAACATACTGATATACGTTTGTTTATATAATACATATCTTATCAATTAAACAGGAATCGGTGAGATGTATCATAATAAATACTAATTTTACCAAGATATTATGCAATATCATTTAGAGAAAAAACTCACAGACTGTTTGTACACCTCAAAGATTATATATTGGGGTTAATATCACCAAAAGATAAATTATATCAATACCTTAATAAGGTATTGGTAACATGAAGAGTCATATTATCCCATAATAAGTAAGTCATGAAGAGTCATATTATCCCAAAGTAAGTCATGAAGAGTCATGTTATCGTAAGAATGTAATGAAGAGTCACAGTATCCCATAGTAAGTCATGAAGAGTCATGTTATCGTAAGTAAGTCAGGAAGAGTCATATTATCCCAAAGTAAGCCATGAAGAGTCATGTTATCGTAAGAATGTAATGAAGAGTCACAGTATCCCATAGTAAGTCATGAAGAGTCATGTTATCGTAAATAAGTCAGGAAGAGTCATATTATCCTAAAGTAAGTCATGAAGAGTCATGTTATTGTAAGTAAGTCATGAAGAGTCATGTTATCTCACAGTAAGTCATGAAGAGTCATGTCACTCCTGACCATGTTCTGCAGAGTCATTACAGTCATTACATTCCAGGGTAATCGCCCAGAGTAATTATAAGTTATATAGTCATATCACCCCCAGATTAATTATATGTACATAGTCATATCTCCCTAAGGTGGGATAAACAGATTCATATTACATCGGAATAAGTTATCAAAGTTATATTATCATAGTGTAAGTTATATTAGCCCACAGTAAGCTCTGCAGGCCTAGGTGTGAGTCATGTATCTCCTCACATTGATTTAACTAGGAATAAATCAACAAATATAGTATTATTTATTGAAGGATAAAACATTTATCATATTTCAATGAATGAAATTTACACTTACAGTAAATAACATTCATTTATATAGGCCCACAAAAGTAAATAACATTCATCTATACAGTCCCTTATAGTTAATAGCATTCATTTATATTGGCCCTTGTTAAACTTAAAATATGTTCCTTCATAAAATTTGAAGAACCCTGTGAATGTCGGTGACGTGGATTCTCTGCCCTGTATATTTTCCACCGATCATGAACGCCTATTGCACCCCAAGAATACACGGGGAGGAAATAGGATTTGACGGTGGGGAAAGAAAGGCTCTGATTTGATCTGGTGTAGATGGTATTAAGTTTGTTGGATTGACGTGGTCACGTCATCAATGTCATGAAGTGAAGAGATTGATATCTTAACATGGGGGAGACATACTGGAAAAAGAGACATACCACCAGAAAACCATATCAATTATTGCATACAGCTTTTTTGAATTCTTAAATGAATGAAAAGCAAAAAACATTGAATGCGATTTTTTTCATGAGGAATATTTGTCAACTTGTAGTTGTTGTTGTGATGTTACTTAGCGCTATGGCTTGAAATCGCTGGAGGAAGAATTCAAAAATTGTTGGCACCCTTTAAGATGTAAATGGAGGGGCTGGGAACGTGAGCAAAAATATCCAATTGTTGCCCAAAATTACACAATCGGACTTACCCAGTTTAGCGACTCTGGGCAGGGAGGCGTCAGAGAGGGCAACATGAGACGTGAACCTGTAGGAGGGGGTGCAGGGATGACGTAGGGGGTAGAACTGTCACCCCAGCCCGCCTGACAGAAGGGGTAAATCCCCGGCAAAGTGTCTGATGGCTCTCTCCGATAAGCCAGTCGCCTCGTGTCTAGACTTCCGTAAGGGACCTCACAAGTCATTCTGCCTTCAAACATCACTTGTGATCAACTGAGCAACGCTAAACTATTCATTTGCCAGAGTTTTAGGTTTCATATATAGATATCTCCCACAGACATTGTGACAACCTGTTTCAAGACTGGTTCAGCAAAGCTTGATTATATGTTTTAAAAAAAGATATAGTTTTAACATTTTTTCTGGTGAAAAAACATTTTCAGATTTTTTTCTGGTGAAAACCCATTTCAGTCTTTTTCTACGGAACCATAATTACGCTTTATAAAACAATGGCCTATTAACCTAGATAAATTGGTTTCTATGCACATGAGGCAAATTGAATAAAGAAAAGCTTTTACATTAGTTTTTAACATCATCCCTCCCTCAGTAAGTCCACGGTGTGGTGCCATTCATCCCAATCCTTGATTCACCGATAGGTTACAAAATTATCCTAGCAGGTTTGATACCATTCTAAGATCTTCATCAATCCGTACATTATTTTGTCCCTTTATCATGTATTTTTCTCTTTGATACTCTCCAAAGTAATAGAGGAACGTTTAAAATGGGTTACCTAAGAACTGTAAAGTTTGGTCCGTGACAATGCTAATCGAAAGACATTCCGATTGTAAAGTCATTCTTTAAAAAGACAATAGTTTAACCCTTTATTGTGAGAACTGCCATGCACCCTATTTGTAGAGTAACCTACACAGATTACATGTTTAAATGGAAAATATTATGATCTTATGTTTAATTATTGATCAAGTATTTTTTTTTATATTAGAGATATGTATTTTATATATAAAAGTTATATTGAAGATATATATGGATGATCATGTAAGGCGCCGTCGCATGCAAAGCGTTTAAACATAACGTGAATTCAGGCGCCGAGAATCTAGAAAACAAGAAACGTTGAAAAGACTAAGACACATGAGAAAAATGCCGGTATTTAGGGTTGCACACCAAAGGGAACATCTTGTGTCTTTTTCTTTTATACCACTATCATTATAAGACAATAGCTTGCTTTCAGATCCATTGTTAACCCTTAAACTTCCGCCCCATGGGGTCTCATTAACCCATATCGCCTGATCTCATCCGGTAGTTTAACAAAAATAATATATATTTACACCACAGGGTATGCACATGACATAATTTCCGAATTAGGTTAAGAGGTATGCCATAGGTTATTTTTATGATTTCAAATCTATAATACCGATATGTCTATTCTATATTTTCTCTTATTCCTAAATATGTAAAATTGTGGTGCTTTTGTGCAATAAAAATCTGTCAATTTCATTAAATATTTCACGACAACATTTCCTCGACCATTACCTATTATTTAAATATCTCATTCATGGGATAATTGTATTTCGAATGCACATATTCAACAGAGATATTCTCCGTGTGACAGACTTCTTTGAGTTTCCCTTGTTTTGTTTAACAATTTATCATTCTCTCCAGATTAAGTTGCATCTGGGTTTGTTATGATTTTATAGTAGTGTCTTAGTAGATTTAGTAATGTAATATTTTAACAAGAATTAATATCAGGACTCCAATCTTGGCTAAGAATGGTTTTGATTATATTTGATATTCTTTTCATAGTTTAATTAATTTAATATGTTAAAAGAAGTATACAAGCAGAATGAGACAAAATTTAAAAAAAGGTTTTCTGTATTTGATAGGGGTGGAGATATACCCTTTCTTGACGTACCCGAAATATACAACCCTTTTAGAGCCTCGCCCCAATTTAACAAATCACATTTCATGGGTGTAACAATGATAAATGCACAACAAAAATAAGAAATGTAAGTTGATATGGACTTTTTGCTGATACATGACAAGATATGGGAAGGACATATTACACTCGGACAACATTTCAAACATTATCATGTCAAATGGTGTATAATGTGAAATCTGCAACCATGTCAAAGTCTTGGAGGGCACCCAAAGAATGGCGATAACTCCCAACAGAGGCCGGTGTTTGGCTTGTTCTTGACGTATACAACAAGGGTGGCAGTCAGAGAATGACATGTGTACCTTTCCTGTTTGGAGTGAAACTGATCCTTGTTGTATGCTTAAACAGAAACAAAACAATTCAATCATAGACTGAGACCTTATATTAACGGTTACATCAAGTCTAAGTCACTGTTCAATAATAAAGAAATATAATTCATCTATTTATTAATTCAATATATTTTATACCCGAAAATAATGCTTCTGTTATGAATATCACTTTTTAGTAAAAATTCACTCTTTAAATAAAAATATGGATCATGAACATGAATCATATAAAGTGCAAAAAGCCTCTGAGATGTATGGGAGAGGACTGCTTCATAAGTATACGACCGCCTCGACTACCCAGTGTCTCTTTGATTTCACGGTTTCTGATCACTTGTCACTTTAGCTTAACTGCATTACTGGGCCTGTTCAGTTTATAAATTCACAAATATGGTACAGAACAAATGACCCTCTTGAAACGTGTTCCCGTTCGGTCATTCCACTTCTGTGACTCTTGATTATAATTATAAAAGTGTATGGTATTAGGAATGAGAGTAATTATGAAGGAATTTGATAGAACCACATACATCCGGGGTTTCCTATAATGATTAAAGGCTCTTTACTTCAGAAATAACAAAACACTCTTGAACTGTCTACCAAATTTGTCTTGATATGTAAATCGGAATGAAATGTAGGGTTATACAATATATATATATATATATATATATATATATATATATATATATATATATATATATATATATATATATATATATATATATATATATATATATATATATATATATATATATATATATATATATATATATATATATATATATATATATATACATACATGCTTTTTAATTTTGGACTGACTCTCATATCATATATTACATTTACATTTGGACAAAGTGTGCTTTATTACAATATGGCTCTCCATATGTCTTCTTTGTGAAGAGACTTTCTGTCACCAAGACAACTGACTTGCATAAGGTGGCACCTGATAGTTGCTTAATTTTACATTATCAACCAGAGACATTATTACTAAAAACGGCCAAACATACCTCGTCTCTGCTGCAGGTTTTGTTTCAGTATAAAACAAATAGAATAATCAACTGGATGTAGAGAAACGCTGACCAAAACAACATTGGAAACAGGGAAATAAATAACAAATGTGATAACTGAAAGTGAAATAATAAAGCCACACCCCTCTCATAATAGTTTATGGAAAATAT
The DNA here is from genome assembly GCA_949316495.1 of Amphiduros pacificus. Lineage (NCBI taxonomy): Eukaryota > Metazoa > Annelida > Polychaeta > Phyllodocida > Hesionidae > Amphiduros > Amphiduros pacificus. The sequence continues at coordinate 14,971,931 of OX439010.1, forward strand.
GGGTTCCATGATTTAAATTAAACTGGAGATGATAAAGAGGATGATTATAAAACCAATATAAAATAAAGATTGATTATTTTATATTGACGATCAAGAACTGAATACTTTAGATTTTCATGCATTATGTCATTAGAATACCTGTATATCTATTACCAGATTACTTGTGCAAATCATCAGTGAATGTGAATAAAACACGTTTATACCCAATCATGGGCGGCAAATGTACTACCTATCAGGGCCTCTCGTTAATTTCAACACTGTCTAGTGAAGCAAGGTGAAATACTGTCATGAGACCAAAGTGAATAGATTTCATCAAAAGGTGACACCTCGCCTGTGAGATGGTTCATATCATAGAGTTAACTGAAATGCATTCTTTTCAACACAGGAACAATATTCTTCATGTCAGGCATGGAACTTACAATCATGGGCATGAAGATGAAAAGAACATCGATCAATTTCAGTGTCTGTCTTGCATTGTATGTTTTCACACATAACATAACATTCACAGCAAGGTTGTTTTGCTGCAGATATGACTAACATGTGCAAAAATATTGTCTATAAAAAAGGAGAATTTCCATTAAAACATAAATTATTTATCAAGCAACCATATCTCCAGCTGTGTAGTAAATCATATTCATTGACAAATTGTGTACAAATAATAAATGACAAAAAAGTAAAACATAATTTATTAAGAAAAAATAATTTGCCTATGAATTATTTCTTCAAAATGAAAAATCAGATTTAATTTAAAGTATTTTCTTGATATGATAATACTGGCAATTCTTCTTTTTTAAGTAGATATAAAAATAGGAGTATATAAATACTGCATAGCAGTGTACACATTTGTGTATATCATTCATGTTCTACTATAAAGACTGGTATTCCAGGACTGTGGAGCAAAGCAGGGCTGGCATAGCTGGAGAGCTCAGAAGCTGGACCTGGAGGTCTGCACTGTCAAAAGCCCTCCATCCTTCCCATACCACAGCCCGGGCTTGTTTGTCCCTTATATCGAGGAACCTCTCTGTTTTCTTGTAGCACGTGTTCTGAACAGGCCTATTTGGATTGTAGATTTATGTTGGCACTACTTAACTATTGGAACAATACCCAGGTCTGTTGGCAAATCCCTGCGGAAGAATACTAACAATGGCGTCTAGCGTTCCTGAGGCGTCCTGAAGAAAAAAATCTCTACATACGCTAACTTAAGTCTCTGTTCACTGGTAAAATGGTCTGGATTTGATGTTGGCATAGAGGACTTGCCAATCCTTCAAATTTACTCTCACTACACACATCGCTATTCATACATCGCTCAGAAGGGGCAGCCATGAAAGAAAACACAGCTAAGAAAATAGTCCGGGCACAGTCAAACCTGAGGTGTAACCGATTAAACTCGTGTCGATCAAATTTCATTGAAATTGAGACTGACTGACAAGTTAATATTTGAGTTTATTTAGCACATCCTCAGCTTGTCTCATTATGTGCTGGCATTGAGGTGGGCAAGTAATGTCCACACGTTGGGCAAATGTTAGGACCACCTAGCACCAATATCGAATATGTCAGAACGCGACAGGGGTATGATATACGGACTTATACAGCCAAGGTCATTACAAAGTCAAATAAAGCACATATGCGATAATTACCACAACTTTCTAGTTCACCGTTTTGAAAACTTAAACAGCAGAGAGTAGTATTGCAATAAATAGAATGTGTTATTTTCCCAGAAAAAAAATCAGGTTAAACCAGTTAAAGTAGTGTGTTATTATCAACCGATTTCAAAATGGTCATTTTTAGACCACTTGAAACATAATTACACCCTATGATGTAAAATATTTAGATTTCCCAATCACAGTTAATTGTAATAGATCTTATACCCCATAGGCGAAACTACAGGGCAGTTTAAATGTGGGTTGGACTTAATTGAATTAAAGTTAGCTATTATTGGGCTGCAGTCAATCATTGCCTTGCGATACGAAGACTTCTAATTGTGCTTATGTCGCCCGGAAAATCGCTATCGCTCCTCTCGATCTATTTGTCTGAAAAGGTGTCATTTTCTCTTGTAGTTTTTCCTTTCTTCAGCAGATAGCTTAGATGGTGTTTATGATGAAAAGGATCGCCCACACCACTGTCTTTCTGTCTTTGACTTTTGGAGTAAATCATTGTAATTGGTGGTTTTAATCCCTCTAATGTCATGGATTTCTCTTAACCAATGCATACAATTATATTTGGTCATGCGTTTATATTCAAATCTATCTTATTTGATATCATACATAAAACTAAGTTCAACAATAAAAAATGTCCACTATATTCTTGTTATAATAGCAAGATGAGAAGTAACAATTAAGTGGAATGTAAAGCTGACCTAAACATCTTCAAGTCCACAGAGGGCAGCCAAAGGGTTTCCATATATAACCTTAAGATTGCTAGGGGTAGGTGTGGGAATTGTTACCTTTTATTGGAGGCAATTCTATATCCTGTAATCAGAAACCACATAGCATGTCATTCTGAGGTTGGCAACATTCTTTTAGTACAAGTAGAATCACTGTGTTTGTTTGTTTTTGGTATCTCAGTGAATATTTATAGAATTTTTGGAAACATACACTTCCGACGATTCAAAGCTTCTTGTTATCTCGACTGTGCATGAGTAAAGTCCGTGACATCTAAACCTTTATTTTGAACTGATGAGTGTATATGACTTTTTTTAGTCACAAAACAAATCTATGTGAGAATAATTAAGACATCAATTATTTGACAACAGATGATAACATATCTTGCCCCTGGAATATTTAGCCGATTTTGTATGTTATGGATCAAATTAATTGAATAATTTATATCTATTTTCTTAGCCCCATCGTTTGACCATGTGCATAGACCCAATCATTATTGATTTTGTTTGTATTTGTCAGATTCTATCAACGAGAGAAATGTCACCTATTTCAGCTCAATATTCTGCGCATGCGCATGTGATGTTTGGGTGACCCAACAAAAATATTCCAGGGGGTTTTATTACTGCTCGTGTCGCGCAATCAAATCACTCATAATTGATTTTACATAACTTAGTATTGATTACTGACATATTTGATAGCATGGCTCAGAGCTGCACCTCCACTGCATGCAACCCTTTTCTAAACAAATATAATTTTCGGTAAATTATTTTTCAAAATTAGACGTCTATGCAATGAAAACAGAACTGTTTTGATATCCAAACTGGTAGAGAATTGTAAAAAAATTACAGCGACAATTAAATGCTACTGCGTTCCCTTTTCAATGTATTGAAAGCATAACGATGAATTTATTTTTCATGCTCATTCAATTATGCCATCTTATACTACTGAATGTTTGAAATTAATATCAGAACCTGGACAGGAAGGCGTATAATATATGGATCAGCAGTGTTATTATTGAATATATCAGATTTAAGTCTCCTTTGTGATACATAATGTATTAAATCGGAGACCAAGCGTGTAGCTTATCATAAAAACAATGTGACAGTTTAAAGGAAATTTACATGGAGTCAACATGCGGAACGGTTCTGGGTGATGCCAACTTGATAAAAGGTCCTTGATATTTGACAGATATTAGGCAGCCAGAAAAAGTGAATCTACCTCTCTATGCACGAAACGCCCAAGGAAATCTGTCTCGTTCTAATCATGTAAAAGTTACTTTTTCTGGTCACCACAAGTAAAGCACATGGCCCTTTGGTCTTCAGTGAGGGGGAAAAGTATGGCTTGGGGCTACCACCACCTTGTCTTTTTAAATCCCTATGGTCCCCGTCACCCAAAAGGCAAGGCCAAGCCTCATTATTGAAAAAGGTCAATCCAGTTTATACTTTTGTGGCCATTCAAATACTTCAGTCTGTCACCACATTTTGCCTATTCACCTTTCAAGAATCAGGCACCTTGGAGAATTACCCAACTGAAAATCTTATAACACGGACAAAGATATTTCTTTCAATTGACTTATCGTCCTTTTTATTTTCTGTTAGATCAACGATGCAGACGGAACCCCCAAGAAGGGCGCCCTTATAAAAGATAGCAAATATGAAATTAACAACACAAAATGACATGGAATATGCTTCTCAAATAAACTTCTCAATCATATATAATTGTCATACATATTCCACAGTGTATATTTCCATAACTGAACACATAAGTTAGTAAACAATTCTTGTTTTGTCAATATCAACAATGACGTAACTGGCCACAAAAATGGCGACCAGATTTGAGACAATTTTTAGCAAGAGTTTTTCATATAAATAGTACAATATCTTTATATAAATAATAAATTGAAATGTAATTATTTACCCATGTGATGCTTTGTAAGAATCAATTCTAAACAAAACACAATCCACTGCATGTGTAAGGTTGCTGATCTCAATGATTAAGAACAATGGAACTTGAAATATACTTCAGTACAACTGTAGTCTTTGATAAATTTATTTTAATCATTTCACCTCATGTGCCTTGTAATAAACATGTTATTAGACCCGTATGCAGGATGCTAAAGAAGAAACCGAGAATATATGAAACTATGGAGTCTATTAAAAAGATAAATATTATTTATATTCTATTGTTTTCTAATAATTCAGATTTCACTAAATGTTAGTATCCAATATGGAATGCACTTCATATGGAGGTATTATTAGTATCTTTGTATTTTCAGATAGTTCTTTGAAGCGCATCCTGCATATAGGTCCAGCTTGTACAGCTTATATGTCACGGGGGAGGTCACTTTGATGAGAGGATTTTGGTATGTTTATAGTAATCTTTCACACGAGACACATTTCTAAAATTAACACGAAATTGACACTATATGAAGAATTGACATACATCTACACCAGCAGAATGAATGTTGACCATTTTTGAATTTTATTCTTGGCATATCTGATGTCTCTAGGACAACTGTGTATTTTCATTCAACCACAGGTATACACTTATACAATTGTTTTTACAGCAACATACATTTATACATTATATTCCTATTTAACACATTTAACACATCCATTGTCCTGCATTCTCCAAGCAACATCATGTACACCCAAATTTAAATATATAAAGATGAAGAATTCTATATACAACATTGTATCCTGGATCATGCACTGAGAAAAAAACTCTTCATTATAATGAGATTCATTTAGTCTTGATAAAGGTTATTATGACATAATGCAGTCCCGTGGTCTGCACGATCAAGTCTTCTGCGATCAAGGATCAATAATAGTTGGAGAAGGTTGATCCAGCTTTCCTTCATCAGATCCTAGATTTACTTATATCTGCCCCATAGGGGAATAATACAGGGATAATGTCTTCCCCAAATCTGTTTTCGCTCTTCTTCTTTTAAGATTTAAAAGATGTATATAGGAGAGTAGTGCTCACGTCCATAGCGCTGGTGTTATCCACATGATACAAAGAGGTAGTAGGTAATATGAGAATAGGTCTTCACTATTACATTATTGGCAAAGGTCCTCAGTACAGATCAGGGTGAGTTTGTCATGTTGCACATGAGCCCACCTCTGTTATTGACTCATGGGGCTAGAGAGTTCAGATGGGGTTCCGGGCAGATCTGATGAGACAGAGTTGGATGTTCTGGGGTCATAGCGATCGTCTATAGCCCCTAGGTAGGTAAGGTGGGGCGGCGTACAGTTCCCGTTCATTGGATTTCCATTCATATCTCCGTGATTATCAAAGGAATTTACCTGGAATGACAGAAAGGAACGGAACATTAAGAAACTGCGACAACTAACATATTCTTATGCAATAAGGTGGTTCTGAATAGTTATAATTTAAGTAGGATAACAGACTGTATCTATTTATAGATATGTAATTATGTGTGCCTTCACAATCATATCTTAAGTGTTTTTTTAATACTAGGCTATTTTAATACTAAATAAATTTAATATTTTATTGTATTGTCAGATACAAACATTGATACATTTTATAATCATGCACTATTAAAATTGACATGCTTGGTAAAAATACAACAATTATTAATGATGAGTTGATATTAAAAGAGTAGAAACAACATATAAAAAGAAATGTTTGTGTGCATGTAGGAAGAGGAAAGGACATTTCAGTTGCATTAATGATATCAACACTCTTTAAATATTAATGAAATGAGACAATAATGAAACGTGACGCAGGTATATGATTCTCTCACCAGCTTGCAAATATAGTTCCCATGATGCACCACATAACAGAGTCAATAGAGCTATAAACCAATGGCGCACTAATAATATTATTGGAACCTCAGCTGAGTTTGTGGTTACTGTGCATGAAAACATGATCCAGGGGACAAAAGTGCAGGCAAGACAGTGCCAAGTGTGTTCAGCAACAACAATCATCCAGTCAGTGTTAAACGTGCTAATTATGAAAGAGAAAAAAATCACAAGTGTGCCATATAAATGAGATCTAAAAATTGAGGGTTTTTTCTCTATAATTCTTTCCATTCATGCGCGAGCTTTATGCAGCCTTAATAAAGATACACAATTCATGAAAGGTGTTGGCGCCTGGCCAAAGGGCTGGAATGACAAAGAGCTGCTGCTGCTGCTGATACCGAGTGGTTGATTTCCATGCTGATTTCACAAACTACATTGCATGTTTAACTGGCACACACAGAGTTAGGTGTGCACTCCTCTACTGCAGTTTCCACTGCATTGACATAATAGTTGAATGTCTCAATGTTTGTGACCTTAATGCTGTAAGCAGTCACCGTCTGGTCTCTAAGGTTGTGTTACATATGTTTGTGGAAACTCTTAATGATCATATTAAAAAGAGTCCAGGTAGATTGTTTTCAAATCTGTAAAATGCCTCAAAAACTCCCCAACTGGGTGTCACTTGAGGAGTCATGCTATATTGAGATTAACACTCTCCCCATTGGCCCAATATTGGCCATTGCTAAGCACCAGTCCATCATTAGGGTGCCACAAAATCACGAGTTCTGATTACTTGCGTTGTTCCCCGTCCCAGCATGCATTGCAGTCATGAAAAGCCACCAGGTTGAGCCCTGTGAAATCATCACGCTCCTGAGGCATACCAACCCTATTTCCATCATGGTTAGGTCCTTCATTTATAAATGATATTTTTTTTTCTCTTTTTTGCATAAAACATGCTCATATCTCATCAGTTTCGTTCATCCCCCGAGGTGTTATAATCCTGGAACCATAACACTAATCCTCACTGATTTTGGCATTTTTTTCTTGGCGAGTATGTACGTGTGTAGCATTCACTTACATGTAAATACTGCATGTATATATATACATATTACACGATGCCTTATGACAAATACTACCATTAATGCCAGTCATATTGGGTCTAAAGCACCAGAGCTGGTGAATAATGTACATATACGTTCCTAACATTGTAACTAGTCGGCCTATGATAATCGTTGTTATATGAGATGCAATACAAATACAAAACGGTGTTCATATCAGACAGAACACTCAAAGTATTTATTTTCTCTCTTCTTGATGGGTTTGAAATGGACGATGTGAAACAGTTCAAGATGACGTTTTGTCATCTGTAATGGAGGCATCAATTTCGAGCATAACGATTCACATTTCATGGGTTGTTAGCTGAGCACACAAGGGAAGGGTCAAATTTCAGGGGTAGAGTAAGTGGGCAAAGTATAATATGAATATACCTCTATGTGACATATGGAGTTCATAACGATAATTTGAGACATGAAAGATATCTGGTTTGTCTGTGAGAAACTGGCAAGAGGTCACGGCAAGAAAAGGACCCCACTATAAGGTCCCAGAGCGACGCTTGTGATCTCTTCTGTGGACTTCACTACCTTATCTAGGTAGCAGATAAGATAGGTTATAGTATATCTTCATTTTAGCAGGCTGTATCTACAAGAGACATAGCTACACAGTCTCAACACGACAAGGAGATACCCTACACCCTACACCCAGCATTAAGCCTGGACACTTTCACAAAGAAGCCCACATGGTGGCTTGCCGCGGGGGGAGATTTTGGAGTATAAACTATGACATTCACCTGGCAAAGGTCCCTCTTTGAGAAGTTGGGCATTTCAAGTCCCTCCCCAGCTTGATGTAAACCCTGGCCGTCTATGTGGGCTATGTCTGGGGCAGAGTACATGTAAACACCAACACACACACACACATACACCCAGCCTGTATCTGGAGAATGGAACTCCTGTGCCAAGATCTAAGCTTTAGGCCGCCCAGGAATGTACTGCAAGAGGCTCCTGTCAGAAAGCTAGGATCATGCCGACATCTTTGTTTGGAAACCTGTTTCAAAGAAGTGCTGGGTAGGATCAACAGGTCTGTGTGAGATTCTTTCAATGTGAGGGCGATGCTCATTTTTTGCAAATACCGACTAGGGGGCGCTGCTGGGAGACCACGCCAGTGAGTGCGCCCGGCTGACCGCCCGGTTGGAAAGGTCAAGCTTTTGTGTCCACCTGCACCAACACACACTTGGGGAAGTATATATTTGTCCAAATGCCCCCACACCGGACCTTGTAGGCCTCCAATCCTTAAGTCAACACAAACAACCTGTGAATAAACACAGCGCAGTACTCTCCTTGTCCATTTCATGGGCGGATCGGTTTCATTGAGTACTTTCTAATGAGCATCATATCTCACTTGATGGAGCAATGACACTCGTCAAGTCCACAACATTTATATACATTCCCAGCACTGATATTATCACGAACAATAACGTCTGCTGGGGCCGCATATGCAAGAAACAATGTGTTGTTTCCACACAGAAACCTGAACTCACATTTCCACCAACGTATAAATATTCACTCAGGTAATAATAGGTCAACATACTTCTAATCTTCATGTATTTTTAGAATAATAATCCTCCTCTGATTCGTATCTCATCTGACCTCACAGAATCAGGGAATTCTCATCAATTAATCAATTAAGATATTAATTTATTAATAAAAATCTGCATTTAGTCCTCCACTGGGACGCTATTGCCAGGGTGCCGATGGGGGCTGTTTTACCACTGAATTTTCCAACACAAGGACAATATTGAACCTGAGATGGGAGACCTATTTATTCTGTGAAACAGCGCAGGATAAGGGACCTGAGTTTGTTTTCCCTTCTCCCCTGTCCTAAACCCCCTAGGGTCGGCTAAAACGTTAGCTCCCGGATGAATGGAGCTAAATCCCTAACTGTATAACACAATGGAGAGCGCCTGAGGCGGAATTCGCATTACTTCTTAAATTCATTTGACTAAGCATCTGATAACAATTGAGGCTCACTGGCCGCTATTATAGAATTACAAACCCCGCATAATCAACGTGGGATACGTTTCACTCTGGAGTTTCTGCCAGAAAAGTCCTGATTTTTATCGATCCTTAATACTCTATTTTCACACGATATGACACTGCATGTTTGAATATGAGGGACATGATTATGCAATAAATCAATTTTGTCCACAACCGGTTGACTTCTGCTGTAACCTTACTCTGACACTGACGCCATTACCAACAGACTCTTACCCTTAGCTTAATATCAACCCTTACCAAAACAATATCCTTTATATTTTGATTGAGAAATGAAAACAGAAGAAGTGATCTGAGAAATATGTGCAGTTGTAATGTTATATTTTCATGTTATGTGTGGATTATTGAAAATATTAGCTTAAAGACCGATGAATGTGCAACTTCAACCATATTGATTATTCAGGCCGATAAAAATCTAAATGTTCAACATTTTGGATTTCACCAAAACCTTTATATTTCCATCCATGGATTTTTCTTTTTTTCTTTATATTCTAGATAAACATTCTTAATAAGCTAAAGTGGGTATAGTTGAAATTGAAAGTGTTTTTCTTAAATAAAAAGAATAACAATAGTATGAAAATGTTTGTGATGTGCCAGAATGAACAAAAACTAAACATTCCTGTTTTTTGTCTCACATTTAGACATTTCACGTTGTGTTGATATCATGAAATAGGACACCAAATGTTAATGTGCACAATAAAACCATGCAAAAGACAATATAGGGTGACCTAAAAGGTGTCTTTTGAAGAAGAGCTCCTATTTGGACACCCTGTATTGAGAGAGGTTGTGGATTGCCGATCCCCAATATTAAAGAGGGACACAAAGGGGTTGGGGGATTTTTATTTATTTAAATCTTTTCTGTGCAATCCCAGAATCCCTCTGTGGCAAAATCTGTTATGATCGATTTAAAGGGTGGTTGTAAGGGTTGTAACAAAATCAGAATAATGGATAATTTGGAATCATAGAAATTAGCTGAAATCTCAAGATATATTTGAAATTTACATAAATCGCTTCGTATTTCTTTGCTTGATAACTATTGCCACAATCAAAGGATACTTTTCAATTATGCAATTTTAAAATGTTTTATTTTTCTCTTTGGTCTATAGTTTTTGAAATTGGATATTTCTATTGGAGTATTTCCTCATAATATAATGGACGTGGCTGAGAGAGGGATTGGAAATAGGCAGGACTTCACAAAATGATGTCTATTGCACTATAACTAAAATCAAAACCAAAGCCAGTCTTTTGTCACGGTTCTTTAAATATAATACTATATATATATATTGTATAAATCTAAAAAAAATTAAGAATATAGTCTGTCCTTTTTTGTTTGTTTTAAGGTGACTGTACAGAAACTGATATCATGGTTGTAGTATGTGGAGGGGGCCGGAATAAAACAGATTTTACCGTGTGTTTTGGCTTTGGGGTTGGCAATGTATTCACACAAAGTGAGGAGCCTGCACTTCTAAGCGAAGACTACCGCATCATCCTCTTCCTCGGAGGAGGGCGGATGGGACGTGAAGCTGCTCACCAGTTGTTGGAAGGGTGGTTGATCTAATTCGCTCTGCATGGCGAACTCGCTGAGGGCCTTCCAGGGCGGTTGGTATTGCTGCACCTCCACCGGGTTCGGCTGCAGGTTTGACTCGTGCCGGACTGGGCTCGACGCTACCATCGGGACTCCCTGAAGCGGCCGCTGAAGTCCACCGTTCTGAGAGACAAAAATAAATATAAAAATTATCTTTATGATTTCTACCCTTCTACAAAATATTATAGATACGTTAAATTAGTGTTATGATTTGAACCCTGATACAATTTTTTTTAAATAAATAGAATCAGCTTTATGATTTCAACTAGCAGTATGCATTATATTCTAGTAAAACAAATTGCTTGCTCATCATTCTAATTGTTTTTTTTAAATTATTTTTTAAAGTTTAATTAATAAATGAACATAAATAGCGAAGAAAACAACAGGAAGGAAACCAAAGCACAATTGTGAAGATGAAAGAAAAACTGACAATTACTTCTTATCTATGTCATTATATGATTGATTAAAGTTTACAAATATGCTAAATGTCAGATGAAAGTGGACTAGTGGCTACAACTTGTTTAATGTGTGTCTCCGCCTATCATCTCTGAGGTGAGCTTTTAAGAACCCGAGTCTTAGCTGTGTATATTGCAATATGCTGATGATGACACAGGCCTTATTAATACACATCACGTTTTGGTAGAAGGAATGTGGGTTTTTGCCATTTACACCTTAATGGATGAAGTCAGGATGATAATGAAATCTAGTAGATCTATATTGGTTGATATGAACTTAGCTGTACACAAAAAATTGGACACAGCACAACAAGTGAACGTGCGCCTGGCACTGGGTATATTGTTCATCTCACAATGGGTGCAGACAACAAATGCGCGTGCGTGCTGTAGCATCGCACGTGTAACCATGGACACGGTGCTGAGGAAATGGACAACCCAGAGACTGGTCACTATGGTGACACGCGAGCCGTGTCGTGCCCAGCATCAGTTCACTGAGGTGTGACGCACACCTGCGGTGGTAGCGTATACACAATGATAGGCGCACCTGTCTACTGTGAACCTCAGCCACAGAATCAACGCCAAGCAAAACCAACTCCCTCAACCTGGTAGCTAAAAAAATAAATACTCATCGTGCCAGTTTCCAGTTAATTTCTACCACACTATATATAGGTGTAGGTGCAGAAAAATGCAGTCTTTTGCAGTAAGAAGGAGGTGCAAGTCCCTTTGTGCAGCTCAGAACAATGGCGACATGTAAAGCGTGTAAGTTTCCATACACGTGGAAACATTTTGCCAGTTTCTGCCAGACTCTGGCTTGAATCAAGAGTGGATGAAAGGCAGAATATTATATATCTTACTGTAATAATCTCAGAATCGTCATATCCGTCCATGGATGGGTCATACTCATACGGGTACCTGGGTCCCTGTACACGATTTCCAAACTCGTCTACCTAAAGTTACAAAAGCAAAGGGGACCACTGTTATTAATACAATTTCAAACATCTTGTCATTTGTGTTAGTAATTTGTGTTCTTTTGTCTTTTGCAGTGTGTTAGTACAACAAATTTGGATCACGTGGTTTGCAATAGAACATATGGAAAACAACATTAGCATTAGCAGGTGCACGGGCTAGAACGTCTAATCTTTTTTAACTATATGTTTCGACTTCATTTCCTCATGTCACTTTCACAATCTGACATCATTGAACTTGACACTACTTTGATAGGGCAACTGACTATTTAACAGAAACCATAATAAAAGTCGACCCGAATAGCTCTAATCTGACGGCAAAACTGTATTCAAGCATAAAGATACTGTCCATAGGGCAAAGCAAACAGAAGCCCCGTCCAATAATGTAACTTTACATAACTGGACAAAATCCACAATGAAAACAGTCAAGCCCTTTCGTGCAGACCTGTTTCTGTTTACACGAACGTAGGTCACTTTTAGCCTAAGCTGTCAATGAATTCATTCAAGATGGCGAGTTAATTTCAGCGAGGCTTATCTGCCATGGTAGAGTCCCGCTGGAGTTTAGCCACCTTCGCTCACCCCGTGATCATTATCTCACACGCAGTTGCGTGTTAATTTCTGAAATCCACAAGATCATGTCTCAATTTGATTTCATGCAATTCAATGTTAAATTATTTCTCACTTTGATTATCTCATAAATGACCATATAACCGCCTCAGATTTCAGGTGTTATTGCTTTCAGTGACTTATGACACGACTACCTTACAGCCATGTTGTCTTATTAGAATGTTCATATTTCATATTACAGTGAAATATGACCGCGAGAGGTAGGATTTATGGATTCTCAAGTCACGGCGGTGACATTGCAATCAGCTGTGATGCTGCGCGGTGAAACATGCCAACTTTTTGTCGATTTCCTTATCCCCCATTGTGCGATCAATATGATTGATTTTGAACTGTGGTAAGAATATGGATTTGGCTGCGGTTGAGGGGGGCTTAATAACGGGCCCTGGTGTGCCAGACAGGAGCAGACCTCACTGATTCTATCGTCCAAACGCCAACCTGCACTGGCCTCCAGAATGTATATATTATATCTCTGCTATTTCTAGAAATGCCCACTTCCTATATGTGAAGTTCAGAAAAAATAATATATTAAAGTCACATATAGATAAAGATTGAGAAAAAGTTTAAATCTGGCATCCAACTCACCCTTATAGCGTAATATTCACATTCCCCTTATTGTGTAACATTCAACATGCCCATTTTCAGTGACAAATGTGTTGACCTTTAACTGTATTCCTCGGCATTGAATATCAAAATAAATGACCCAAATTTGATAAATTTATAATTAAGGATTTGATATTGCCTTTTCAATTAAACTCAATATTATACGCCTTAATAATATTGTATTTTAATGGCGAGTTGCCATCGGTTCGATATGAATCGAGATACATCTATATATTATGCCTGGCTACAAATCTATGTCATCCTATCGCGAGTTTGTCCGGTTCAGTGTATGTCCACATATGGAACTATGACCAATCTATGTAAGCCAAGCTTCTGAGAACCAATTTTGCCTGCATTTGGCCTCATAACATGCGCTGCAGTTGGCTGCCAAGTACGGTGTCAGTTTCACATGCAATGTCCACATCGTCGATTTCTCAGAGGAGAAATTCACATTTCCAGTCTTCCCCATACATGAATAAATACACATATGTTTATGTATCGCTGTCGCCACGTATTCCCTTAAGTGAATTTAACCACTTTGTATTGGAGTGGCATTAATATTCTAGAGATGTGGTTGTGTAGATAGATATACGTTGAAGACTGGGATACATTAATGATATCAATCAGCTAAATAGCATCAACAGTGTATATACATATCTTAACTAGCACAAGGCAAAGCAACCAAGCAAAGCGGACTGAACTCTGAAAATGCTAATTACAATGTGTTTTGGTGGTGATAGTATTCTCAAGTATGTTTCCTGCACTGTTGACAGTGTTCTTATATCTGATAACTAGGGCGCAATCTTCCCTGTGTTATCTAACAAAGGGCTAATCATGGTCAAGAGTTTGTGTTTGGTAGAGGTTTGCTTGACTCCCTATCTGATTTCTGCACTTTTGAACTTTTGCTTAAGTTATCAATTAAAGATGGAGATTTCATTCAATACTAGTGAGTTATCAAATCATGTCATGAAGAAATTGAAATTGTTTTTGGGACATTTTGTGGTTGAATATTCACATATTTAGCCACAATTCACGGTCTCAGTCTCAGGTGATAGGTAAACATGTAAAGTTTACCACCCTGAGCAAAGTGACATCATGGCTTATCTTGCACAACTGAAACCCACCCATTGAGGCTGTAACAGGGTGTTTTATTTCTTTGGGTTTGTTGGGTGAGAATTTTGCCACCACTGGTCAGTGTGGTGAGAGGGGTGAAAAGTGGGGGTGACACAGACCCAAAAGTGACATTAGGCTTCAAGGTGAATGCGAGGCGAGGCCTCCTGTGGTATATGGTGACATGTAGGGGACACATTACATAATCACCATCACACCTGAGTGAAACAGACCGCTGATATTGACACACTGAGCTTGACCTACTGCAAGAACAATACCAATGACTCCTCTCCATACTAGATTTGCTGGAGACAAGGTGATTAATATTGGAATTGAATCAATATAAACACTGTAACCTTGAACATCTCAAATAAGATCAAATCAATCATATATATGTGAGGATTTCTATGTTAATCACAAGATGAGCGTTTACTATTAAGGTGAACTTAGGCAGACAGACATGTGATCTCACCCTTGTGACCCCTAGGTACTGAAGATTAGAAGCCACACAAGGAGTAAAGATATGAAAGGCAATGTAGAGTGTACCCAGGTGACCCAGCTGAGATGTGCTGTTGGTCATGCTGCATGTGTTCAGCCTGGGAAACTGACAGAGAGGTCTGCCAAGCACAGGTCCCAAGGGGTGGTGCAGGTCGTAATGGAAACATACAGCGGCACGAAATCAAAACCTCAATGTGAAACTGATGAACTGAAGGAGTGATGGAATCAACGCCATTCACATTACCTAAAGTGAGTTGTTGAAATAGCCCCAATGTCAAGAAATCACCTCACTAAAATGCTTAGAAGCTATGCCAACTAAACCAGGAGCCTAACAAAAAGGTCCTGTCTCAAAATAAGCCGACCATGTATGTGATGGAAGTTGACTTGAAGCAAGCACGTTCAAACAGTTTAAATTATTCAGTGATATAATATGAATTTGTTATGTGGGATCCAATATCTATTGACCCGTTTATCATCACCTGAATTATAAATATATGTGATATGCCAATAAATGTTAATTGGAAATGAATGAGTCTAAGCCGAGGATAGCACCATACATGTTGTCACTTTGTAAACATTTCAATATCCAGTGATATGACACGCTATTTTATGAAAGTATTCCTGTCATAATTGTGCAAATGACACCTAGTGTACTGAACTGTAATGCCAAAAATGTATGATCTATGTGAAAGAGAAATGCTAATGTAAAACGTAACAATTGTTTTCTCTTGGTAACTGTTGCTACTTAAGCAATGTGTATGTTGTGTATGACATTTGCCTGGATATCTACATCACCAGACAGACACATTTCTCTCCAGAATATCAGAGCTTGGCAGTGTGTATTTCAACCTTTGGGCTCTGTTGTGTTTGTTTCAATCAAAGCAAAGCCCTCATTTTCTTTCATTAAGACATAAGCTCCCTATTTTGGATCAAAGCCTAAATGTCTGATTATTAATCAATGGCAAACTTTGTTTGCATGACCCTGTAAATGCTGCTTGTCGATTTCTGTCTCCACAACACTTTCTGTGAAGATTACTGACACACTTTAACGGTTTAAATCCCAACTCCTTGCCATTCATGTAGTAGTTCATTCATTTCCACAGTGTGCACGGCACAGGAAGTCACTTTCATTGCTGAACGAGTTAGATAAGTCTATGCAAATGGAGAATGAATTAGTGTTTGCCAGTAAAACACAGCAGAGGGGAGGCTTTCCCTACACCATCAGCTGTTCGTGTTAATACCACCAGATTAAGGACTCACTATCAGACTAGCTAGGTAAATATTTTATTTCCTTAAGAGACGGATTCTAGACTGTAGAATGCCCATGCAATGTGGATTTCAAACTCTAAATTCTTAACATCTAAAAGGTTTACGGTTTGTAATACAACTTTTAAAGTATATCCAATGAAATAAACTAGAGGTTCTGGCATAAGGTATTAAATAAATATTAAAGAAAATACATTGTGGCATTACGTAAAGAGGGTCAGATATATAGCAGTTGTAAGGTTACATTAGGGTTTGGTAGTAAGGTAGTATATAGCAGTAGCAAGGTTACATTAGGGTTTGGGGTTTTTGGCTACTCAGTGGCATTAGTACTGCAAACTCATTTATGAGAAAGGTGAATGCTTAATTAATTAATGATGTTCGCCTTATGAGTCTATTGAATGGAGCCATTCGGTTCAAACCAACAATTGATCTTGACTTTGTCAGTATATTCGGAAAACCTACAGGGTTTGTCCTAAACATTGCATATCATAACAAAACAATTTATGTTTTTTGCATTTGTAAGGCTCCGGTAAAAGCAGTCACGATTTAAGGAAACAATTTTTGCTTAATAAATGAATGTCCCTCGATGTACTGAAATTGCCACAAAATGGAGGGTATCAATTTCATATGGAAACAGCATATGGTGAGATGGACAGGAGGGTGTTTGAATTTGTGATAACTTGAGTGAAAAAGGTTGAAGAAGTGTTTATTCGCCTTAGTTGGGCACCCCATGTGAAGTGGGTGTTGGGACAGTGAGAAGTTATGTTAGCAAATTGTCATGTTTGGAGTGCATGAGCCGATGTGAAGGTTACCAGTGTCTGCTAGCTCCATACCCACAGCGCAGACTTTGTCGTCGTCAGCCCTGCGTGGACAAGGAAACATACAAACACATGTATTGGAATAGACATATGTAAACATTGTCCATTTCTAAGCTTCACTCTCAGCACATACACTGTACAAAGCCTTCCCTGACAAACTTGGCGAAATACAAGCCATGATTATTTGACGATTTGGGCTGTGTAGATTTGGATGTTGGGTTACACGAAGACCTTTACAAGTAATGCGTTTCACCTCGTGGCTTTCTAACACCTTGTCCCAACAGTTTGTGTACTTGCAGTTATGATATACCACTACAACTTGTTGATTCCTCTCAGTCAAGACCTCTTGTAAGTTACTCTACAAGGAGTTCTGCATGTCTATACTTTTCTACAAACCTCACTATACTTATTCAACACATTTCCATATCTGCTCTGCCTTTTTCAACCACATGTAGATTAATACTGGGTTGAAAAATAAACAGAAAAAGAAATGAACCATATCACCTGTGAGAGATTGGACTGCGGCCAAGATATGATTACAGCATGGTGGTCCAAGAGTTAAACAAAATGCTTTGGCGGACCAGTAGCAAAGCCAGCCTGGCTGAATATGAATGCTCTGCTCATTTGTGATGGTAATCCCATGGTGCTACAGTATCTTGCCTTATAGAAACCTAATCACGGTCTTCACTGAACAATGCTGGCCGTCTTATTCCACTGTGCAACCATAAGCAGACAGGATATGAGTACAATTTCAAAACAAAAAGACTACAATCTTCTTAAATCTTTTCTGCTTTCCCCTCTTTTCATGGGAGCCCAGAGGCTTAGGAAATTAAAAACTAATACACCACGTGTCTGTAATGCACTTTTATCAGGCAGTTTGTGAATAGGTGTTTAGATGAGTTCTACCGATAAGAGATGAGAGAGGCAGATATCATATAAAAGCTACAGAGATGCCAATAAGATTCCAATAAGATTCCATATCTAGCTGCTCTCCCTGTATCAGTGCATTTAACTTGTCTGGCTGCCCATAATGGCTGCATAATTTGGGGTTGGCAGAACCCACTAATGCCCCCGACCCATTGTCTGTAACATAATGATTACCCACAAAAAGGTAAGTCTTATTATCCAGCCGGCATCCCAAAGGCCTTTCTCCTCTCAATGGGCTCAGGGTCAATTTCTTGAAACCCATATTATGATATTATATCCAGACTCCAAGTAAATAAAGAATTTTATAAAGCAACAATCCACATAAAAGGTAATGAGGCATTTTTCTTGCCCTTGTGGTATTATTATATAGAAAGGTCTTAACAATGTATTGTCAAATATAAGGAAAAGGAGTTCTAGTGTTGCTTTCTTTTGATTCTACCAGAAATTCAATTGAAAGGGAAACAAAGGAATGTATAATCTCTCTAAAGAACTATTTCGTATTTTCCTGCATGTTATCATGCAAAACTTTCAGATTTCTAAGGTGAAGGTAAAGATGACCAGACAGGTATGTCCCCCCCTGGAGTTAGTGTGGGAATAGAAACCCTGGGTGTTGTATATTTCACCAAAGCAACTATGAAGATGTCACGGAAAACATTGACAACCTGGGTGGAAATCGCACCTTGGCGGTAGAGATCAAAGAGAAGTAAATGAGTGATTCTCAGAGGAAACTCACATAGAAAATGGACATCTAGGAGACAGTCAGAAACAATGTGACCTGTCATCACTCATTATTTGCTGGTAAAATATGTAATAAAGGAAGCTTTTTTGACGTAATCCGAGCCGGAGCCACGCCCCTCTGTGTGTACCTGAGGTGTGTTATGCAGTCTCCCTTACTGGACTACCTTCCTCTTGACTGCCAGCCATACAGGTGAACATCAAAGGACCCACCGACACCCCTACCAACCACCTCACAATTCCTACAAAGACCTCATATAAAGACCTTACGTACCAGTAAATTGGGTTAGTGATTTAGCAGCTGATTTGCCACTCAGTACATTTCATAAAATCTTATTTCTTTTCCTAAGACTGCACTCCAAATCGCATTTGAGGTGAAACCAACCAGTCAATCTTGTTGAGAGCAAATAAATTGGATTACTGGAAAATAAACATAACACACTACGGTACCTTTATGGACCTACCAACTTTTTATCTCATTTTACATTCACAAATCAATGTCAACAGATAAACTAAAAATAAACATTTTTCATGTTGAGATTCCTACCGGATAAAATCAATATATAATTACAATGAGATATGCTATATTATAAATCAATAATTGATTGATAATGATATATTACCCTACTGGCCAAATTATTGGACACATTTCTTTGATTTCAGTACAAATAGATCAACATTAAAAAATGCTGAAAGGAATAAATGCCAATTTGCCTGTTATACTTAATCTAGTTATTAGTCTATCTTGAAACACAAACAATGTTGACCAATGCTCTTCACCGATAATAAATGAAGAGAGAAAAAAAGAAAACAATTATGTTTATGTAAAACTCCCAGAGATTTACAGAGAGTGAATAGGCCATAATTTCTCTGTCATTCTTGCACATGGTGCGAGTTTTCCGAGTGTAACTGATACTGTCCATGGGATATGGAACCCATCACTTTGAAGGACCCGCCGAAATATACAAGCGCCGTGCAAGGCGCCAGACGCGCGTTTTCTGGGCTTGTTGTAATGTCGGACACCGCCAGAGCGTCGTGTCTTCCCGGCGGAATATACACAAGACCTGATTAACCTCAGGTGAGTTGTAAAAAAAGTCATAATATTGTGGAAAGGCAATCTATCATGGCCATCGCGTCACCTATGGCAATCTGCTAAAAAGACTATCTATCTGTCTATCTATCTATATTTTATGCATGACTCTAATAGAACTACCCTAGATATATTAGCACACATTCCTGATACGTTGTGATATTTTTTTGTGGTCTTAGTGTTTATTATAAGATATGAGAATGTGAGTTGGGAAGGTGTGAGGGTCAGGTGGCGGTGGTACGCGGGGACAGCACCCGGGTCTGGTTCAGTCTCCTCCCGGCCACAGACACATGCCACGGGGAAGCATTTCATGTGCTGAACCCACACAAAAGTACGCTCCAAATAAGACCAATCCACGCAGAAAATCAGCTCAAATTAAAGCTGGCCGAGCATGTGTGTTGATCCCCGATGACTGAATTAGCTATATGGCACTGTGCCTGCATTCCGGTCTCGGATCCCGGCCTCTGTGTAAGCCCACCCTGCAAAATACGTCTTCCTATTATGGTCCCCCCTTTCCAATGCCATCACCGCATCCGCCATGCTTTTGACAAGTCTGGGATTTCAGATTCTGGTACTATTATTTCAGAGAAGGTCTTTCATCTTGTTCCATATGGTAAGGAAGCGGTAGTATGCCACTTTCTCGAAGCCCATGGTTGACTTCAGAGTCACTAAACGCACTAAAATACCATGTAGATTTCACCGATGAGCCTATCACAGACCACCAAGGTACCTTGCGGAAACTGACAAAGACACAGATTCCATGTAATTATGCTCATTTCAGTGTGTCGATTTCCTCCAAGTCAAGAAATCTACCTCTATAGAAATGGAACGTACCGAAGTCTTGATGTTTCTCGCTGAGTAAAATGCCTATCTCTCGGGAAAGTGCATTTCCCTAGCAGTGAAATTAACTCTGTGTCGGGGCCGTTGGTTGAGGCGAATCGTCTTCCCGGGAACTAAGCGTCTAATTGGTGAAAATTACCTAGAAATTGCTGTGGCCAAATTCTGCAGCTAAAAGTGTCAAAATTGCAGGAAATGGTTACAGCTGCAAAGTGCAGTCATAGCGAACCGTCGGTAATTAAAAAGAGACGCCTATTAATTTAAGATTACTGAAAGATGGGATCATTTCACACCCACGATGCGCCTTGCTTAGTACAGCAAAGAATCCAGAAAGAAGTTCTCACTTCTACTTTTGCACAGCTCAAAACCTGGGCACAGCCTTTTCTGTATTGAGCGAATTCCTATGTAATTGGCCAAGCAGGGAAAAACCATCTCCAAATGATGAAATCATCACATAATTGCTACAATAATTATGTGAAAATGATGGGGTTAATTCACTCCACCGTAGCTTCTTTCAGCACTAATAAATTCTGAGGCTGCAGAAATCTCATCAACCTCTCGCCGCTCCACTCACCAGCGCAAATACGTGTTCATACCAGTCTGACCCGCACGTGCAGAGTGTTTGCAATTGACATCAGAAACCTACACAGACAAATAAGAAACCAACAACCTCCTACAGAATCTAAAAACCCTTTATCAATTTCGCCATTCATTACACCGCTATTCTTTATCTGAAAAAAACGTCTGTACTAAGCTCAAAACAAGATGAAATTTCGCCAATTAGCAATTGATCACAGCAACACATTTCTCAATTGGAAACTATTTTGGACTGTGAAATGGCAAGCCCTGTATAAGATACGTGAACATGTGTACGTTGTTAGATATCACAGAGCAATATTGTAGCTTGATATCTTATTGTTGACTCCAACTCTCCAGAGATTGGGCTCGGTCCGCGGCCGCGCAGGTGCGTCTTGTGACGGCAGCGTGTTTTAAAGCCTACACACCATTGAGAACTGGCCGGGAAATAAGATTTGTTGCCAATTTCATCCTGGCATGGAAGTCTGTTGAACAAAATTAGACATACTTGCCGAGGGTCAGTAGCCAACACTGAGCGTAACTTTATCAACACACAATGAAAGAACCCAGTCAATTATTAATGCGCCTTCAATGAAGCGCGGTTAAGACTCGGAAAAAGCATTTCTAGTGTATGATAATTTGAACTTCACAGAAGTGGAGATACCGGGCTCCTTGGCTGGAACCTTGATTGGCGAAATCAAATCAGACACAACCTTTCTCTACATGTAGCATGTATATTTCATTAGGGATGAAAGTTCACCAGTTTTGGCCAAGGTCTCTGACCAGGCTGTACTGAACTATGGTCTGGGGGAAGCGGGAAAGTAAATAGTGTCGACTTGGATGTTTGACTTTGATCAGATTGCACATTGGCACGATATGGACCCTCATTTCTGGTGCTGGAATCTGCTATCCTTCCAGACCTGTTTGTTTAAGAAAACGTAAGACCCAGGAGACTGCTTCTTGGTATGTTTCAGCATGTAATATACTATCTTCAACTCATTGACCTTCCAGACCCGTAATCTACCTTGTTAAGATAATGACGATCATCATGCTATGGTCTACAACATATCTCATAGATTTTGGCATATCAAAAAACTCCCTCTGCAATTCTAAATTGTCTATAATTCCCTGCAGGATCTGAACTTCTTGTGATATCCTTTAATCATTTAATCCTTTATATATATATATATATATATATATATATATATATATATATATATATATATATATATATATATATATATATATATATATATATATATATATATATATATATTCTGCAGATTCTGCAGATTAGTTAATAATAACTTAATATAATGTATGAAAATGTAAAACCAATCAATACAAAGGGATAAAACCAATATAAAGTGAAACCCAAACGAGAGTGAATAAAAAAGTTCTGAGAAGACTTACCTTTTCTTGGTTTTGTTGATTCTGTTGCATCTGTTTCATGTATATACTCCTCTTCTTGTCCTTACATCTCTTATTTTGGAACCACACTCGTATGACACGAGGCGAGAGTTGTGTCATTTCCACAAGTTGTTCCTTCATGAGGGCGTCGGGCCTGGGGTTGGCGGAGTAACACGTTCGCAGCGTGTGTAATTGTTTCTCGTTGAGCACCGTCCTTACCCGGGTGGGCTTGTGCTCGGCGGATTTATGGACGTGTCCCCCTCGGCCGCGACCATGCCCTGCTGGACCGCAAATGAACATGAAAGATAAGAACAAGCAATATATGAGTCAAATATACAAATTATTCTATCCGATCCTGCAAACAGGCATTGTATTGTATGTACATATTGATAACGACTAATAAATGATAGTGATATTTTTTCCAAGAATGAGATCGGATTAAATTTATTAAGTTTTTTTTTTTAAAGTTTCATATTGCTTGATTCATTTACTATGCATAGTAAAGATTGCACTGAAGAAAAAAACTGGCAATTTTTTAATGGAAATGTGAAGATTACAAACAAAACATTTGAAACTTTCAATAAATGCTAGTTTGAATGTTGATGTATTTGTTTATACTGTTAGATCTACTGTTACTGTGTTATCAGCATTGAACCACAGCGCTGTACCACGGCCATTGAACTCGGACTGAGTGACACGCCAGAGAGTTGCATCATCAACGCTCTCCGTATTTGAGGACAAACATAGATTTACTTGTGTTTGGGGGTTGAACTGGGTCACCGGGGTTTGTGGTTTTCTTTTGGAATGAGGGATTTATTTCTCTATTTTGGTATAGTTATGTAATCTGTAAACATCTATTCTGACCTGCATATACTTATACAAGGAAACCCAACAAGGCTTCCAGACAAACCGATCTTCATTTGCATTTACCTAATGTTTCATCATTTTTATTTGTCCGCGCTGACGTGCCTAACCATGTACATTTCTATGAGTGAAATCCGACACAACCTTGAAATAATTCGCACATCTTCCCCTGTGCCTCATGCTAGGCTGTTAATTTCGCCACTCCTAATCATGTCCAATTTCTGCCTATCTCAGAAACACTTCTCTCGCTTTTTTTAAGCTGCACGTTTTTCGGATGTGGACAGATTAGTTAGCGCACGAGAGCTGCTCTATTAGTTGGTTTAGTGGACCCAGTTCTTGATAATCAAATTTGCAAACTATTCTTATTAAGGCCGCATAATTCGCCACCGCGTGTGGGGGGTTTATTTCTTTGGGTTCTGCTGAGTTTTACGGGTATTGTGTGCAGTCACACAGTCCGGACAAATTCTTGTCCCCATCACGGCCCAACCACAAAAGCATGGAAGCATCTTTTAATTAATAGTCCAGCATTTCCATAGACATCATATTTAATCAATCAACAAAAAACTCACGCACAGTCACAGTTAAACAATCTGTGCCGGTTACTATCACTGAGTGGGGAATAACAAAGCATGAATACATTTGCTCTTGCACATTTTATTGGAGGTTTAGTTTATGGCGTTTGCTTATGTTTTGTTTAAGGTGATGAAGAGTGATGAAATCTCAGTGATAAAATCAACATGCCTCGTGATTATTTGGTCAATGAGTAGAAATTGGACCCCAATTAGATGAAACTCACAGGACCTGTGTATCTTTTTGCTGTGCAATGTGAATATATATTTCTGTTATTTAATTATTCATATATTGATATGAACAGCCAAATTATAAAATTTTAATACTTTTATTTGCCTTTATTTTATAGATATAAGATTTATCTATTGAAAATAACCTAATTTGGTGATTTATATCAAAAATCTATATGCTAGTATTTACTTGGCAAAGCCATTAAACATCCTTTACCCTCTTTTCATATGAATTTGGCTAATATATATATATATATATATTTATTTTGAAGGAACTAACTCTATAGAACCAGATGTACAAAACCTCTGATAGAAGTGACTGTCAGGCGATAAACAGCAAAGCCCAGACACACAAGGAAAGACAGGTTCTCTCTCTACTAGCATATGACTGAGTGGAGAGGGGGAGGGGGTACTTGAGTATGTCTACTCCCTTCTCAACCCCGTACACTTCCCCCATCACAGCTGGGTTGGCTCCACCACCCCCGTCCTCACCGCCACAAACATGTCTCCCCCTACCACACCACCAGGGCTGGCCTGCCGCTCACATCCCGGACTACCCTCACTTTGCCGCAAACTTGCTTTTTTTGCACCCTGCTGACATTCATCATTCCTTTTAACATGTGCTTAGAAAAATAATCTTTCCAAATTCATACAATATATATTAGAATATATATTGGTAATGTATATATAAATATATAGATATATATCTGTATATATTTACATATATGCTGTTTGACCTGTACTGGTGTGTATAATTGAACCCTTGTTATAGGTTGTGTGCATCATATTGGTGATACAAAAGAAAGGGTTCTGGTGGTACCCTGCACCCTCTTAAAGGAGCAGCCCCCGCTACTGGGAGGGAAGGTTCCACGGCAGCAGCAGCATCTCTGCGCCCGGGAGTCCGGGAGTCCGGGAGCCCGGGAGGCGGGCAGCTGCTGCCAATGATGCATGGCCGGGGCTGGGGCTTATCTTATCGGCGGCAGTTCTGTCAGGTTGTTGTGGGGCCTGCAACAGAAGCCAGCGCCCAGGCCATCTGGACACTGTCTCCCCGGGCCGTGTACCTGCCACGGCCCTGACCTGCAGCCCTACCGCCGTCCCACCCGACCTCGCCCTCTTATCCAAACATTCCCAGATACTTGCAAAGTGTTGGACTAGTTGTGATCTCGGTGCAGGAATATAAACTGCACAACAAGGATGGTTTACAGATCACCGCTAGATCCCAGCTGGGTAACTTGTAAGCCCTGCAAGTCCCCCGTGTTCGCCAACATAACATCTCAATATGTTACCGTATCAACACAACTTACATCTCTCCACGTGCCCAACTTTAAATAAAAGTTTGCGAGGATTTCATCACCTAACAATTTTAGACACGTATAAAATAAGAAGAATACAAAAAAAGTACATACCTTTTGTGCCTGAGTTTAAACCTTTAATTTTAATATCGTCTTTTGTGTCCTCGTTGTTGTTGTTGTTATTATTGTTATTTTGAGCATTTATATTGTTATTGTTATTTTCTAAGTTTGTGTTTCCATTTGTTGGTTGAGCTCTTTCTACAACATCGTGATCTGCTTTGCAAAACAGACCGTCGTCCCGAAGAGCAAACTCATCCCCGGGTATCAACTGACGGCTACACGCTACGCATCGAAAACAGTCTATATGGTAAATTTTATTCCTTGCTCTCATCACAAAATCGCTTTTGCTAAAACCTCCACTGCACTTGGAACATTTTGACCCAAATAATCTGCAAAAAAAAAGAAGAAAAAGTTGAAAGTTACCTTTCATGCTACAGAGTCACAAAATAATAAATATTGAAAAATAAAAAAAAATCATTAAGTTTATTATTTATTCATAGGATTATTTCATGCCAAACATTTTCAGATTTGTTTAGATGGAAATCATTATTACATGTAGATCAATAGACTAATTAGCAATGAAAATGAGAGAATAAAAAGGTTTGGAATCAATGTTTGGGGAGACGGCTGTGTGCCAAAGGGGTGGCCCAAGTCGGGGTTAATAGGGGAGATGGAGTGTTCTATTGATTGTGGGGGATTGAAGGCAACATGAAACACGTTAATGAATTAAATATGTCCCATATTCAGCGTGATGTGAATGGACTCTTTAAGGCAGCGATGAAACTGACATGGAATTAGAGATGCAATTGACTTGGGGCAATATACAAGAAAATCTACAAAGTCATGTCAGTGACTTCAATAT
Organism: Amphiduros pacificus; assembly: GCA_949316495.1. Lineage (NCBI taxonomy): Eukaryota > Metazoa > Annelida > Polychaeta > Phyllodocida > Hesionidae > Amphiduros > Amphiduros pacificus. The sequence continues at coordinate 14,998,557 of OX439010.1, forward strand.
TTATCACGATAAAGTGAAATACCTTCAACTGAATCATTATGCACTGCGTGTGAGGGGAACGAACTGCTGGTATGGTTGGGTATTGTATTCAATGTCTAAAGATGAATAGGACATTTGGCTGAGTTTATTTAGTTCATAAATATAGGAAGGAATGAAAAAGACAATGTATAATGCCACACAGTTGAGACATATTTGCCACCAAAATTGCAATAAACAATGGAGAAATGAATGACTATAGTAATTTCAAGACCTCTGCAGTTAATATAAGGATGAGGACGGCAAATAAATAAGAGATATATGAACATAGAAATGTATCACACTCTGTAGGTTATAAGATCCAGGGTTTATTTATCACTGTGTGTATATTTCAGCCAGAGACTGATCAGCTGATGAGAGGCACAAGCAAGTGAAAGAAACCAGACTGGTTATGTATCCCTCTGGTAACTAGTGCAACCAGAATCTATTTCAGATTCGGCGCTCTGATCACCACAATCTGTGATATATTTCAAGGCGGCAATCAACACGTTGCTTGGACCCAGGCTATTTTATACGGAGATTGGCTCACATGCAATTAAGTAGAAAAGTAGTGATTCACAGAGGCTTGGATCTCATCATCTCCCGGCACTAATTATGATCTTTGTCAAGACAATAACCCAGCCCCGCAGGAAGTTTGCTAAATAATGTCACAGTGTGGACAACGCAGGCTGTGCGCTTAAAGGGATAGGTACGCAGGCACTTAATTATAGCCCCGGAGAAGGCCTTGGGTGGACTCTGAGGCCATGAAACAAATCCAACTCTGTGATACACGCTTCATAGAAAGAGATCACAGGTACACAATGGTAGACCATTGCAATGAAACTGACAACAGGTCACATGTGATTTGGACGAGATTATCAACTGATAAGACAGGTGTGGCATTCAGTGGCATCAGACTTGAACGGGGCTGTATGAACCAAACTGCCTGGCTACTTAAAATGACCTTTTCCCTCAACGGCGAGGACCTTATCTGAGGTCCTCTGTATTAATTAATCAAAGGACCTTGCTTCATTCATATAATAGAATAAATAATATACTTTCCACGTTTGTGACAGGACTGCACGGTGTTTTAACCTGACCCCGTTTCCTTTACATAGTTATCTTCACAAGTATGTGATATATCCTCCATAAGGATTGAGAACATATCGGCAAATATGATAAGTGTCTGAAAAATTATCGCCCAGTTTAAGATTAAGCTGTTTGAGCTGTGCTTATGGCCTATCAAGTGACCCCGAAGTGCTTCACAGACACGGCTATCGCGTGCCTCGTATCTGGGCCAGGAGATGGAGGTGCGGATTAAGCATCAAAAGGATCAAGTTGATGATGGATCAAAGGATTCTTACCTGACATAATCCCGCTTACAGTAGGTTTTCCCGTCCCGGACAAAGCATGTGCATGTCTCGTCGAGGTACTGGTTGCAGTCCGCACATTTGAGGCAAGAGGCGTGCCATTCTAAGTCCGGAGCCACCCTCAATATGTACTGGTCCTGAATCTGTCCTCCACACCCAACACACATGGAATTTCTCCTCGGTTTTTCTGCAATAAACACAAAAAAGTATTACATCTTAAACTGACCCCAAAAAACTTTTACTACTGCTGCTATTTTGGAATAGATCCGGGTTGTGTTTGCTAAGTGTAATAACATCATTCCATGAAACTGACATATGTCAGTGGTTTTTTAAAAGTAAATTTTAAAGCGAGATCCACAATGTTGTGTCCTTGTGTTATCTTCCAGGATCCCACATGTTTGTACAATAACAACACGCTTCCATGCGTTCCCTCTGCCACCACTCTGCCAACCTTCACTAATTCCAGTGATGAAAACAATGACAGAAAACGATGTAAATTTCCCTGCAGTTAAGCAACTTACTTTGCGGTACCGTCTCCGCGGCCATTTCTTCTGCCTTTGAAGGTGAAATTTTGGCGGTTTAGTGATTACCACAAAGTAAAGTGAGATAAGTTATCGGTAGAATATGCTCCGGTCTGGATCTGAGCGAGTCGTACACTGTACTGACGGCCGTCATGTGTAGTCACGGCATAACACTATAAATCCAGCCTCCCTCGGCCTCTCCCGCTCGCCGCCTCCTCATTGGTCGCTGCCTCATTAGCATAATCACGTGACTACTATTCACAAAGCAAATCGACATGCAGCTCTTGCCCAGTGGGAGACAACACACACCTCTCAAACACAAACCGGCAACCACACACTGTGAAATAGTACAGGCAAATTTAAAGCACCCACGAGGTTTTTGCCAAATAACTTCTAGGTTGTAAAGCTAACATTTTGCATACTCTCCCCTTGAATCAGGGATGTCACGTTGTTTGCCTTAAACAGAGAATACATCTAATGGAATCTTTGCTTACAGCGTTTTGTTCTCACTCATGAGTCCAAGCTTCCCGATCTGTGAGTTTATGTGCTGTAGATCAGTTAAGATTTGAGTGTAAACTGATTTAATCCCGAGAACGTGTGGGATGCTGATAAAGGGACAAGTGAAATATACACATATTGCACTCCCCATGTGGGATCCATGTGCTCAAGTGTAAGATAAACATGATATATACATGAAATACACACACCAGAAACTCAAAGAACAAGAATGACGTGATAGAGACATACTGCTATAAGTTCAGTGAAATGCAACATGAAATGTATGAAGAGTATTCTTCTTGAGCAATGGATGCTTTATTGATGACCAATGAAGTCATCATGTGTGAGAAGTGAAAGGTACACCAAACATGCCAAACATGCCAAACATGCACAAATCTGATCGCTCAACGTCCCCCAGTGGACACATAGTAAATGCATGAAATGTGCCTTTTAATGTTGTGGTGACATGGAAAATGTGTCAATTTCTCTCATTGATACCACACGTCAGAATCGTGTGGCCGGTCTCAAAGTGAAATGAATGGGCTCACTTTCATATTGTTTTTCCAAAATTTGACAATTTCACTCAATCACAGTAATGTGCCTGGCTACAGTTTCAGCAACATGTGCACATACATCGCCGCTGAATATCATGTGAAAGTGAAATTTATCACATTCTGTCATAGCGCCGCGTGAAGATATGACTGTTCTACATGAAATGGAAATGTTATGTACAAATATCATGCACGTGTGAATAAGCATAAATCAAGGCATCAGCAATGGTCAGAGGAGGAGTAATACTTATAATCAAGATAAATATACCACTACTATGCGTTGATCAGGTTATCAAGCTACCTAGAAATGGGGTATGATTTGGAGTGGGAACACCATACTTCATGAACACCAGCCCTTAAAGGGGCACATGTTTGCGATGTTGTGCCTTTGTTAGGGCAGGACAACCAGCCTATAATAAAGAATCCCCTCTCGACCCCTCTTAAAAAGACTTAAAATGAATGGCAAAACAGAGTCTTGCCACCCCACCAATGAACTACAGACCTTTGTTGAGGTGTTTTGGCCATTGAGGGCTACAGCCTACCCCAGGAGACCATTTTAACGTGAACAAATACCACGTCACAAAAGTCCGACTGTTTGTTTTAGAGGGGCTTTATTAGACCTTTGTATATAATTGTCTTTATTGGTATTCGCCAGTCAGTTTTCACTTGCAATCCAAACAAGATTTTACATACCACCTCAATGTGACTAAACCCTTGACTGAGCTTTGGTCTCCAGTATTACCTCGTGGAATATGCTATTTTAGGGGTTTCTTTTGATATTTTCTTTCTATAACCGGTGCATGGTTAGCGATTGAACAACAAACCTTGACAAGGGGAACCAAGATGTGAATGTTTGAGCTTGGTCTGTGCAGAATGTATGCCTTCAAAGCATTGTGGCCTACACCACTGCTACCTCGGTCACAGAAGACTCCACATCAGTCCCTTCATATGTGTGAAAACCTATTCCCGCCAGTAAGCCAATATCAGCTTGTACAGTTGTCATAAGCGGCCTAGAAAACTTCATCCACTTTTGCTTAAATCTGAAGTTTTCATTAGTAATTATATTTCACTGAGATTTCGCTTCACATATTTACTCTTAGCTGCATTGTGAAATGTTTCTTTTCCAGTTCAGTCCTTAATAAGCTCATGAGATTACTTTCAGTTCTTCTCCGCAAATTTGGCACCTTGTTTCAAGTTGAAACTAGACTCTTTTATTGGCCCAAATCAGTGGAAAGATCAAGAGTCCTCGACCAGGATCCACAGTCCCTTTGTGTTGGCAGTCAATTCTTTAGCGGCTTTTTACACACACCGCCACAATATATTCAAAGATGAAAAACTGTGCTGGCTGCAAATAAAGGCAACACGAGTTTGGCTCCAAGATTGGGAGTCGAGATAGGGCGATAACATGCCCTATGAAAGGGCGCCGAGTCGGCACGTCTGTGTTTTTGCTGTTCGGCAGTTCATCTTTGCCGTTTAGCGACCCGTCCGTCGCCGCCGTCCGCCGGCGCGCTCAGCCATTAACTCTTATCTAGTACCGTTGTACCGCCCCACGCCCTCTGGTGGCCCAATTTCGCACACTCCTCAGATGATTGTTGAAAAGAAGTCCTCTTTGACAGGCGTGTCCGTCCCAACCCCTTGCTATTGTCACAAGGTCACGCCTCCTTTTTTACGCTCCTTTAAGTTTACTTGCCTCAGAAATTTGGCTGTTTAAACACGATAAAAGAAAATACCACCGACTTGGTCTCTTCAGAACTTCAATAGATAGTTTCCTTTTCTACGTTTTGTATACTGTACTTTCCCCTCTCTTTTTATATTCAATTTGGCTAATTTTGAGATCAAGCAATTTGGAGGACATTCCGGGGCGATGAACTCCTGACCTCATCACATATGTTATGTTATGCTAATAGAAATATAGGACATATAAATGGGATCATCCAAGGACCACTTTTTCCCCTAAGTCTGTTTAAAAACTATTGAATCTTGAGATGAACTGAAACTTGTCTATCTTAAACTAAAAGCAGAAGATACTTTTCATTTCCAAATTTTACATAAAAAGTCTATGCATCTAAATGTGTTTACTTTCTTCGTGAGTGCTTTCCATCTCGTATAGATCCAAATCCACAGATAAAAAGATTTGTAGAGAAATATTTTCAAATTGAACCTGATATATCATGCATTAACATCATCCTTGGAGAATATGGGTAAAAAGGTGACAACCACCTGGCTGATCGGAAACGCGGTGTGTGCACGTGACTACTAGTGCCGCCTGGTGGCCAGAGTAGGAAACAAAACTGTAATGCTGCTGATATCCACAAGGTTAAATTTAACGCAGAACACTCAGATAGCAGTAGGAATTTAATAAATCAAGAATCTTAACTTTGAAAACACAAAACAAAACAAGAAATATGGGTAATATGTTTTACACAATAGCTACTGTTTACCCAGGATTAAAAAACTTAAAACAATTATTATTTTATTTAATTAGCACTGGCACAATTACCGATATAAAAAAAATAAAACTCTCAGAGGAAAATGATGCTTAACAGAATTCATACATTTTGATGGTTACCTTACATATATTTGAAATACAAACTAGTCTGCCGCTGAACTTCCTTAATTTATGAATGTTTTCTTATATCTACAAGAAAACCATTGATTGTTGATGTCAAATGTTTCAGATGACGTAAGACTAACATTGCTTATTAAGATAAAGATATCAGATAGCCAATGACTACCATTGCTTACTGAAGTCAGTGGTCCAGATGGCATAAGGGCACCATTGCTCATTAGCATTATATGACAAAAGAACACCTAAACTTATTGATGTCAAAGGTTTAGATGGCACCAGAGCACTATTGCTTATTGATGTCAAAGGTTTAGATGGCACCAGAACATCATTGCTTATTGATGTCAAAGGTTTAGATGGCACCAGATCACCATTGCTTATTGATGTCAAAGGTTTAGATGGCACGAGAACAACATTGCTTATTGATGTCAAAGGTTTAGATGGCACCAGAACACTATTGCTTTTTGATGTCAAAGGTTTAGATGGCACCAGAGCACTATTGCTTATTGATGTCAAAGGTTTAGATGGCACCAGAGCACTATTGCTTATAGATGTCAAAGGTTTAGATGGCACCAGATCACCATTGCTTATTGATGTCAAAGGTTTAGATGGCACGAGAACAACATTGCTTATTGATGTCAAAGGTTTAGATGGCACCAGAGCACCATTGCCTATTGATGTCAAAGGTTTAGATGGCACCAGATCACCATTGCTTATTGATGTCAAAGGTTTAGATGGCACGAGAACAACATTGCTTATTGATGTCAAAGGTGTAGATGGCACCAGGTCACCATTGCTTATTGATGTCAAAGGTGTAGATTGCACCAGAGCACATTTGCTTATTGATGTCAAAGGTTTAGATGCTACCAGATCACCATTGCTTATTAATACCAAAGGTGTAGATGGCACCAGAGCACTTTTGCTTATTGATGTCAAAGGTGTAGATGGCACCAGAGCACTATTGCTTATTGATGTCAAAGGTTTAGATGGCACCAGATCACTATTACTTATTGATGTCAAAGGTTTAGATGGCACCAGAGCATTATTGCTTATTGATTTCAAAGTTTAAGGGCACAAATGCTTATTATAATAAACCTTTAGATCAGATCAATATGGCTTATTGGGGACAAAGGTTAAGAGGTCACAAGATTACCATTCCCTATTCAGATTAGATAATTTGATGCCGATTATTGCATCATATATCCAGGGCAAAATCTCCAGGTAAGAATATAATTGCTCATTGGTGTTAGTGAGCTCAAAATGCATAAGGGCAACATATTCAAACATAAGAGCAACATATTCAAACCAATCATTTGCCCAGCAGAGCACAAATACTAATCTATAAGCCAAAAGCTTGGCACTCTTGAACACTGGTGGCATATTGTTGAAAATATTCTTGATCAGAATTGTGCTGCGCTTACTGAAATTTGTATAGATGTATATGATAAAATATTCCGTCTGGTTTGGAGAAAACAAAAATGTATTTTGCCTTGATTATTGCATGTTGTTGCATATCACCACAGACTATCCTGTCATCTCGGAATGATATTTCATTCAAGGTTTGAACAAGCATTTGAAGAGTTCCAAGTTAATCTTATAACGATGCGCCTGTTTTTTGTTGTAGTAGGTCTCTGGGAAGGCAGGAATAATAACTTTGATAATCTTTGATAATGTTGATTATGTTTTGATACAACTTGTGATGTAATGTATATTGTTTATGTGTTATGCCTTTCTGATAAGCTAATGTATACATTTTCAACCATATTTGGCAGAATGGGGTGCAAGCTTTCTGAAATAAATTTCCCTTCAACATGAAATATTCAAGGAACAAAACAGAGGGCAAAACATAAAATCATGCCACGCAAAATTCATGAACATTATTTTTCTCATATTTTATTTTTATTATATCGAAACCTCATTTAGAGTGAGCAGACTATTTTTGCGCTGTAGCACTTGCCACTCAGTGCTGTATAGAGACCAGAGTTGGACACATCAACCTCAACACAATGGACATAACAGACAGGATAAGCTGATCAAGGCCTGTCACACCCTATTTTCAGCCCGTGGCTCAGTACAATTCACACATTGCCCCTGGCCAAAGCCGCCTGTCATAAAATTAATTTCCTGGTTTGAAAGGGCCGACTTGATCAATTGCGAGATGTAAACATATTTCATATTTATACCATTGTGGCTGGAGTAATGTCAATCAGGGAACGATTAGATGTCCACAATCCTCAATAGACTCTGCTGTGTAAACCTTGATGAGAATCAACCCATAATAAAAAGCCACTGAATAATCAGGAAAAATATTGTCTTTGTATTAGGAATGGGAATTGTCCTCATGGGCGCCTGTGACCTTTAAGGAATCTGTGTGAAACATATTTCTGATTAAGTATGGATTGCAGCCAGTCACAGAAGAAAGAATTTTCCCAATTTATCAGTTTGATAGATACCTGGGTTTAACCTTATTTAAAAAGTACATAATATGCTCACCCCGAACTAATCACCTCGGACATGAGAGGCATGAAAAGGGGAAAGGGGAGGAGAAATAGACCTCACCAGACAATTCATAACAAATACCTCACCCCACATAGCCTTCCTATTAGGAACATACCTGAAATTCAAAACAAATACCTCAAACCACAAAACTTTCCTATCAGGCACAAACATGAAATTGAATTCGTCTTAATCATTACTTACATATTCTCAAATCTCTCAAACCTTACACCCCACTATTCATAACTCACACTCCACTACTCACACCCCACACCCCACTACTCACACACCACTACTCACACCCCACACCCCACTATTCATACCTCACACCCCACTACTCATACCCCACTACTCACACCCGACTACTCACACCCCACTATTCATAACTCACACTCCACTACTCACACCCCACACCCCACTATTCATAACTCACACTCCACTACTCACACCCCACACCCCACTACTCATACCTCACACCCCACTACTCACACCCCACACCCCACTATTCATACCTCACACCCCACTACTCACACCCCACACCCCACTACTCATACCTCACACCCCACTACTCACACCCCACACCCCACTACTCATACCTCACACCCCACTACTCACACCCCACACCCCACTACTCATACCTCACACCCCACTACTCATACCCCACTACTCACACCCCACTACTCACACCCCACTACTCACACCCCACTATTCATTCCCTACACCCCACTTCTCATACCTCACACCCCACTACTCACACTCCACACCCAACTACTCACACCCCACACCTCACACCACACTACTCATACCCCAAACCCCACTACTCATACCTCACACCCCACTACTCATACCCCACTACTCATACCCCACACCCCACTACTCATACCCCACACCCCACTACTCATACCCCACTACTCATACCTCACACCCCACTACTCATACCCCACACCCCATTACTCATACCCCACTACTCATACCCCACACCCCACTACTCATACCTCACACCCCACTACTCATACCTCACACCCCGCTACTCATACCTCACACCCCACTACTCATACCCCACTACTCATACCCCACTACTCATACCCCACTACTCATACCTCACACCCCACTACTCACACCCCACTACTCATACCCCACTACTCATACCCCACACCCCACTACTCACACCCCACACCCCACTACTCATACCTCGCACCCCATTACTCATACCTCACACCCCACTACTCATACCCCACACCCCACTACTCATACCCCACACCCCACTACTCATACCTCACACCCCACTACTCATATCTCACACCCCACTACTCATACCTCACACCCCACTACTCACACCCCACACCCCACTACTCATACCCCACACCCCACTACTCATACCTCACACCCCACTACTCACACCCCACACCCCACTACTCACACCCCACTACTCATACCTCACACCCCACTACTCACACCCCACACCCCACTACTCATACCTCACACCCCACTACTCATACCTCACACCCCACTACTCATACCCCACACCCCACTACTCATACCCCACACCCCACTACTCATACCTCACACCCCACTACTCATATCTCACACCCCACTACTCATACCTCACACCCCACTACTCACACCCCACACCCCACTACTCATACCCCACACCCCACTACTCATACCTCACACCCCACTACACACTACTCATACCTCACACCCCACTACTCACACCCCACACCCCACTACTCACACCCCACAACTCATACCCCACACCCCACTACTCACACCCCACTACTCATACCTCACACCCCACTTCTCATACCTCACACCCCACTACTCACACCCCACACCCCACTACTCATACCTCACACCCCACTACTCATACCTCACACCCCACTACTCATACCCCACACCCCACTACTCATACCCCACACCCCACTACTCATACCTCAAACCCCACTTCTTACAAACATCAAAGGTTCCTCCCTTAAACCCAAAACTCACACCAGATTTACTTTCCCTTTACCCCAATACTTTTAAGTCATGAAAAATATGAAGATTTTACTTACTTTATTTACTATAACATTGCACCCCAACGTTCTTCACGGACACCGCAGAACATATTTGAGATCTGCACTTATTTCCACCTATTACATGATCTGCACTTATTTCCACCGATAACATGATCTGCACTTATTTCCACCGATGGCATCATCTGCATTTATTACAGTCCGATCAGCGTGTTTGCCATCTTGAACACATTCACATTTTACAAAAATCCTCATATTTTTCCACCCTTTTCCCAAAAAACAATATCCCAATATTTCTCAGCCTTGTATTCGCCATTACCCCCACATGCCTTTGAAACCCCCACCAGCCCATCAAATAACCATCAAAGCATAATAGGATGATACTCAGTAACTCTCTAGAAGGAGTGGGGTGTTCATTTTCGGTGGCGGGATTTTACATACTATGATGTAGCATAAATTATGTGAACCCTAAATGTCATTAATACAACACACAAAGTATTCCTACCAAAACATGTCTATCCCAACCTTAGCATGTATATTCCAACCTTAGCATATTTATTCCAACCTCAACATGTCTATTCCAACCTTAGCATATTTATTCCAACCTTAACATGTCTATTTCAACCTAAGCATGTCTATCCCAACCTCAACATGTCTATTCTAACCATAACATGTTTATTCCAACCTTAACATGTTTATTCCAACTTAAGCATGTCTATTCCACCTTAAGCATGTCTATCCCAGCCTAAGCATGTCTATCCCAACCTTAACATGTCTATTCCAACCTTAACATGTTTATTCCAACTTAAACATGTCTAGTCCAACCTTAACATGTCTATTCAAACCTAAACATGTCTATCCTAACCTTAACATGTCTATCCCAACCTAAGCATGTCTATCCCAGCCTAAGCATGTCTATCCCAACCTTAACATGTCTATTCCAACCTTAACATGTTTATTCCAACTTAAACATGTCTAGTCCAACCTTAACATGTCTATTCAAACCTAAACATGTCTATTCTAACCATAACATGTCTATTCCAACCTTAACATGTCTATTCCATGTCTATTTCAACTTCAGCGCGTCTTTCCCAACCTTAGTGTCTTTCCATCCCATAAAAGGAATACAAGCACGCGGTTCAGCGTCGCTAGCCGCTCTTGGTGATGGAACAGAGGCATTATTTGTATTCAGGTTTGCAGATAGGGAAATTAGAAGGGGGTTGCTATTGCCTGTCATCATCGGTTTAGTGTTATTGATTGTTAGAGGAGTTGATTTGGGAGGATGGCGGTGGACAACAGACCAGAGATACACAACTCTAACACAGCGGTTATAAAGGTCCACACACTGCTGCTGAACACAGCTGCATCGCCTATTTTCATCAAATTGCTTCAAAGAGAAACAGAAAACAGTACCAAAATGTTATATATATCTTCAAGCTGTGATGGGAAATAATCTTAAAGAGATTTATTTAATTCTTAGATTCTTAATTTTCTTTTTTTACCAGATTATTATACTTTTTAATGAGCGAGGTGTGAATGCCTCAGCGATATTGAAGCAGTTTAAGCAGTACACTGGGGTGAAGTAAGAAGGGTTATTGTGGAAGAAGGTGAGAAGGACAGCAGATGGTGGACAGGGTGAGATTTTCCACTGTGCTGAAGCATGGATGTGATCTTGTGATTCTCCAGTGATCTGTGAAACAAAGGACCTCCAATTAGATGTCATGAGAAGCAGTGACAATGCGTCTCCTCCTGTTGTGTTAACTCCCTGCCGAGGCCACGGGCCGTGGTGCACTTGGTTAGAGCGCTAGTGTGTTAACACGAGTTCATCGGTGACGATCCAAAGGTTGTGGATTCGATTCCCGGCGATGCCGAGATTGAGTGCTTCAAGGGTTAATCCGTTGTGCTTGTAAATGTGTGACCGGGTGGATAGTCATGTCATGGACTTGTCATGATATGACAATTCAGTGAGGCAGTACTATATATGCTACAAAAAGGTCTCATCACGAAATGACTGAAATAAAATTCGAATAGAGATAAGCTGAAAAAGAATCAAGAAACAAAAAATAATCTCCTCGTGTTTTGGTGAGAGTCTGTGTGGCTTTCGTTTTATATATCTCTCATAACAGAACCTTTCTGTCATTCAAATGTGTGCCATATCAGGACGTGTTTTTCATGAGTGAACATCCATGACTGTGGAGATGAAACATTCCAGAGTCAGGGAAGGGTTACAGTATGGAACAGGCGTGGGGGAATAGAAATTGAATAGGATTGAGTGGCGAGAGCATTTACATGTACTGTATTGGCGGCACAATAATTTGCGATAGACTGGTAGACAAGCTAAAAAAATATCAGCTTCTCTTTGTGTGGGTTTAAAGGTGATCTCAATCCTGTTCCTAAATCTCTGTATGCGATGTCCAGCTTTAACACTTTATCTAATCCCCCCTTGAATTATCAGATTTAATCCCCTTTGTTGTGACACAAACACATAATCCCAGGAACATGGTTTGGACAAAATGAAAGCTACTCAACCCAAACACTTGGTCGTTCTCAATACCCTGGAGTGATATTCATCATTGAAATATATTGACAAGAAATGCACAACTGACCACATTATACGACGATTAGACAAAGCCTCTTCAGGTACTTAATGATATAATTACTAATCTGTATTGTGGCTATTAATCCGCGCCTGCTGCACCAAGGATGTTTATTACATTCAGTATTTCTCCAGTCCATGGCTCTCTGGCACGGAAACGGGTCTGAAGCACACGTGCGGCACGTCATAAATCGTAGTAATTAAAATGAATAAATCTATAATCTTTCTAAATCATTTAGTTTCCTTAATATTCAAGTTGTCAGGTTATGCATAACATTTTATCAGTGGGGCATATGCAAAGTCTTCATTATTCGACAAACTATATAATATATAAAGTTCAATGAATATGATTTACACTGAAATATTATTTAAAAATATTTTTGCTTTTGAACTCTTCATAATTCAAAGTTTAATTGGAAATGTAAGAAGACTGTTAGTGAATCATCTAATGGTTCCAACATTTCATATTCAAAATCCTTCTTTTTTCAGAGAGTAGATGAATGGGAATTTAAAGCTAAAATTAATTTGCCTTCATTTGTAATTTCTGCCGATGATGAATGTAACATTTCCATTTCTGATCAGCTTCGATGAGGCATGGCGGACATTGTTGAGGGGATACGTTTAAAGCGGGGTTGTGTGAGAGTAGGGGCCATGAATATCTTCTGAATGGCGGGTTTGTATCTACCCTAACACGATTGTGAGAAGGCAGTGGTGTAGAAGCTGGGCATTGTAGAGCGGGTATGCAGGCATTCATGCAAAGATGCTGACTTCAATGCAGCCCTTCTCCTGAGTGACAGCAGATCCCAGCATCCCACGCCATACCCTATAACGCGGCTTAAAGGCCCAATGAACACTACCTTGTTCCGATTTTTTTGTTTTCTTGATGTCAGATTTCATAAAAGAGTGGGGAAAGTTATCAAGATAATGAAGATGCTGTTTGTAACCTTACAACAGATTTATTATCTGATTCACCTTGTTTTTGTCATAAATGGGCGAATCTTGGGAAAAAGTTTGTCAAGTAAATGATTAACAAATCCTGACATCTACGCTTGCAATCTTAGGAAATTGGAATTATTCTTAAAATATTACATCTGACTGTTAACGTAAAATTGCAAATGTTTTGAAACGATATTATGTTTACAGTCAAGTCAGGAAATAAGGATGTGGATTTTTCTTTGAGCCAGCAATCTGTAACAAAATATTCCACACAGAATCACACTTAATTATAAAAATATTGAGGTCACTAATTTGTTAACTTTCATACCTTATAAAACAAACAGCTATTATTTCAAAGAGGCGCAGATCAATTTCAAGGGTCCCTTTTAATTAAACCATGAAATGCTAATCTGTGTGTGTCTGTATTTTAGCATGACAGATGGCAGAAAGCAGAGAGACAGGGCTCACAACTTGTTATCCTGTCATGGGGCCCCTCTAATCTTAGCCTAATTATCAACCAATGTGTTATTAACTATTTGACACGGACGGTACTTTTGGGTATTATTTGGTTGAGATAGCCGTACATTTTGTGACCATCGTTGTATTATCAGGGTAATTCCTTGAAAACCAAACATTAATATTTGGTGAAATTGTCTGTTTTTCAACATAATTCTTAATTCACTGATTTAAACATTAACCACTTCTGCACAACAGTGTATCTCAATATTTAAAATAAAAATACTCAACAACGGAAATTACAGTATAACAGATTTCAAACAGCTTTGAATTTCTTCATAATGTTTTGATCAATGCAATGGTTATTTAGTATTATTGCACAATTGTAGATTTTATATTACTGTTGTGATTTACTGGTAAATCTTGTCATGGAAGCTCAGGTTACTGTTTCCTCTATATTTATCTGATGGCTAGGGACACTAAATACAGGTGGCAGATTTTCAGTCTTTGCTTTGATAATTGAATTAATTACAGCCTTCTAATTAATTGAATCCATTGAATGTGTGCCATTGTTTTGTCAGAGCCTACCCATCCCCCTTGGGTACGGCACAAGGATAATGTGGTTTCTAATTATAAATATGTCCAAAGGCAAAAGCAAGTTATCCTTTTTGAGGTAGGAACATGGCAAAATAGAGAAATAGAGACCTCAACACGACAGCTGATCTGGAAAAATGAGATGTCAGTCTGTCGCGCCCCGAAATATGACCCAGAACTTCAAAGATTCGAGCAGCGGTGAATTCGTGAGAGGAGAGATCAGCACAAACGCGAGATACGACTGATAACAGTCTGGGCGGTGCGTACATGTATGCAGCACGCGCTTAACACAACAACAAAATGACCTCAAATCAAAAGCATGCCATGCAGAAACCTCTGAGCAGAAGTCACTTTGAGTCAAAAAGTCATCTGGTGTACGGGTATTTAGCATGGTGTCACGACATATGTATTGTTTCGGGGTGACATGTACAAGCATAATCAACGCTAATGACCCATATTACCATAGTGAATTAAAACTCCCATATGTCCACGGCATAACATGTATTCATTAAAATATTCAACCATGACCTTGAGTTCTGATTAATCTTTTGGACCTACTTTTTTATGGTCTGTGCCACTGATTCACGATGTCGACACATGACAAGCAGATGAGAACAACACAAAAACCAATATTGGGTATTGCCTGAGAATGAAGCTTGCATGTTGAAGTCTGGACGATAAACTACTTAAACAAGTGCGAGTATCATTAAAATACAGAATAGAAATGCAATACACAGTTGCAATGGGCCTTGAAAATAATAAGATAAGATTTATAATTGGACTAGTATCTTTGGCTAACAATCAATTCTTTCTTCCATTACACCGAATGGGGTGTGGATAATACAGAAGTACAATTTTGGCATTTGACACCAAGCAATCATTTCAAATGGCATTTTGATTTTATAATTAAAAACAAAAATGTTTATCAGTGAATGGTATACTACGAGCCTATATATCATTCTCAAATTTTCTGATGCATTCAATATAAGTTCCTTATAAAATAGAAGTATAATGCAGAGTGCACTTAGGATCTTGACATATTCACGACAGAGAGCAACAGGGAAAAAATCAGTACTTAAATAATCATGATAAAATACAGTGACAGTTACATTTAGAGATATATATTTTTATGATCAAAATGTATATATATCTTGATAAAATAGTTTGGTAAAGTTAGTACATTTCTTGGTTATGTACATTAAGATAAAATTGATGAATTGTAAGTGAGAGGAAATGTAGAATTCTTCATTTAAAATTTAGCATACAGAAAACTGTGAAATTATTTTCAGCTTTTTAGACGGAATAGAGATTGACCAAAATAATGTTTTCAAAGGACTGACAGAATGTGACAAAGCTTTGGGCATGATCATTGTCATTTAAAATGTTTAGATTTCTATGTTCTTGTGATGAAATATAGGAAACCTTTGGAATAATTATTTGATGAACAAGTGACTAAATTAAAAAGAAAGAAAATGATGAATTTTTAGATTTTAAGAGAGAAGATAGTAGTAGGTTTTTGTTTTTTTTATAAAAGGAAAGGGTCCACATGTAGTGCCTGTATAGAATGCTTTGTACTTCAACATAAGAGTTGCTCAATGCAGCAAGATCTCAAGCGCTCTCAGTCAGAAGTGTGAGAAATCATACATACCCATAATGCACAAATAAGCCAAACCATCACTTTTGTGGGTGATAAATCGTGCTGAAGATGATACTTGAGTGTTAGGTCTCATCACTGTAATATACCCCTTTGTGTCCCAAACAGGTCTCTTTCATAGCGCCGTGTCGTTTTCATTATGGATAATTTCGCCTTCTCAAGAAAATGATACCGCAGCCGCGAATTTCCATAAAGGGACGGTGCATATTTTTCATGTCGGATAAATGGAGCGAAATCTCGTGAACGGAGCACGGAATAATCACGGCGAGGCCAACTCATGAATATAGATACAAACTGATCATCCATAAGTTACACCTCACAATCCGATTTGTGGGGAATTATTCTTCCCCCGACTGCCAAGGTGCATGGTTAACTAGAAAAAACACTGCACTCAACAGCCGTTCGATTTCAATCTTCTTCGCTAATATCCACGAGGCCGATATTTCTTCATCTTCTTTTATTGGCAATTCCCAGTGGATTGGCAGCGGAATTGTTGCGATGATAATCGGTGTTCAATTTAGCGTGAACCTGTTGTGTTAGCAGGGAAATCATCTTGTCTCGTGGGAGGTCTTCGGCACACAGCGAGGACCTCATTGACATTGTCCCCGGCAAATCACTTCATCTCCCTCAGTGAGTTTAACGCCACCCCAGACACACTCTGCCAGCGCCGTGCTGTTCACATTGTCAAACGCTCTGGGGAGTCTCGCTCTCGCTTCCACCCAGAAATATTAGTTATCACCATACTTATATTCATTGTTGAAAGTGATTTCACTGTTTGAGTCCGATTTTTAATATTAGGTAGTGTTTCAGAATATCACATTAACTTAATAACTTATATACCAAACTATCTTTTCTGACAAATGATGTTTAATGAGTCACCAATGATGTCAGTTTTAAGCCAAATGACAAAATATATCAATACATAAGATGTATGCCAAGAACAAATAGAACTAATCTGACTCACTATTCTGCCACAAAAATAAAGTATTTAAAATCAGGCACACAGATATAATATATGAATGTGGACCTAATCATATGTTTTATGTGCCACACGATTGAAATGGATTTTAGGTCACCCGATTTTACAATGTGGAGTCTTTTTCCCCAGGGAATACTTCTCACATTTATGCCTTGAATTCTATCTTAACCTATATATGCATCTTCCTGTTTATTTATCAAATAGTACATTGCATCCCGTGACCTTCTGGTTGTTTGTTTGCCTTGGAAAGCAATCAGTGGTATTGTTATAATTACTAAAGGAATTACCAAGGGTTCAATCTAACAAATTACAGTCAATTTTGTATTCATTCGGTGCTGCATCTCGCTGAGAATTTGAGATGCAAATTGAATTAAAAGTCAATCTTATTGAATTCAGATGCAATTCTATTGTGGGGAGGAAACAGCTGAGGATTGCTTACTTTGGACAAGGAAACTGATCGATCAAGGGTATACAAGAGGTGACCAGATCTATCTGAAAATTAATTCCAGCCATGTGACCTGCCCAGAACTTCAGTACACAATGTCCTCACAGATGGAACTTAACTTTAGCGTTACTCAAACATTGACATCATAATTGCTCTCATTAGCACAAATGATCAAAATGCCACCTATACATTGTATATAGTCTATTAATGCAGACACCCATGACACTTGCGATGCTCAGAGTTACTAAACCATCCACACCCAAAGTAAAGTGTCAAACTGCATTATGGGTACAAGTTACTTCCGGCGCATCATATTCTTAAACTGGGCAAGGCCGCGTAGTGTCATAATCTCATGATCTATCCGCTTAATTATCTAAATAGCTTCTCCTGGCTCATGAATATGAACCAATCAACACCCCGGCAACGTTTCTATTGTTCTATTAAATATCGTCTGCCATTTGGTGACGTAACACACATCACGTGATGAACAGCCATTTCCCAGTTGGCATCATAACAATGATTGCACTTGCCAGAGAAATATCACAGGGTGTCAGCCGCAATTAGGAAGATTGCTTGTAATTATTTGCTTTCACACCTACCTGATGAGTGTAGGCTGAGAAAACTTTTCCTCTCATAATTATTGGTTTGGGTAATAACTTGATGTGTATTGGGGGGCCTATCCTTGAGGGAGGGGGGAGTGGGAAAGCGAGGTGTTTGTTTTCGAAAATATCCCCTTGACATTTGAAATGGACTCAACCATTTCTCCTAAAATATGTTATACAGTTAATATTGTGCCTTTCCATATTTCTTATGATGAGTTGTTACTGTCCCCTCCCGCTTTCATTCACATGTACAAGCAAATATGATACACAATGTATGAATCCAGGCTTATACCCATGTAATTGCTGGGACAAGGATATTTCATATATTGAGGCAGAAAGGCACATAGCTATCATCTGCTTAGTTGGTAAAAGAACCATGTATACTTTTTATCAAGATACAGGAGAATATTCACATCATCAATGCAAAATGAACAGCAGAAAAGTTGATATCCAAAAATATGTTTTATAGGTTTTTATGGTGTAGACATCAGGGAGAATGTACTTCCAAAAGTAACCTAGGACTGACACAAGAGACTATGAGCATGATGCCAAGTTGAAAGAGATCTTTTTTTGGGAATAAAAGAAACATGACAAATAAAATGTCAACTTTAATCAAAGTTGCAGGGTTATTCCTATAAACAGTCTTCACGGCGATCCCATAATAGTCTTCAGAATGTGTCCGCCATGTTGCATGCATTTCCGTACTTTCCTTGCACAAAATGAAGAAGAGGGCACAACATTCCTTGTCTGTCTCCGGTGTTGGCAAACACAATAAATCTGTGGACAAAACCTAATCAGAGCTCCCATGAAGACGCACAGGAAAATCAATCACAGTGGCTAATCGGGGTTTGGTTATTCATTATGCCGCCCGGTTTACAAATCGGCCCTTGGCTGTGGGGAATATTATCAAATCTAAGGGCCATCTCGGTGGCAGACTGCCTTACAGGTAGGGGTAGCCCACTGCATTAATTGTCATCAGTTAACCTAACAAGCTTAATCAATTAGATAATTTGATAATCGGCATAACAAAGAGCCCAGAAAGGACTAATTTCAATGTAATGTGGACCTGAATGTGTCATAGGCTTTGAGGTCATGCTATAACAGTGACTTTGGGACCTGGCACCCCGCACCCCAATCTGACTGTATTGTGGCCCTTCTCTGTGCCACTGAAGCCCACAGTAATGAGATTTCTGGCCACCATAACAGACATAACCAGACCATAATTAATCTATTCCAAATTAAGTTCTTCTGTGAAACTATTTAATCAGGCTCTGATTATTTGTGGGTGTGGGGTGTGGGGCAGGTTTAAGTTGATCTGAGGGCCTTGTACCGGGCCATGATTACAGAAAATAAGACCTGATTGCAAAACAACACATCTTCCTGAGGCTCCCGGTCCTAGAAACTGCCCTTAGAACCGTCTCGTTTATCTCTTCTTGAAAATTATCCACAATTGTTCCAGTTGGGGAGAATTGGTAGGCGAATTTCACCGCTCTTTTCATTCTCAGAAAACGTGAGGAAAATATGTTGGGGACCTTGGGGGAAAAAGGGCTTCAAGTTGGTAACTCCCAGATCTGGACCCCAGACGCCGCCTACCCCAGTCACGCTGGGTTCAAACTCCCATCGCCACATCACAATGCAATGGTTCTCTTGGGAACAGGGTAAGAATAACAGCCATGATTGACGAGACAAACTCAGCTGATTGAACTGACCAAGTATCCAACACAACAGAAAGATTTCTCTCTATGGCAAGTTATGAAAATCATTGTATTTGGATTTGATTTTGTTCAATGTGACTGATTGCCACATGCAGTGAGATACAAACTAATCATCTTTGCCTTTTGACAATTCAGCTACTTTGACCTGGGATTATAAAGCTCCTAAATTTGCTAAAATGACTTTTATGTAGTTTATGTTTTAAGGTACACATATTGTAGATACTGGACTGTGAGGTGCAGAGATATATTTCCATGGCATAAATCATTTTAAAACATATATATAATAGTACGATAACGACTCACTGCATTTGTATCCTGTGAATAAAGACCGAGTGTGAGTAGTCTATTGATAAATGAAATCAATGTATATCTTGTCGTTCACGTCTGTAATCCAGTGTTATTCAATCATACTACTTCCATTCCCTCATAATGTCATTATTCCACACTTCTAAGGAAGATATGCATCTTTCTCAATTATACAAATAAAATAAAAAACCGACTGTTCGCATCTGGGCGAGACACATCTTAACACTAATCCATGCCCCATCCCTTTACCATCCCGAGGCTATATGTTCCTACAATATATTGGTGCCGTATATCCTGTATATTATATGTCCGTACAATATATGGTTCCATATACTCTGTATATTACATGACAATATAATGGTCAAATTTAAAATCTCTGTGACTGGACCACCCTATAATGGTCCCATATATCCTCACCTATGAATCACCTATGATCTTGCAAATATATGGTCCAATGTTCTTTGTTATATCACTTCATATTCTAATCCCCCATACAACATCTGTGTTAGGCGACCTTACAAGCTAATTGTCCTATATAACCTCTATGCTATATGACCTAACAAGCTAGTGATCCCATGCAATCTCTATGTCATATGACCTTAAAAACTAAAAATCCCACATGACATTATTTATGGGATTTCAAAATGTTATGTTCTCATTCAACCTCTAAATGACCTTACAATCTAATGTTCCCATGCAATCTATATGCTATGTCCTGCAAGTCCTGTATATGACCTTAGAACCTTTCATTTTGAATAGTTGTGTAATGACTTCGTCATTCCTTATCATCTCTATGTAAAATGTATCCTGCCATTATGATATGAACAATTCACAAGATTTACCTTTAGAACTATGCCATGAGAATCAAGAGAGACATCTTCTTTCATCGTGAAAGATACCAATTACAAAGATATTGTTATATATGATGTGCAATGTAACCACAAACAAACAATCGCAGTGTGCCAACAAAAAATAATCTATTCAAATGAGCTTGAATGAGGAAAGAGAACATATATTTTAACAAGAAATACGAGGATGCAGAATGCCAGTTCACTGTGCATTCTTAGCATAATGAGATGATATCAGGCCTTGATGAATTGAAACCCTTAAACATGCCGAAGCTGTGCTTCTTGATGAAATGAATGGCTAAACGAAGACAGCGTTTATATAGGATAACGTCATTAGCAGTTGTTGGGATGTTGTGGGGTGCACTGAGGTGTGGGTATGCTGTCTACATTTCTGTCATTTCTGGCTTCTCTGCTGATTCATCATGCTCAGCCACAGACATGCCCTGATAAAGTCAAAGATTGCCATATTATGCAAATGGAATTATTATCAACGTTAATGCTCCATGCAGAATTATGATTAAAGAGCAGATACAGATATAGGTCTGAGTCTGTAAGAAGCAAAATTTACCCTGCCATAACAGAAGCAAATGTGTATTTATTGGATTTGGTTTATCCTCCAAATATCAAATAGAGATAAAATGTTTGGGTGAGGCTTTTTACATAACTCTTTGCATTACGTTTCATGAGGAGCTGTTCTTCCAAAATTATTTTTTGGGAGTTTATATCGATATCATTTAATTCTATTGAATTCTATATCTTTACTCACTAACAATAATGACAAAGGAGCTAGATTTCTGTACAATTCCAACTTATTTCCTTCAATTTTGAAAGTTAAAATATTAAACATGTATTTTCTGTTGAAGATAAGACTATGCTTACCAACAAAAGGGTGGAAGGTAATAGACCCCAAAAGGCATAATAACATGATTGTTACAGATGCAGGTAAATAGAGAATGATATTTTGTGGAAAATAATTTAATTCATGATAATTATAATAAAACATAACACATGGGAAATGCAAATTTGCAAAGTATTTGGTGCCACTGGTTATGTCTCAAAGGATAATCCTAATTTATTTTGTTAAATACATGTGTCCTTAATGGTGAATATATGAAACTGAATAAGTTACTTTTGGCAAAGTAATTTAATTCTAAAACTCAATCAATGGCCGTAAATAGATAATTGCTTGGCAAGAATGTCGAATTTGATGAGCGCGCAGAAAGGTATAGGCTGATTGTTACACGATAAGGTGTGATGCTATTCTAATGCAGATAGGACTCCTAATTCATAAATTTGTCACCTCTCAAAAAGACTGCGTAATAAGGAGAAGTCAAATCTTTAAAAATGGAAAGTTTCTCCACAGTGTTTTTTTAAAGTTATTTAAGATGCTGATGGGGCTGGCACCTTGGCATCCTGTTGATGGCATATTGACAGGACTCTCTGGCACAATGCCCCGCTGTACTTAAGGTAACACCGCTGCCTCCCATCCCCGCGTCTGACAGGGTACGGGGGCCGCCTGAGACACTTCTGAGGCGGAACAGATGCGGCGGCGGGCAGGGGGTTCCGGGACCCGCCCCCGGGGCTCACAATATACCCCCTACACACGCTGGCATACAACGTGCACGTGTTGCTCTGTTCGCGTCGCAATCCTGACACGCGCTCTATCACAAAACACGACCTATGCGTTTTATTGAAGCGCACAAAAACACGCTTCACAATTGTGTTTTGTGGACTAGCCACGGCCGACTGGTTGGGGGTCTGTAAGCTCTTTGTATCATGAGTGTCATCAATTTGTTGACGAGATAGTACCGAGTGCATCCTCACTCACTAATTAGTCAGAGTTGAGACCAAGTTACCACATTAAGGACCCGGATTGAATGGATTATAACAAGTTTATGCTGTGTTTTTTTCTCTCAGTCCCCGTTTATTAGTCCTGCCCCAGAACAGGTGTGGCTGCTTGTGAGTGTGATTTGAGGCCAGAAAACAGCACTCTGCGGCAAGAAGTGTCCTCCCCGGCAATCAGAGGACGTCCCCCCTGGACCAGGTGGCTGTATCGGATACAACTCGCTCCTCAGCCCTACCATTCCACTGTCTCCAGGCGCTAAGATAATTAATACTTTGGCCGACTAGATTCCTTGAATTCACCGGTATATACCAGGTTTCGAAGCAAACTTGAAAGCAAATTCAGCCACTAATCTGCAGCTACCTGGCCACCAACATTTCCCGACATCTTTTCAAATAATTTCACAGATCTCATAACAGGTAATTAGGGTTCGCCTGAAGGTTCCTCTGCGCATCTCCCCCACGCAGACGATGTAAAGCACAAACTGCTCAAGGCTATCTTACACGGAACGGACGTCTCTAATTAAGCAAATTTATTTCATAATTTATAGGAAAAGGATGTTTCAGGAATATTGCACGACCAGATTGTGAAAGATTACCTAATCATAAACAATGTCTTTGATAATGTTTTCGGTATTTTAAATACAATTTTGAATCCCATAAAATTTCTAAGGTCCTGAACATCTGTGAAACTGGGATGAATTCAAGGACTTATCTATTAATTATGCCTCTCGGATTTAGCATTATTATTGCCAACAATAAATCATATTGGAACACACAATAACGCACTTATATTGAACGACCCGAAAAAGGTGGAAAGCATTAAATCAGAACACCATTGTCTGTCATATACCAGAACATAATGTTTATCGAATGTGATATAATGATTAAAAACACAAGTATAAAATCATTGTTGCACCCGAAAATCATCAGAAGGCTTTGATGACACAAAACAATATCAGTTTAAACAATTATGACAATTGACACACGCGTGTCCATTGCTTCGCAAGACTCGGGCTGTGGGCAAAGGTCCACGCGAGATTGCCGTGTCGTTTTCAAGGCATGGCGCTCTTTTCATTGCCAATTGTGGTACGTTTCTGGAGCTTGAAAGCAGCATGAGATATGACAGGTGAGCGTGCACGTGCGGGCCCCGGGGCTCTTCACCCCTCAGCTATACTCGGCCAGGGCACATAGGGGTGCCCTCTTAAATGTTTGATGATGTTTTCACAAACCACCTGTGAAATAGTTGATTTTTTCTAAATGTATTGTATTGGTCAGTGCTTAGATTTATAGCAAAAGTCTAAAATATTAAAATCACGTGTTGACATTGCAACAATGAATAACACTAAAAGTTTCATGGATTTCTTGCATGGAAATTGACACATATTCCTGTCACACCGTTTTCAATATGCAATTTCCTGTTCATGATACTATCCGCACTTGGTCTTGCTTCCCCTTTATCCTCTTTCCTTTAATCTTGTGATAATCCTAAATCTGGTGGATTATATCACATCCTGTCACACCCATGGGTATCAGATCATTACCTGTGAAATCCCTCTTAATCCTGATCTCATTAAACTTGTGCAAAACACAACAATGCAAAGAAAATTGCGCCTTTCTTCTGTTCTATCCAGTCGATCTGGAGATCAGGACTTTTCAAGTATTGTGAGTCGGGCCTGTCCTGATGGGATTGGGGACTCCCCGAGATCATCACATCCCTAACCCGGCGTAAAGGCGGGGGCTTGATCCCTCGCCACTCTCCTGATTGTCACCTCCCGGAAAGCGAATTTCTCCTCTCGGATATGAGGCGATGTCGCGGAGATTGGGACCCACCGCCACCTGTTCACTGGAATATGCAATCTGGCGGAGATGTCCACTCCCAGGTCCGCTGCTAGAACCACTGCCATGCAGTCTGTGTACCCTTCTGTATAAGAGGGCCGCCCAATGTCGACTAAGGCCCTCGTGGAAGTCAGTCCACAAATCCCGATTCTCCTCAAACCAACATCATCAACCTTCTAAAAACTCATCAGATCAATAAAGAAAGTATGGATGTTATTGAGTTTACTTCAATCTTTTCTGCCCTTTTTCATGACCTGATAGCTACACTACATTTACCTTATAAATCTAAGAAGCATTTGTCCTTCTCTGTTTCTAAATGTAATGTCAGTGGCTGATATTTAGATCTGACTTCTCCCTTCTCGTCCAGGAAATGACCTCTAGATAACATCTGATCCTACATTCTCTATTACTCCCAGTAACTGACCTCTGGTCCTACATTCTCTATTGGTCCCAGTAACTGACCTCTGGTCCTACATTCTCTATTGGTCCCAGTAACTGACCTCTGGTCCTACATTCTCTATTGGTCCCAGTAACTGACCTCTGGTCCTACATTCTCTATTACTCCCCGGAGCTGACCTCTGGTCCGACATTCTCTATTGGTCCCATTAACTGACCTCTGGTCCTACATTCTCTATTACTTCCAGTAACTGACCTCTGGTCCTACATTCTCTTTTGCTCTCAGTAACTGACCTCTGGTCCTACATTCTCTTTTAATCCCAGTAACTGACCTCTGGTCCTACATTCTCTATTGGTCCCAGTAACTGACCTCTGATCCTATATTCTCTATTGCTCCCAGTAACTGACCTCTGATCCTACATTCTCTATTGCTCCCAGTAACTGACCTCTGGTCCTACATTCTCTATTGGTCCCAGTAACTGACCTCTGGTCCTATATTCTCTATTGCTCCCAGTAACTGACCTCTGGTCCTACATTCTCTATTGCTCCCAGTAACTGACCTCTGGTCCTACATTCTCTATTACTCCCAGGAGCTGACCTCTGGTCCCACATTCTCTATTGGTCCCAGTAGCTGACCTCTGGTCCTACACTCACTATTGGTCCCAGTAACTGACCTCTACTCCCACCTTACTCCTTTCTATAGGTAATTGACATTTTCCTCCGTCCATTAGTTGACTTATCTTTCTTTTGTCCATTGTCTTGTCTCCAATCCCCACTGAACTGTTTTCCACGGTCCGGTCTTCAATCTATCCTGAATGATTGTCCACTGTCCTGTCTGTATTCTCCCATGAATTGTTGTCCATTGTCTTGTCTGCAATCTCCCATGAACTGTTGTCCATTGTCCTATCTCCATTCCCCATTGAACTGTTGTCCATTGTCTTGTCTCCATTCCCCACTGAACTGTTGTCCATTGTCTTGTCTGTAATCTCCCCTGAACTGTTGTACATTGTCTCCAATCTCTCCTGAATGGTCGTCCATTGTCTTGTCTCCAATCTCCCCTGATCTGTTGTCCATTGTCTTGTCTCCATTCCCCCCTGAACTGTTGTCCACTGTCTTGTCTCCAATCTCCCCTGAACTGTTGTCCATTGTCCTATCTCCATTCCCCACTGAACTGTTGTCCATTGTCTTGTCTGCAATCTCCCCTGAACAGTTGTCCATTGTCTTGTCTGCAATCTCCCCTGAACTGTTGTCCATTGTCTTGTCTCCAAACTCTCATGAACTGTTGTCCATTGTCTTGTCTCCAATATCTCATGAACTGTTGTCCATTGTCTTGTCTCCAATCTACCCTGAACTGTTGTCCATAGTCTTGTTCCTATTCCCTCCTGAATGGTTGTCCATAGTAGAAATGACTTTTGCTCCTAAATGGTTTCCTTTGGATGGTCATCACCATTGACGTTCTCCATCCTTGCGCTGTGCTCGGATGTTTTTAGCACCAGATGACGCCACTAACCTGGATGCAGGTGTCCCCCTTGTGGATCATGCGCTGCAGTATAATGATTTGTTTCGAAATTCTTGTTTTTCCACTTGCAAACTACATTCCTAATGCGTTCAAAGGATGTTTGTCAATTTTTGTTAAGCCAAATTTGCCAAGCCAAGGTTCTACAAAGCTGATCGTAACAAGTCTTGGGGATAGACTTTAGCTCTGAGGAAAATTCCACCATGAATTTATGAATTTGTTTGGGACTTAATCATGAGAACAATTATTTGTAAGGTAAACGTAAAAGGTAAGTTTTTTTGTTCACGTAGTATATTAACCATCATTAGCATTATATATCTAACCCAGTAGAGCTTTGGAAATATCAGGAAAAAATGGATCTTTATTCAACGATAAACTGAATGATTTGGAGATAAACAAATGAAAAATAATATTCTAAATCTTTCTTAAAACTATGTATTATTTGTCTATCAGTAACTCAAGTGCTTGTATACTTGTATCAAACATGTGGTTGAATTATTATATTAAACATGAAATAAATCATAATATTATAAGCTATATTTTGGTAAGTATATGTAGCTCTCCAAGTTAAATTTTTTAAAGAATTCATAGAAATGTTTTTAAGTGCCGTATTACATTTAAACAAAAAGTACTGCAAAATTGGTTTCCCGAACATGATTGTGTGAATGCTGAAGTCGTGCTCCACAAATTTACACTTCAGTAGAAAGTAAGACCAGTGGAAATATATCTTTTTATTTCTTTAATGCTCAAGGTCTATATGCCTCTTTTTCAAATACCTCAGACGAGTCACAAATATATGATAAGTATATCTAAATACACTCTGTTTTATTAAACCTTGATTCAATTATAAATAAAAACTATTTTCCAAGGCCACTTAGATAGAAAACATATATCAGTGCACTCTGTATGTAACATCAATCACTCTCTATGTAAGATAAATGTACTCTCTATGTAACATAAGTGCACCCTCTATGTAACATCAGTGCAATCTCTATGTAACATCAGTGCACCCTCAATGTAACATCAATGCACTCTATGTAACATCAGTGCACCCTCTATGTAAAATCAGTGAACCCTCTATGTAACATCAGTGCACTATGTAACATCAGTGCACACTCTATGTAACATCAGTGTACCCTCTATGTAACATCAATCACCCTCTATGTAACATCAGTGCACCCTCTATGTAACATCAGTGCACCCTCTATCTAACATCAATCACTCTCTATGTAACATCAGTGCATCCTCTATGAAACATCAATCACTCTCTATGCAACATCAGTGCACCATCTATGCAACATCAGTGCACACTCTATGTAACATCAGTGCACCCTCTATGTAACATCAGTGCACACTCTATGTAACATCAATCACCCTCTATGTAACATCAGTGCACCCTCTATGTAACATCAATCACTCTCTATGTAACATCAGTGCACCATCTATGTAATATCAGTGCACACTCTATGTAACATCAGTGCACACTCTATGTAACATCAATGCACCCTCTATGTAACATCAGTGCACACTCTATGTAACATCAGTGCAGCCTCTATGTAACATCAGTGCACACTCTATGTAACATCAATTTACCCTCTATGTAACACCAGTGCACACTCTATGTAACATCAGTGCACACTCTATGTAACATCAATGCACCCTCTATGTAACTTCAATCACTCTCTATGTAACATCAGTGCACCCCCTATGTAACACCAATCACCCTCTATGTAACATCAGTGCACCCTCTATGTAACATCTTTTATTTTGATATAAGAAAGTCATTCTATTTCCTTTTCCCCTTTAGAAGTAGTACAGAATAGATCTTACTTGTAGAGTTCATCATAGTTGTGATCATCTCTTTTTCCCACTTTATCTACATTGAGGTTATAACTCAGTGTCCATCCGTATGTACCTCACTCTGTACTCAGTGCCCACGATATGTGACTGCTGCTCGCTGATATTATGATACAAAATAGATAGATTCACCAAGAATACTGACAATCTTTGCCAATAGTAGAATGATAGCGAGTGGAGAGTTCCCCGCCACCCGATCATGGCTTGTGCTCTGTGGCCGATATCTGGGCATCTTCAGATAGGACCCTTCTTTATACCCCCGGCCCTGCCCTTTGTTCAGGGAGTCAAATCTTACACTCAAGTCAGGCGGAAAATTTCCTGTCTCACACTCGATGTGGCTACTAATGGCAAAGGGTATAAATGAGCTGAAATCCAATAATATCACAAAGGCCCTTATGGCCTGACAGGGCCAAGATCATTTCATGTGTTTAATGATTCAGACGTGAAATGGCATCACATGCAGACGGTTGGTGTATTCATCTTGTATGTTTCAATGAGCAATTTGATTGGTTTGATTGACTTCATAATCAGCGTGATCGGTGGTCTGACCCTGTTTTCAATTATGTTATATTTCATAAGCAGCAATTCCGTGTATCGTTCTGGGATTCATTCAGTGAACTCCTGCACAATAAAAGACAATTTGGTTGAGAGGTTTGTAGATAGTTCCCACGTGTATTTATATGTAGAGGTTGGGATTAAGATTAAAACACGTAAAAACTGGATTATCTTATTCAAATAATGATCATTCCCCCATTGACAAGGTAATATGGCAATATTAATTCGGTTTATAAAATGGGAAATTGATATACTTATATATCTGACATATATTTTACATTTTAAAACTCGGTTCGACCGGCCAGGGCGAGGGTGAGCTTTATTTACACAATGCGTTGGGTTTAATTTTTCGAATATTTCATGACCGTATGTGTTTGTTTGTTTGGGGTTTTACATCACTTTCAACATTATTTCAGTCATTTCGTGATGAGACCTACTTGTAGCAGATATAGTGCTGCCTCACTGAATTGCCATGTCGCAGGTCCTTGACATGACAACCCACCCAGTCACAGATTTACAAGGACAACGGGTTCACCCTTCAGGAATGGACCTATGACCGTATGTACCACGTTCCTTTAACATATTGGCTACTTATTACATATGTAGTTTCACCTATTTTGAATTTTGTGATGATGGGGAGGTGAGGGATGATGATGATGATGATAATGAAGGTACGGTGATAATGATTCAAATAAACATGGTCATCACCCTGGCTTTGTGTGAGCTCAGATTAGATACATTTCACCCTCTGATTCCTTGTAATCAGCGACACTTGATTTGGAACTTGGTCAGGACATTAAATGAAATGAAGCACACGGGTTAAATGGGCAGAGGAGGTGGCGGGCCGGACAGAGGGCCGACAGAGGGCAGTCAACTGCACATACCAACAGATTGGGGTGAGGAGGGGAGAAGCAACCATATTGCCTTCTCTCATCAATCTGCCCCGGTCGACAAGCTGGTCGCTAAATCTCAAATACTAGCACATATACCACTTTAGGGCACATACCGCCTTCAGAGATATGCAGCAGTGATCAGGAACTTGGTCTGTGGCGACGTAGAACAGAAACCTCTTGAAATAATGTGGGAAAGAAGATGTGATGTGACAACCCTGCTTAATGCCGTCTCTGTCATCTTTGTTTTACACCATACTTTAAATCTAATACTTTAAACCTAATGATACATACATATCGTATTGTACGGTGAAAGGTGAGAGGATTGGAAACATCAGAAATACAGTTATGTGCAATATACTTTACAATCCAGCAATGAAGGAAGAATAATTTTCTTTGTTGGAAATTAAGACCAGTTATGAGAACATATGATATCATTCATCTGAGAGCAATATAACCTTTTCACTAATGCTCTCAGCGTACATGTAATAAATATATCAATTACGCGATATCACAACATACCCTTATTTTGTCAATAACTAAAAAAGAAACAATTTTACATAAGAGATACCGATCTAGTTTATCGTGTCTTTTTTCTGAGGGGTTTAGTGTGTCAAGAGTGGGGTACTGCAGTTCTTAATGAAGGATGCGATTGTCAGACGATATCATATATTATCAGTTTCACCAATCAGCCACCTGGTGATAATATTTTTAAATGCTGCCATCTGGTGGGAATCATTAGGTGCAAATCTTGAGGTCCAGGCATTTGTCATTTGGGCCAATGGGTTTACGCTCAAGGATGATGCTTTAACGATTTAGAATTACATATCTCAATTTCGTGAAAAGATTAATCATTAAAAAATCTTCCTACACCAATTACAAAACGGGGAGGAGGATGTGAATTCCAGAATTGTCAACCTGACTTATTCCTTAAGAAAGGTTTGAATAAGTCATTTAAATATCAAAGTTGAAAGC
Organism: Amphiduros pacificus; assembly: GCA_949316495.1. Taxonomy (NCBI): domain Eukaryota; kingdom Metazoa; phylum Annelida; class Polychaeta; order Phyllodocida; family Hesionidae; genus Amphiduros; species Amphiduros pacificus. Next base: position 15,029,590 of record OX439010.1, read on the forward strand.
GTGTAACAATCATTCGGATAAGAGCTAGCAATTGCCTTGGGTGAATTTTTTTTTTTTTAAGATTCATGTGCACTTTGTAAGTGGTAATAAGAACGACGGATTGTGATTTTCACTATCAGATTTGATTTATTGCAAAAATCAAGGTATAATGGACCATCAAACGATTCTCAATGCACCTCATGGTTTGCCTTTATATGATAAAGTCCTCGACTTTTTATATGATACATTCCTTGGCTTTTTATATGATACATCCCCTGGCTTTCTATATGATACATTTTTTGGTTTTTTATATGATACATATTTTTGCTTTTTATATGATACATTCCTTGGCTTTTTATATGAAAATATTTTTGGCTTTTTATATGAAACATTCCTTGGCTTTTTATATGATACATTCCTTGGCTTTTTATATAATACATTCCTTGGCTTTTTATTTGAAACATTCCCTGACTTTTTATATGATACATTCCTTAGCTTTTTATATGATACAATTTTTTTTTTTTTTTAAATGATATATATTTTGGCTTTTTATATGATACAATCTTTGGTTTTTTATATGACATATTCTTTGGCTTTTTATATGATATAATCTTTGGCTTTTTATATGACATATTTTTTGGCATTTTATATGATACAATCTTTGGCTTTTTATATAATACAATCTATGGTTCTTTACAAAATACAGTTTTATCCAATCTTATCACCTTTTATCCAATACAGTCGATATAGAGAACATAGCCTATCGGTTACATGAACGGTCCTCATATATTTATATAATAATTATAAGTAGTTAAATACGATAAACATACGATTACGATTTGATAAAAACCTATGACATATGATAACAAATTGACCGGGAGAGAGCTCGCAAAAGCATGTTATATTTTCCTGAATTGACCTCTGCACTTGAGAAGGTCATGACCATCAAGATCAAGATTATGACAAAGTCAGCGTAAAATGGTGATCGCGTTTTTGAACTCTTTTTGTCACGTGGTTTTCAATTGGTTTGATAATGTAAACAAATGAAACTTATTGTTCAGAACCCGTATCGGATATGTCAGGGACACTGCAATGTTTCTTTAGAAGCAAGCTGTTTGAGATTGTTCCCTAATTATCTTTAATCAAAGTCATTAATGATATGGGGATCGATATTTGGAAAAAAAAAGCTAAGTTAATAAACAATCGCATCATTTATTTACTCTCCACAACCTTTATAGGCACAAATGCACCATGTAAGTGGACAACCTGCCTTCATGCTAAGATAATTATAAGATAACTGATAAGAGAAAGTACCATGGAAACCTTTTGGCAGCCTCACATTCTCTGTCAGATATCTGATTTCTCCAAAATAAAACCTACCAAAGTACTGAACTCAGTAAGATTTTTTCATTGATTATAATGTTGAAAATATTTTGCCTTAGACCCTTATGAATAAAATTTTGAGAGAGGATAAGTATTTACTGACACAATGGAAAACCTTTGTGTTTAGTAATAAGGGTAACATATTTTTAGTAGCAATTATTGCTCCATTCTTATTTTTTTCAAAATGTGGAGTGCAAATAATGTTTTACATAAACATACCACCAAGACATATCTCTTTATTTTAATGTTGCACAATCTGGTTACTTAGAAAGATAGCAAAACTGCATCCCGTGATAGCAAATTAAAATTAAAGAATATTCAACCCTTTTGACACAGTTTCTACATAATAACATGACCAAGTATGTACAATTAGATCACGGTCAATGAGTACAAAGGCATGTAGTTATCTTTAGCAAGGACACTATTTCCTCTTGAACAATTAGAAATGCTCATAAAATATATCTTCATTATATGTTTTAGTAGGCCCTTAAGAGATTTTGAACCATTTTTTCACCCACCACAGTGATAGCGATCTCACAGCTTGACTTCAGCTATCTCACATATTTCAGCCGGTAATAAAATAGATTCAAATAAAGGCTTTCAACTTTTTAACGTGCCATGCTAGTTTCATACCAAAGACCTATCAATAGGTCATGTGATCTGTAATTTATAAGCAATGTTAATAAAATATATTCAGGTTACAACAGAGAAGATGGTTAAATTGATCAAATCTTTACATTATCTAGCTGTGCTCATTAGAATAAGGTCGGTCACTACTCCAGATATTGGACAGAATCCTATCCAAGCACAGTAGAATATCCCATTACAGTTTGACTTGCTCTGTACCAATAAAGTCTTAAAGAAAGGCTACCTTCTAAAGTGGTGGTTAAATATCAATTCTCTTTGCTTGAGTTTCAACACATGTCGTCCACCAGGTGTCCCTTTTGTCGTGTTCAATACATGTTGGGATAGATATGTAGATATGACAGCTGATGTGATGACAACCATTGTGTATCCTCCTGTGAAGGGAATATCCTAATATTTTGACAACAAAAACATAAAAGTAAACAGTATAGGAATCTGGAAAAGAAATATAATAGTTATGGGTGTAATAAACCGATTGAAACAAAATGACATGTCAATCAATATTTAATACTTCAATGAGCCAAAGTCCAGCCAAGGTTTCTGAATGAGTGCCAGATTATAACAACGAGGTGGCAGCATGACCCAGTCGAGCGGTGGAAATTAGGTTTTGATACAAACATTTTACAGATTCCTCTACATCTGTTACACAATATATTGTAGATAAGACACATCATGAACCAAATACTTATGATATATTGGGATTCGGTCCATTCTTATGATTAACCTATTTGGGCAGAACTAATTTAGAAAAATCTACACACACACACAAACAAGCAACATTTTTATGCGTTTTACTACAACTGTGAAAAACTGTTAATGCAAATAAATAAATAAATAGACTGTTAGTGCAAAAGATCTTCTTCGAAAAGAGAGGTGCATTACTTCCCAGTGGCAGGTTTCTATTTCTGATCTAATGATGATATGTGGTTGACCTGAGATACGCTATGAGCAGCTGCCCACACATCCTTTATGCCTCAGTGAAGGACAGAACTAGGTCAAGTATCACCTGAATGCAAAGATTTGGGAAATGCTTTTAAGAGCATGCACGCCCATACTGTTCACCGTCATTCAAGAATAATTGCTTCTTAAATAAGGAGTGAGAACATAATTTTGATGCAATGGTCAAATAATATGTACACATTGATCTGAGAATAAATCGACTTGCATTGAATGTAATGCGTGCACATATCGTAGACAGCTGAGATGTGAGGTTGTTTGTTGTGGCGTGCCAATCGTTTTGTGTTGGTGTTTAAGTGTGTGGATTTATAGGGCAGCTGATAGTTGTGTGTGGTGGTGCTGGATGTATGTGTTGACACAGCCTGCCTGCCAGTACAGGGCTGCAGGTACACTCTGACTGACACAAGTGTTGTCATATGCTGTGATGATGCTATCATATTGGATAACCACTGTATGATATGCAAAATATCATAATATCGCTTCATACACTCATAAATAGTTTATATATGTTTGAACGATAAAGGGTTAATGTTAAATATCAGATGTCATGCACTATTTCACACAAACACATGAGCGTTGTGGATGTGGAGGATTGACATAGACCACAATAGCAAATCTTATATTAGCACAAACAGGACTGCACAGCCATCAATTAGAGGAGTGTACTGGCCACTGAAACCTTTGTGTGTGCACACTGAGAGCAGAGTCGTCTCATATAGGATTACAATGACTCACCTGGGTTCAGTGACAGCTATCATACAGAACACAGTTGTTGGCTTGTGTGAGTTAATACTAGTGACATAAACATATCAGGCTCTGTCTGACACGATCTGAGGTGGCGCTGAGATCATCATGTGATGTATATACATGAAAGTAAGGGATTTTCTTAAAGACATCAAATATTGGAACATATACTGCAGAATATTTTCAATGCTGGATACCACTATGGGGAGGAAGGCAAGTGACTGTGATGAGGCAATGGAGTTGAAGTCTCAGCATGATCCACCTGAGACCAGTACTCTGACTGATGAATGTCAGGATCATGCCACTGATAAACCACTACAGAGTCTTCAATGTGATGAACTGACACAACTTGAAGCATTTACCAGCACCAACAATACTGTGAATCCTGACATTGTGAACAACACAAAGAAGAGCAAAATTATATTAAGAAACTATCTCCTCATGTGTTTTTCGTATTTCCTCATGTATTTTGGGAACGGATCAATGCAGTATCTTCTGACTAATTTCCACAAGAAGGGTGGTATTGGGTTTGCAACATATACAGCAATATATACCTCAAAAGCCTTCACCTTGATTCCTTCTGCCACAATAGTTCAGAAAATATCAGCCAAATGGAGCATGGCCCTGGCATATACTTGTAACCTCTCTCTGGTACTTGGAAGCTTCTATCCCAATATGTATGTGATGGTCACCTGTGGGATTCTGACAGGCTTTGGAATAGCACTGTTCTATGTGGCACAGGGAGTGATGTACACCAACTCTGCCAATATATATGCCAGCTTAACAAATGAAGATAGGTCAAATGTCTTGCCCAGGTTTAGTGGATTCTTCTTCGGCTTCATGAATGCTGGATCATTCATTGGTAACCTTGTTTCTTCACTTATTTTTCATCTAATGAGAAATGGAAGTGGAAACCCAACAAATCAGACAACATATCTGTATAATGATACTGTTATGAATAACCATCAATTAGTCAAATTTGATTACACAGTTAATGCCACAAGCAATGGCAATACAAGTGGCTTATTGTATGCCCACTGTGGAGCAGCATTCTGTTCATACAAGCAGGACACTATGAGCACTGAACCAAAACACACATGGAAAGGAGTGGACCTTGTCTATGTCGTCTATGCAGTGTATGGTATGTCTGAACTCCTGGCCATTCTCATAGCAGTTGTGATGCTTAGAAATGTTGCTGAATCACCAGATGGCACTAAGATCATAACTGAAGATAAACTAGTTAAGAGACAAGAAGTGAGTGATAAGACAACAATAAGTCCTTTAGATATAATAAGAGTCCTCAAAGATAGAAGAGTAGTGATTCTGATCCCATTTTTCTTTTTTGTGCACCAGTCGATGGTTATGTTTGTTGGACATGTGACTCAGGCTTTTGTGGCCTGCGTGCATGGTATAGGGTGGGTAGGGTATGTTAACGCCCTCTTTGCACTAAGTGTGACCGTGAGCAGCCTTGGCAGTGGATACATAAGCAAATGCATTCACAGGAATATTCAGCTCTTAATTGCTCTTATTGTCTTAACTGGAACATCATTTGTGTGGTTACTATGGCAACCCACCCTAGACCAGCTTATTCCGACGTTTCTATTGGCTCTTCCAAGTGCAATGATCTATGCTATTACCCAGGTGCAAAATTACAGCCTAATTGCAGAAGTCTTCTCCAAGAAGAAAACTGAAGTTTTCACATTGTTTTTGATAATGGAATCACTAGGTGGTGGGATGTTGCTGTCTATTGGGCACACACTTTGTTTCTCTGCTAAAGTATTTATCCATCTTGTAGTAGTCTTCCTGGCTTCTATCAGCTACTCATACTTCTTCATAACACATAGACGTCTTAAACCTCATATTAAATATCATCAAGAGCAGATTGATGTGAAAAATGTCAAGCACTAATAATTAGGCACTGTTATATTTACTATGATTCCCTTCCACCGCTTGTGTTCGGTTTGCAACACAGAATTTCAAACTGTTGGGTCCATGGAAACATAATATCCTTTATTTTAAAAAGAGCCTTAGAAATTAATTCTATGTTCCATGCACTAAGTTTTCACCGTCCATGTAAAAAATACCGTGAGCTCAGATCCTGGATGATTCTTTTACAAAATAATCATCTTTATATTTATCTAGGTTATCTACAGAGAAGCTATTCATATGCATTTCTCAAATCATGTGGGCACAATTCCATTTATCAAACTAATAATATTTTAAAAGTATGTAAATTGTAAAATGAAGTTGGTTAAATTGAGATAAAATGTAAATGTGACTGTATAAAATGCATACGTAGTTATAGATATGCTGTTGTGATAACCTACATTTGTATATAGATTACGCAAATAAACAAAAACAAGTATATAAAGATTTCTATGTGAATATGTTATTATTAGAGATGATAAAATGTACTGATAATAATACATACGAACTCCAAAGTGCTGCATACGATTGAAAAGAATATCCAAAGAAATGATCTTATTCATCATTAATAATTAACATCAATTAAGATTCAAAAGCTTGATTACAAATCCTAATGATATATATATATATATAGCAAAGTAATATTTTTGTATATATGTTTCACAATGTTGTAAACATGTTAAAACTATCGATCTTAATTTACATATGTATGCAATGACAAGTTATGGACATTTTCAATAATGATATTTGCAATATAGCACAGCAAATTTGAATATATAGTATGGCGTGAAAGTGTATCCTTTGCCTAATTTTGCACTTTTACTCTGCCGTCCTTGGTGAAATCGTGTTTAGATTGGACGCAAGTCATGACTATTCATAACATTCAGGCTATGGACTGATTGGTGAAAGAATAGATACATTTTCATAAAGCTTCGGCTTTGTGCTGGCAGCTTTATTGATTGGCCAACATCCAGTTCAGACAACTGATCACAGGTTATAAACTGATGTTGGGCAATTCTGATTGGATAATACTTTGGTGGGTTTGTATTCATGACTCCACATGGAGTTCCAAATGTCGTAAAATGTCAAATATAGGGCAATGACGGCATAGATAGTGAAAGAATCAAACCACTAGCATTACTACTGATGCTGTGCAGAATATGTGAAGAAAGTACAACCATAGAACTGGCTCAGAGATCTTGTATAATTCACCATAACATACTGTGTAAGTTATATCTCAGTGTGTTCAGGATATCAGCTTTCCAACACTCCTCTGATAACATTTAACATAAGGGTTGAAAAAATAAAGCACATGATCTTCGGGAGCTAAATGTTTTTTTGGGGGTTATCTGAATACAATATATATAAATATAAATTATGTTCTCAAAGGTACATATAAGATATGTGGTCCTAAAGTTATTTTTAATTCCTCTCCTATCTCCTCAGTATATTATTTTATCGTAAACCCAACATAGTTTTATTTGATAAAATCTCCTGCGTAAGAATTGAACATCGAAGGGATATATCTTGACGTAAATGACACTGTAATGGTCGTTCAAAGATGGAGATAAGTGGAAAAATCAGGATCATAAATATAACCTCTATGACACAGCAAAATATGAGACAGGTGTTTGTGGTCATATCTGGATGTATCCTGATGGATCTGTCTCTCTTATGGATTGTAAGGTGATATGTCAAGTGGAGGCGTTTTTTTAAAACAATTTGATTCATATTCTGCATTCTTTGTGCTCCACATAAACATATTAGATAATTTTGGGTAATTTTGAATATTAATCATTTTGCTCTCCATGTCCTGCTGACTGATAAAGGTAATCATTATCTATTTAAAGTGCATAGTTATAACTTTAAATGCCAAGCTGATATCAAATTAATTGAGGTAAACTACTAAAAGAAATGATATAACATATAGTCACTTGCTTTCCTTTTTGGTCTTAACATATCTGGGTATGAAGAAACAAATAGAATTGATGATTAAGAGTTACAGAGTATGATATCAGTCAATTATGGTTCAATGATGATTGATTGGTGTTGTTGTATGGATATCTGCAACTGAATTATTTCTCTGCCGAAATTCGCGTTATTATTTCTATGTGATTACAAAATATAGATCCACAGTCACTCTTTGCAAAGAGTAGGGCATTGAGTGAAAGGCTTCTATCTGATTGGATATATCCTAAAAATCATTGAAAAAAATCGCAAAACAAATAAAAGAGGAAATCAACTGTTTATCTATATATAAGATTGTTTATGAAATATTCTCAAAGGTCCAGAAATGATAGTTTGGGCTTGCTGGCCAAAAGAAAGAGGTTACCTCCAAATTTTAATTATCAAACAGGCAATGTACCTTTACAGAGAAATCCAACCCCACTTTCTAGACAAAACGTTTATTCTCAGCTTTGAGATGAAAAAACCCCCCTTTGATTATTGATTACATTTGATAAACTGTCTCACATGCATATCTCGGTTATATTGAGAAATATGCAGACTGTATGTTATGACACTCCTGGGTAGGCAAATGGACTTTATGGTGTCAAAATATCGAATATAATTTTATATCAACAAATCATTCAGGACATGTGAAGGACAAGAAACAATCCTCTTGTTTTATTTGAGAGGACAATTTTGATATTTGTCCAGAGAATCTTTCATCTCTTTATGCCATAGGTCATAAACAGGTTCATATGGAACGATGTCACTCAGATATATCCGGTTGCTTCCGTAAAGTCCATTTCATGAATAGAGAAATATATTCCTATATCTTAAAATATAGTTCCCCGTTCATTACCAAATATGGCGGATCCAAGTCATAATGAAATTCATTACCTACAAAACATGTTAATTTGTTTGTTTGCTTGTTTGGGGTTTTACATCACTTTTAACATTATTTCGGTCATTTCGTGATGAGACCTACTCATAGCAGATAAAGATCGAACCCGTAACCACAAAATATGTTGAAGGGGAGAATTGAAAATTGATCTCAAAATAAACCGAATTTTCTCTGCACCAATGACTTCAAATCATTATATCTCATACAGGATTTAAGAAAGACAATTTTTGTCAGTATTTTTCATTTCACATTTTTCACCAAAGCCATTTTCTTTAAAGAAGGATTTTAATTTGTCCTGTTAAATATTTAACTTCTGTCTGACAAAAATATTTATTAACAAAAATGCCCATACCGATATAAAAATAGATGTACAACCACTTTGATTTCTTGCTTTGACGCATTTTCGAATTCAAAGGAACAGTACACAATTAAAATAATTATAACAGATAATACACAGTAATGATTATTATTTATTCATTTACTTCGACCTTGATTTGGTAATTAAGTGAAAGTTTCTTTTGGTTGAATCATAATTTCTCTGACTTATATTAAATGTGAAAGGTCATTCATCCAGGCTTTGCGGTTGATGATAGTAAAGGTTGGTTATCAATATCACAGATAACAATTACCGTCTGCAGACAATGGGTCTACAAATGTGCTACTCAAGTTTATATTTCAATTGGAGTGTTTCAGAGACCTCAATATATTTGAGTTCAGTATACATTAATATGCTAGGAGACAGATTTATAGTTTCTTACAACGCCTCTTTTGTAAATGGGATATGATACTTGAGTTTTGAGAGATGTTAAATCATTAGGAATGTTTCCTTAGGGAGCAGTTGCTTCTATACATGGTAAATTAAAACAAGACACAATTAAGCATGTATTCCTTTATACAAGAAGTGGGCGTTGATGTTAGACAAGAGTGCCGAGTGTGAGAACAAATACAATTATTTCAGTGGCATTTCAACCTACTTCAGCTGCAGGTCAACTTGTTTTTTTAATATTTTGGAGTGGATATAAATATTGGTGACACATATTTTGGAGTGGATATAAATATTGGAGACACATCATCTACAAAATACTTCTAAATTGCTTGAATATGTTTTAATCTGATCTTCGAAAAAGGTATTCCTAGCAGCTGTATCAATAAAATATTTGATAATAGTAAAGACATGTCACAGTGTAAGATATATCTCAACAATACCAGGTTAACACAAAATATTTTATGAACCATTTCCCACAAAATATTTTATGAACCATTTCCCAAAAGCTCTTAGATTGCTCTACGATATGGTTGTACAAGGCTTGTCTATATGTCAAATGTGAACATCAAAATGAATGTGATAATGCAATGTTATAAATTTTAATCTATAGACAAATAAGTCGATGTGATGGTTTAATTTATATTTAGGGAAACATAACGGGATAAGATTATGCAAAGTGCGCTACAATTGGCTACAATTTTCCATAAGATTTTTCAAAGTGCCTTTCCTCTTTTTATTGTGATTACGTTTGATTTGACAGTAAATATATGTTATTTAAACTTATATCCATCAATCTACCACTCACATAATGTCAAACAAGAAAAGAAAAAAAGCTAAAATCTCTTTCTTTAATTTCTAATGCAAAAATAACTTATGTATAGTTTCATATCAGCTTAAAAAAGCCTGCCATAAGATGGAGATTTTAACAGCAATCAGATTTAGGGCCGATCCATTTGATTTTTGTGGGGTGGGGTGGGAGATTTTGGAAAAAAAATTTATTCACCCACCCCATCCCAGAAAAAAAATTTATTCATTCACCCTACCAAAGAAAAAAAAATTATTCATCCACCCTACCAAAGAAAAAAAAATTATTCATCCACCTCCTTCCAGTTTTTGATAATATTTTTTAAATAATTTAGATGGTTTATATTTTGTAGTTTTGTCCTGCCCCGCCAAGTAATTAATGACGGATTGTTAACAAGAAAAAAAATTTATTCACCCACCCCACACCAGAAAAAAAATGTATTCACCCACCCCACACCAGAAAAAAAAATTATTCATCCACCCTACCAAAGAAAAAAAATTTATTCATCCAGTACTGCTGTCCCACCCCACCCCACAAAAATCAAATGGATCGCCCCTTACCTTGTTCATGTGATGTGTCCTTTATGTCTTAAAGCATAATGGTGCAACAATTCCTAAACATCGAATCTGCGAAGAATAAATAGGCATTTTACAATATCATGAAAGGGTATCGAATTATGAGCTACAATATACGTCCAAAAATGTTTGTTTATCTACATCTTAATTTGTTGTGGAATATAATGAAATATGAACATAATTGGAATTCGCGCAGCTGCAGTCGTCCCCAGCGCTAAGAGCTGCCACCTGGTGTACGTACCGAGCACACTCAGAACCTTAAATGAATCCAAAATATACGTGTATTCCACAATAGCAGGAAAGTTCCATGCGTTATGAATATCTTTGCACCTGAACAAAATCGACATCAAATAATTGACGAACTTTAGATGGAATACAATATAACTTTATTATTGCGCTTCACTATTATCTGAGAGCAATATCACTTTATTATTGCGCTTCACTATTATCTGAGAGCAATATCACTTTATTATTGCGCTTCACTATTATCTGAGAGCAATATCACTTTATTATTGCGCTTCACTATTATCTGAGAGCAATATCACTTTATTATTGCTCTCAGCTATTATCAAACAGTTACAGAGATAACGACATACAATTTTAGTGTTAAACATACGACTTTAACCTCGCAAAGATCCACAATCAAATAATATTAATTTAAAATGAAACTTCACTGAACAAACACTATGATTTGAGCAGTATTTATAGGATTTATCATTTCAATTATCTTTTTTTGCCTGTCTTATGTTCACTTTATTCTTAAATGAGAGGAAAATGAGTTAATAAAGTTAAAGATTACATCACAGCAGCCAAGTATCAGCTCATATAATTATGTTAAGAAGTGATTATCATAATTGGAAATGATATAAAGATCGGAAGTTTAACCTTTTATGACATATTGAAACATTACACTAAGACATGGGTCCCAGATTGGCATTCTTGATTTGGCTGCAGCTTAATATCCACACATCATTAGGCAACAACCTATCGCGGACTGCAGGATATGGTAAGTGAATATGGAGACCATTTAATGCTATTGAATATTCTGTTAGATTAGGATTAATAAGTGTAGCAAATCTATTATAGTTTCGACAATTAATGTGGCTACGAGGGGGGTCCAGCACTTTTGATACAACCAGATTTGTATCCCTCTTATCTGTGATTTACCAAAAACGTTTTTGGTACGAGAGGAATATTTTACATTTACATATTAAACATAATCAAAATTAGAAATGTTTTATTTGGCTTTGATTATTTTTTTGTTGCAAAAAACGATGTTGGTGCCTATCTGGGAAATCTTCTCCAGAGTATGTTTGTCACTGAGTGAAGGGCAAGGGATGGACCATTGCATGTTTGACATTCCTTCTTATGGGGACCGTGACCGTTAACAATGGGTATTGTAATTTGATAGACAGAACTTCATATCATGTGAAATATAACTGCCAATCGCCCATGAGGGTACATAATTCTGCATGTCGATATGGCCCTCATTAGTCAAACTTTGGCTTTGATAAGAAGATATAAAATTGGATTCTTTATAAGCTTTATACGGTCAATTACCACTTGGAAGATGCTCATATAATAATGAACCCCCAGATATCATTATTCTTACAATCCTACCTAATTTGCTGCATCAACGTTCATCAATATTAATACTGATACCAATGTGTATTCCAATTATTTTTCTTCTCTAACTGCAATTTGTATCTATCGTTATAATGATGTGATAAACCAGCCATTTAACACGTGTATATTCCCATCAGTAATATAGTACTAGAGGCTTCGAGCCAAATTTAAGTAAATTGACTGTATCCATCTTATTATGAACGGATCTTTCAAATTGTGAACTTGGTACATTTTACTGATTGTAGTGTGACTATTTAATTAGAATAATTTGAATTCATATTTAAATGCGTATAATGGAGGTTTAAACAATTTGTTTATTTTACATATTATGAATTGATTTGTGCATATAAAGGCAATACTATTTCTTGGTGTCAAACATTTTGAGTACATATATATTACAAATAATGGTCTAGTAAATACATATTTGATAATTATTATTATGTTTCAGGCGATAAAGACTCATCTCATTTGACGTATTACACAAATAAATATATTACATTATTTGGGATAGACATACCATTTTGTCACCAGACCAGCTGTAGGGGGCGCTGCGGACAATACAATTACAGCAGTGCCATCTTTATTTATTATTCCTGCTCCTGTGATGAACTGTGTGTTCCTATGGGTGACTGCTGTTTAGATTATGAATTGGAATGCACAAGTTTCATGATGAATGAAAAACACACCTTTCACCTGCAATATTCCTCAAATGAAGTTCTACCCTCCTATCTTGAAATGGCAAATATAAATCTAGTTATTGAAGACCTATTACTTAAGCGACAGCCACAATACAATACAGAGTGTATAGTTGTGGACAACACGAACCCATCATTTTTCTTCCAGATAACAACATGCCCTTTAGAAAGCAATGAAATGATTCAATCGAAATGTGAATCAGAATATAGCATAGACCGAGAAGAAGTGATTGACCTGACCCGATTCGTCCCGGTCACAGTGCGTGGTGTATTTTATAAGAATTCTTACTGTGCTGAATGCAATGGTCAATTTCAGTTTCAGCCATGGGAAACAAAAATACAATGCATGAACAGTGTAGAACAGAAAGCTAGTAATATTTTAGCAAATGAAGGTTATGAACAGTTCCTCATTTATGTGAGAAAATATTGTTTTATTTATAATAATCCTCCCAAGAGAGAGATCAGTGATCGCATGAGATGTTCTCGACTTGTACGATGGAAGTGCCCAAAATATGGGTTTCAAGGCGAAGCACCCTCTCTGTATAATGCTAGTAAAATTGAACAAATCTGTCGCACATTTAACCAAGTGGTACTAACAAATGGGTACAGGTTCAAGAATCCCTTGTGTTCTAAGCTCTGCAATAACAGGGTTGTAGAATGTTTGGATGCCATCTCTGACTCAGAACTATCTCATGGCATAGGCGTAGCAGGACTAGGCAATGTTGACTCCATTCTACCCAGCTTCTCCCTTCTTCTGGATTTCTCAGGCAAAGACACACCAGTTTTTGGAAAGAAAAGAATTTTGTGTCCTTTGGGGAAAGTCCGTGACTACGTCACAAATAATTGTGTAAATAGTACACAGTTTTGTAACAATTCTGAATTTAACGATACATGCCCTCGTTCTGAGTTTCATCTTCCCCAGCCATTATCCCTGAATAACTCTGATTATCAAATTAATATCTATATGAAACAAGAAAACATTTCACAAACTATTGTCAATAACACCAAAATAATCTTATATGAAATATTTAAGAATTTCGGAAGTCCTGCACATGTTACTTACAATTTTACCTGCATTATTTCTGAGATATTTTCCCCATATATATTAATTAAGACCAATCTAACATTTGTTTCATGTTACAAAATAAGTTTAAGATTAAACCTAGGTCTCCCGGAAGTGATTGACTCTCTAGTGAGTAAGATACATAACCTTCATGAAATCAAAGGCTTAAAATTATATGGAGTATCTTTGTTTAATTTTCATTATGACCATGATATAATATACTGCAAGATAGGACAACTTAATATAAGAAATGATTTAAGGCTTATTCAAATTAATGACACTTTTACTATGTTAAAAGCAAATGATTCAGAAATAAGGTATAATTCTAATATTATACCAACTGAAATATTTTGGAATCTAATTAACGTTAGTGAAAGAATCCCTCTTTTTAATATGCAAAGTTCCTTGTGTGAGATAGCATCACCAAACTGCACAGGAATTGAGGTGTTTAATTCTGACTTTATAAGGGTCAATGGTAGCCTAAGCCTATTCCAGTACAATATCATACTATCACCTATAGATTACTTCAACATATCATTGAATTCTGTTTTCATATGTGAGAGTAATCTTAATTTGTATTTATTCAATGCTGAAGGAGATGCAGCCGTTCAGAGTATATTAACACTTATTGGGAACTGTTTATCAGTAATAGCATTACTATTCACACTTATTACATATTTCACCTTTCCCTCTCTGCAAAATATCCCTGGTAAAATCCTGATGAGTCTGGCTTTCTCACTTCTCCTATCTCAACTATTATTTCAGATAAATGGTTTGTTTGTTGGACACCCTATGCTTTGTTCTATTGTCGGAGCAGTTAACCACTATACCTGGTTGACCTACTTTTTCTGGATGGCACTTTTGGTATTTGATTTATCATCTGCACTGTCTAATATGTCCGTCCCTCCCACAGAAAGTGTGCAAAGATTCATATATTACTCCATATTTGCATGGGGAACGCCTCTGATATTTGTGACAACCTTATTTGCTGTAAACCTTCTTGACATATGGGATATGTCTTATGGCAAATATGGGGCATGTTGGATTGGTAACAATCAAGCTTTGATTTATACGTTTGCTATTCCTCTGTTCTGTATAGTCATCTGTAATTTGCTTCTCTTTATAAGATGCGCTGTCTATCTATGGGCGGCCATGAAGCTGTCCGAGAGAGCAGCCACTCACAGAATGCAAAAAGATAAACTTGTCATCTATCTTAAACTCTCTTCTTTAATGGGAATAACGTGGCTTTTTGGTTTCATTCCCAGTATAACCGGTGTATTTGCGTTCTGGTATCCCTTTATAATATTCAACACATTGCAAGGTGTGTTTTTATTCTTTTCTTTCACCTTGTCTCTGAAAGCCCGAAGACTCTGGGCTAATAGGCTGGGAATCGACTCACCAGGTGGCAGCACTGGTGCTACAACTACAAGAGGTACCCCGAATACCATCTCCACTGAACTTAACAGTTCTGTGTCAAAGTAGGAATGTTACAAACTTAAATCTTTCAAATTTATATGGAATCTACAAACGTTTACATTGATCCTGTATTTCAAACATTAACATTATGTTATATTACAAGAAAAACACAAAGACAATATTTGCAATATTTCTCTTATCACAATTTGGTTTTGATTTAGGTATCATTTCAATGATCCCAGTCTTTTATGCACCCTTTAATCCATGTTTCCGTCTACTACATAGTTTGGAATCAATCACCTTTAATATATTACACCTGATTTGGTAGGTCAAATACGATTATAATTTATATTTTAGATTTATATACAGTCATATAATAGAAATATTAATATAATAAATAATAATCTTTGAAACAGTTTCCTATTGTGATATGTAAATCTGAAAATAGAGTAAATTATGCAAATCTGAAAGTAGAGTAAAGCCTGAGACAGATCTCAATGATAATCGAATGCCATGCATTAAACCATAACGGTAAATGTTATCTCTAAAATATCTTCCGTCTAATTTATTCTCGTTTACAAATACTTAACAAAATAATTCAATTGACATTATATAGATGTATTTCATGTATGTATTCCTAACGGTATATCACCAACTCTGGTCATGAACATTATATTAGTAAAGGATTGTCCTTGAGATCAACGCCTGAACTTAATCCATGTAATACCTTAATCCACGATTAAACGGCCAACAGTTCATAACAGTGAACATTATCAAGCTTTTAATACGTTTGAAAGAATATTACATTATGACGACCCAAAACATTGGAATGTATGTGGTTGACATTGCTGAATACCCATACCATCAAATACATATTATAATATTATATATATGTTTAAATATGTTTAATATATATATATATATATATATATATATATATATATATATATATATATATATATATATATATATATATATATATATATATATATATATACACTATGCCTTTAAACTCTTAACATATCATGTAATGACTTACCTAGTATTTCAAAAATATGATATAGTCATAAAAGATTTTCCTATATAATTTACACCAACATAAAATGTTCATAAGTATACTGTAATCAAATTATGGTGAAAAGTAAGGGCTATAGTTTGTATGTCCTCGCCTTTGTAATCAGTCCTTTGTGAGCAGATGGTTTGGTTTCCAAAACATCATGTGATGAATTGACTTCAATGGTGATTTTACCACATGCGGATAGCATCATGGAAGATGTATAATTGTATATATGTTCCAAAGTGTCATTTTGAAATTATTTTGAGATCGGGATAGTTTAGATGTTATTTGTGAGAATAGTCTAACATACTCAGATGAGACTTTCCTAATTGATATTAGCAATGGGATCTGTACATGAAATCTTGTAGATGAATATTAGCAAACTATCCCTGAAAGCCACACATGACAGGATGGAGGTGATCCATTATCCAGATAACACAGTAAGCATTCTCTCTCAGTTCACTATTCATTATTAAAGTCTTTCTGTCCCGTAATGGAAGAGTAATCATCACATGAGTCTATGAGCAATGGTATAGTTCCATATCGCCATAATATATTATATATTGGTAAACTAATGAGTCCACGAGGCACCACATTCCTGCATATATTTTGGAGGTTTGTGGTGGTGGATCTATATGTGAATTTAACAATCAGCCTCAGGAAGACCCCCCATGAGGTTGAGACCAGTGGGCATTCTCATGAGTGCAGGGGTGCTGGCTCTGGTGAGAACCATTGTCTTCTCCCTCTGGAAATCAGCCAGAGGATCCACTGGATCCAGCGCTGATGGTGTTTCCTTGGCAGGCTGTTCCCATGTGTAGAACAGATACTTGGGCACCCAGGACTTACTGCTGTCCACGTTCTCCTTGACATAACCATCTGCCGACCGGTTTATTTTGGTTCTCTTGCATTCTACGTAGGTAGGAAGAGCTGTATAATATATAAGTATATCTCTATATCTAGGTATGCCAATAATATACAAATACAGCAAAAGAATGATTGCATCCTACCAAGGTAGGAAGAGTTGTATAAAACATAAGTGGCAGAGCTCTATATACAGGAATGCCAATAAATACAGTAAAAATATATACAGGTAGGTGAAAAAACAACGAGTTATTAGATGAATACATTCAGTTGCAAAAAATCAAATAAGGCTATTTCAATGTTGTTTGTTTATTATGCACAGACATTTCTATTAATTTAATAATAAGTTAAGCTACTGACGGTGGAGGGTTCCATCCTGCCCGGTAAGTGCACTGGACACATCCGGTAATTTCTTGAATCCTACCACTACATTTGGCGGCTTGAGAAAAGATTCAGATGTCTTCTTTGTCTCATCCACCACCTCATATGTTACCTGTAATATCAGGTAATGTCAGGTTAATTATTGTTGTTATTCATGTTGTTATATACAGTAAAGCAGACCAGAAAAAAGCTTGTTAAAGGATAATAATGGCTTGTTATTTTAGATTGTTTTTCACACCACAATATTGTGGAGTTGGGTCCCATCAGGGAACATCAGTATAGTTCACCAATAAGCATAAGATAGAAGAAGACCGTTAGTTATTGCATGAATTAGCGTCAATATTTATGTAACTGTGATTGCATTGTCTTTAATGGAAATAAATATTTTGATATTATCACAATACAATAAAAATATCCAAGTCGTTATTATAAGAAGTGAGTGAGTGAGTGAGTGAGTAGTAAGTGAGTAGTTAGTGAGTAGTGAGTGAGTAGTGAATGAGTAGTGAATGAGTAGTGAGTGGGTGTGTGAGTTTATTGTGAGTATGTGAGTGAGTTGTGTGTGAGTGGGTCAGTTTGTGAATGAGTGAATAGTGAGTGTGTGAGTGTTTGAGTGAGTAGTGAGTGTGTGTTTGAGAAGTGAGTGTGTACGTGCGTGAGTGAGTTTGTACGTGCGTGAGTGAGTGTGTACGTGCGTGAGTGAGTAGTGAGTGTGTAAGTGAGTAAGAGAGTAAGTTAAGAAATAAAAAAAAGTAAAAATAGTAGATCAGTGAATAGTGCCGTACCTGTTCATGGTCATTGTGTTGGTTATGCTTGGAGTGTATGGTGGCAGCATATATAGCATGAACATTCCTTAGGGGGCGAGTACCTATCAAGATGTCCGCCTCCGCACTCACATAGTTTGGCTTACCTTGAATATCTACAATCAGCTGTGAATACATAACACCAAATAACAAACAATCAGTGACAACAGTAATGGGAACTTTTAGTAAATATTAAGAAATGTATATGATGTAGATTGCCACTGCAGATCTTAGAGATATTCCAGCCATATATAGTTGTGATCACCGACAATACAATTACTATTAAAGCAGAAAATGTAACAACGGTCCTTAGTGCACAAAAACTAATGAAAACGATTTTTTTTGCCTGGCTTAACATAATTCTGCTCTGGGCTTTGATTTGATACCTGGGTCAGAGCATTGGTTATATAATGTTTAGATGATATTAATGTCACCTTTATTGAGTACTTGTTATCAATGAAGTTAGCTCCAAGAGATCGAGATGGCGGAAGAGGAGGAACCAGAAACATTTCCTTAATGCTGACTCGCTCCTCGGATGGGATCTCTGTTTTCTCCAGGACATCAATAATATCTTTGTCAGATTTCCTGTGACCCATATCAGATTTGTATATCACTTTCTGGTAAAGGTATAGAAGGGTTTATTGCTGTGGTACAATCTATTATCGCATTAACTATTCATTTACTTGAATGTTTTAATGTAGAATATGAGGGGAAATTATAGTTTATTTGTAAGTTGTTATTTGTGTTAATAAAAAATGATTATATACATATATTCATGATTATATATATATATATATATTCAGATAAACACCGTACCTGTATTAATTCAATCCTATACTTAGTAATTAATTTGGTGCTTTCATTAATGATTTCACCATTGATAGGTATGTATTGACCAGGTACATATCCTTTCCTTTCCATGAGCATTTTAAGTTTGATAGGTCCTGCTCCACAAAATGCTAACCAATTTGTCTTCTGATCATCCAGTTGTTGTGGTTGCTGTGTAAATAATAAACCAGCGATTTTGTAAATGATGTTTTGTGTTAATTTCTTAATGGAAATAGGTTTTCCACATAATAATATAATATATAGTTATTATGTTTACACCATGATTTGTGTGCAATTGATGATTTAAAAAAATTTTCTATAAGCAAAATACATGATAACATAGCGATACATTCTTTAATATGTATTTAAGATGCATTCTTTAATATGAACTTCTCATATACTATATACTATTATATCGTGTTCAATGTCAAGTTTAATCTTGGTACATCAGCCAATACTAGTACTTCGCACATTATCATTTAGTCAAAATAGCGGTACTTACTTACATAAGAAACATGAATTAGAAAACCACTTTTTAAGTTATAACCTGTGTATTCTGGGTGTAAACGTACCATGACATCTGTGATTCTATTGAGATTTAGTGGTCCAATTACTGTAAATAATTTCTCAGCTTCCAGATTAAACTTCCCATTTCTCTCTATGGTCGCCCTTATGTAGTATCTAATCCTTCCCAGAGTTCCCTCAAATGATGTGGGGATCCGGTGTGGCAGCTGGAACCGGAAGGGGTATGTGTACCTTCCGGCTGGGTGCTTATAGTTCTTATTGGCCTCCTCCTCGTCCTCATCTATGGTACCATTAACATTGCCTAGTGCTGGAAATCAAGATAAAAAGAGACACAAATTACCAATATACAATAATATAAAAAAATGTTGATATATTATAAGGTGGTGAATATCTATTATATATCATTCAGGAAAGGATTAATGTAAATGTTTCACATTTGGCTATTGTTATAAAAAAGTTAGTACAAATATGTTCAAATAAATACGTTACAATATAGTGAAAATGGATGAAAATGTAATATTGCTGTAGCACGTGAGGTGCGGATAATTAATCATTCAGGGGATGGGGGAAAGTGGGAATAAATATCAGAGAGATCACTTACTGGGGAAAATGATCTTGAGAATGCTAGCTTTGAAAAAAAAAGATTCTCTCACACTTCTGGAAAATATATTGTTCAAAGGATTGAAATTGGAAAAGATATTTAAGATTCTCAATGGACCGTTAAGGCATAAAAAGGGTTCACATGGGATGTTAGCAGACAATTGAGTTTCAAACTTGTAGAAATAATATTATTCTCCTCACTGTAAAATGAATGGTCTATCCCCAACTCACCATTACAATGGCTGGCACGATAGTGAGGCAGTTAATTCATAACATATCATGACACTGCACTTATCATGACACTGCACTTATCATGACACTGCACTTATCATGACACTGCACTTATCATGACACTGCACTTATCATGACACTGCACTTATCATGACACTGCACTTATCATGACACTGCACTTATCATGACACTGCACTTATCATGACACTGCACTTATCATGACACTGCACTTATCATGACACTGCACTGACAAATTTAGGAATGCTCCAGATGTTGCAATATCACGGAAGGGAATTCACGTTACAAAAAGAGATTATGTTTTTAAAGGATGGTGAGCAATGTTGTACGCTTCTGTTTGGGATCTTACTTTTGCCATAGAGAGTAGCTGTTCTGTGAAAGTATGTCTCTGAGGCGGATAAATCATGGTCGTTATCTTCGTTCTTCCATCTAACACTGCTACTTCCATGTAGCGCTATATATATGCCTGGTAAAACAATCACACAATATTTTCAAATCATCTACAATACACAATGATCTACAAATCATCTACAATGTTCTGAAAAACCAAGATGTTTATAGTCTGTATGCCTCAACACCATTTTAGAGACTTGTTTATGAATAAAAATACATAGAAAAATATACAATATGTTTCTTCTTAAAACTCGTTCAGTGAGACAGGGTTAAATCCATAGAACCTATGGAAGGAATACAGAGAGCATATTTATTTGTTTTTATATCGTACCTCTCATTTTAAGGGGTGCCTTCAGTTGAAGCGTGACGAGACCGTGGACTGGTTCCCCAGCATAAAACACCCCGACCGTGTTAGGCATCACAATATCAAACTCACTCAGTCTCTGCATCTTTAAATGGCTCTTTTCCTACCTGAAATAAAAGCCTTATGCTTTTCTTCAATACTATCAACAAAAGAAACAGCAAAGTTGTCTTTCAGAGGTATATTTATATGAACATGTCTTGTTTCTTTGACATTTAAGGGTATTCATGTGTCTCTTTAGATTTATGCCCACTGGTGGCAGATAACGAAAATGACAAAAATATACAGCTTATGAAAAGTGATACATTTGCATTGTCATTAAGTCTCTTTATCTTGAAGTGCCCTACATGAAAGTAGCTCATGAATTATTTTAAAAGAACAAGAGTAAGATATCAACTATTTCAAAACAAAACAAAACAAATTAGATAAGGTTGGTCAATTTACTTATTCCTAGATTGGATTTAATATCATTTATTTTCTATCTTAGTGACGCAAAATTAAAAAGATACTAGCGCATGAGAATAATTTGTGGTGATTACTGCCATGATTGGTGAATTTGATAAATCTAAATCCAAATGTTTATTGAGAGAAGTCTTTACACGTTTGCATTATGGAGAAAAACTACTTACTTGAAACTATTTTCCTACGGTTCATGGATGAATATCATTTTAATAGATTCAATTGTATTATTCCACCATGAGTATCAAACAGTAAATTTCTGGTCTCTTTTTAACTCTATATACATATAATGCATACAGAAATGTATTAAATCTTTGGCAGAATTAAGAATTCTGATCACACGTCAAGACACGGTTTAACCTTATAGATTATATTGGATCTCTTCATCTTAACTGAACAGTGTTAATCTGGGATTATCCAGTTCTCTGCCGTTGAGGTAATAGTTCAAAATAGTCCTGATGTGGACTAGCGTGAATACAGAATGCCTACTGCTTTCAATATATGTATGATTATCATAGTATATGGAAAAACGCTTGACAGACTAAAATTAACTAATAAAATCTCTAATAGGTAAGATTTTGTAAAACTGGATACACATGGCTAAACATGACAATACAGGAAAATACAGATCCACCCGATGTATTACTATACCCAAAGCCATCGATAAAATAGACTTGAAATCCACTGTTTCTAGAAACACCACGCACTACCCATCATATTGAAGTTTCCCCAGTAAATAAACTCGACCTCCGGCGATTGACTGTTGCAGTTTTGACCCATGTCACTATCGTTCCCAGTCATAATGTCTAAAAATACAAATCCGTGTCAATTCTGTAGCGTTTTTTCTTCACTTTTTTACCCGATATCAAACATGACAACGTGGAATGGCATTTGGGAGAGTCCAAGTGATGACGTCATGGAAACATAAAGGGAGAAATTGGATGGTCAGTGCATGGCGTTTCTGGAAACAGTGGATTTCAAGTCTTTTTTGACGATGTCTTTGGGTATAATGTTTTTATTAGCTGAAGATGAAATGGCAATTGGCTATGACGTTTGGTTCTCTGTTAGTATTGTTCCCATTGTACATTTGCAAACGATCAGAATATATCCACACCCCAATTTCAATAGTTTGCGCATGCGCTGTCTTTATAAATATAGTCTCAATAAAGGAAGGCAGGCTCAACTGCCCATCTCCCACCTGCTTTAGATAAATACAAAGGTAGGGTATATTTACATGACCCATTCTAAAAAGATATCCTCATGAAAATTCTGAAAGGATTCCTGTATAAGGTTGGGTATACTGAAATAGGCCTCTCTTTTGGCAGGTTACCCTTTAGATGATATTTTTATCCATTCATTTTAAACATATTTAACAGGACAACAATTTCAGGGACCTGTTTTACAAATAGGGTCCTATGATTCTTTCTTGAACAAAAACAAATTAAACAAATCAAAAGAGAAAATATGTAAACCAACACATCCTTTTTTCTAAATATATTTAGCGATGTTGGACCAGTGTGTTGGATATATAAGAACAACTTGACAAAAGAACTTGTCAATTGTCTTGCTATTGATATTTGAAAGACAGCTTCCAACATGGTTACCCAAATAGATGGCCTCAAAATAGGAATTTTATATTTTGAAATGTTAAAACCATTTTAATGCTTTTTTCCTACTACTTTAAGATCAACACTTGGTGCAGTGATAGATCGTGTCTTAAGTATTGACGGCAGGGAATTCCCTCACAAAAGGCCTTTATATAGACACCTATATGACAATCTTTATCATACATAAACAAATACACATGATGTTATGAATTACATATTCATCTTGGTATGGTCACCCATGCCATACGAAATGACCGTTGACATTATTTTAAAATAATTCTGTTCAAACATGTAACTTTATATGTTCTGTACAGTGAAATGAACTTGTTTTGAAATTAAAGCAAATGTTGTAGAATTAATGAACATGGGTTTGCATGCTGTAATACATCTTCGACTAATGGATAAACTATGGTATACAAAAATCAGATAAAGGAATAAATACAAAAGAATAAGGGTATATTTGTTCTGATAAAGGACTTAGCCATCATTCGTAGTATGTCCTGGCCTATATATTTAAATGTATATTTATTTATGCTTCAGAGCAATCCAGGACAGGTTTATCGAAACTAACGCTCCACAGTGAATCTGGGACACTACACGTTTATACTATGGAGGGAGAAACTTCAACATTTTTAACAGCCACTATAGCTGTCTTTGCAATTATTCTCTTTGTATACAAGTATATATTTGAAGACCGCAGACTGAATCTTCCACCAGGACCTATTCCTCTGCCTTTCATTGGAAATCTGCATATTTTGGGAGCTGATGTACGGGAACCACTTTTAAGGCTGAAGGAGAAGTATGGAGATGTGGTCACCCTGTATATGGGATCAAGGAGAGTGATATTTCTGTCCAGTTATGATGCCATCAAGGAAGCCTTTGTTAAACAGGGACAACACTTTGCTGGTAGACCAAAGGATTTAATGATGTTTAAAGATATTTCAAAGGGAAGAGGTTGGAACATTTATATATTTGCCAAAAAGAGTCTTTATGGTTAAAAAGTTATGTTCTTGCTCTATAGATTTATGGTCCTTATTCCTTTGCAATTATAATTATAATTACTAAAATATGTACTTTATCGGAGGTGGAAAACAGTGTAAAAATAACATTCCTGGTTACAAATGTAATCAATAGTTAAGCACTAAAATATCTGTTTAAAAATATTTATTTCACAATAGGATTATTTTCTCCCTGATTCCCGGGAAAAGTTCGGTAAAAAATGAATTAGACAAGCAAATTAATACAGGACCTGCAGGTCACTCAGCAGAGAAAGGCCTATTTTTAGCTGTCATTTTTATGAATTTTATTATTATCATAGTGAAAGAAACGTAATATTTTTCTGCATAACACTGATATGAAAGGAGTGATTGACAATAATATGTATTAAGCAAGTTGAAACCTTTATAATTTTCAAAAATATAAGTGTACAGTTAACCTATTTTCCGAATTTTAAAGTATTATTGGTGTTACTTTCATGAAAATCTACTTTTTTTTTATCCCTGCAGGACTTTTTCCCTGTAAAAGTTCAATATGATACAACATCTAAGAATAGGAATGTATTTCTATGTCATTTCTATTTCTGAGTTTGAAAGAAAATGTTTTGCAAATTATTTCAAGAGATTATGATCTGTTCTTTGCCACATTTCTGCCATTTTTTTAAAATGGTAAATCATTTCATAAATGTCTACACCAATGTGTTACACATCATAAGATCTGCACTGCTTTTATTCCATATTTATTAGATGCTAGTATTCAATGTTTAGGCTCATTAAACAATAAACCAATTTTCTAAATTGAACGCAATCAGTTCACATGAATTTCAATTTTTGTTTTTTTTCTTGTATTTCATAAAGGTCTTACTGCAACAGATGGTCCAAAATGGAGAGAGTTAAGGAAATTCACTCATGGAGTGCTTCGGGAATTTGGTGTCGGACGGCCACTAATAGAAGAAAAGATAAATGAAGAACTCTCCTATTTTCTTCCTCATATAGGGGAAGAAGGTGCTGGAGGGCCCTTAGACCTCCACAAATTTCTGCAGATTTCTGTGTCCAATATTATTTGTTCAGTAGTTTTTGGCAAGAGAAATGAGTACACTGATCCCACCTTTGTGAGATATATGACTGTATTGGATGAAAACTTTAAGGTTGGTTACCTTGAACTTTTAAGAACATTTCCTAAATATATTTCTGTTTTGCTGTTTCCTTTTAAAAATTAATATGTGGATTGTGACCATGTACAATATGACATCTATATGATATGATTTACTGACATTGATTCTGAAATTTGACTTATGCACCTTATCCATATTGCAGATAACTGGGGCAAGTGGACCACTGACTGTGATGCCGCAGTTGAAATACCTCCCTGGAGATTTGTTTAATTATCACAAAATGATTTCCAATTGTGAGATGGTATATGCTGATATCCAGAATCAGATAAATACCCATAGAGCTAATGGTGTTCCTGAAGATCCACAGGACTTCATTGATGCTTTCCTAAATCAGGCTAAAAAGGAAGAGAACAACCCAAATAATCTGTTCACAGGTGAATAGCCATGTTTTATATAATGAAATTGATAAATAGGTCATTATTACATTTCTGAATATTTCCTTTGTAAAATTAGATTTCTGAAATGATACACTATAAAGGTTGTACTATCAGTTTAAAAGTTAAACAATGAATTATGAAAATTTATCCATTATGTCTATAATATGAGTATTACCCATTAACTTCATTCTTTATGGTGCTTAATAGAAATGTCAGGTGAATGTAACAAGTATCAACTATATCCACATCCTTTGCTTCCAGATCCAGAAGCTTTGGTTGTCATTGGAGATCTGTTTGTTGCTGGAACAGAAACCACGTCAACTACCCTATACTGGGGCATACTTTATATGATCCTCAACCCGAACATCCAAGAAAAAGTGCAGAAAGAGATCATGGAGGTTGTGGGTGAAAACCGTAGGCCCAGCTATAAGGATAAACAATCCATGCCCTATACTGAAGCTTGTATAATGGAGATACAAAGGATGGCTGACCTGGCACCACTTGCTCTTCCTCATACTGTGACCGAAGATGTAATATTAAAGGGCTACAACATACCTAAAGGAACATGGATCATGGCAAATCTTACTAGTGTACACAGGGACCCAGATATCTGGAACAATCCCTACAAGTTTGATCCTGACAGGTTTCTTGATTCAAAGAAAACTATTCAAAACAAAGAACATTTAGTGAGCTTCTCAATGGGTAAGATGATTACATATATTCAATCTATATTTACCAATTTTAATTTCAAAAAATAATATTTGGTGATAGTTTGTTTATTTCATAATAATCATTGAGAATGACACCAAACGTTCATAAGTCAAGGAATATCAGTAGCTCTATTCTCTGTATATCTCATAGCCTCAGAGATGGCTATTTTATGTTATCAAGTTCATAATATCAAATGTTTCAAGAATTTTCTCATAATTATCTTTGATATAATAATCTTTCCAAAATAGAGATTTATCATTTATCATTATTATTTTACAGGCAAACGGGTGTGTCTTGGAGAATCTCTGGCACGAATGGAGCTGTTTTTGTTCTTCACTTCGATTCTTCAGAGATTTACATTTTCTATCCCCCCAGGGGATGCACGGCCTAGCGACCAAGGTGTCATGGGCCTATCTGTGTCCCCACTTCCATATAAAGTGGTTCTCAAAAGAAATGACAACTAATATATATGTCCTGATGACAGTTTGTCTCCAACATGTAGTTGATAACTTTTTAATCATGCAATCATGTCTGTGTTGTATTCAATTACCGAATACAAAGTACAAATATGATTACAAAACATTATATATATATATGTATACACACACACACACATATATATATAAATATATATATATCTGTAATTAAACAATAAATATATTAGCATTGGTTGTATAGTTAGCACGGTGAATTGTGTGAAAATAACACTCATTAGTTGATAGGTTGAATTTGTAACAATAATTTGTAATCGTTCTTCTAATAATGTAAAGATAGTTAATAAATAGGATAAAATATGTCAATTCTAATGAGACAGGATATTCTAATCAATTTTATTATATTACAATATAACATCAGTTGAATAGCGCTTTGAAATATAGGTATAAACATTGTTTTATTCTTACAAATATACACATGTTCATATGCTAGTAAAACCTCATTTCATACTGATTTTACAAAAAAAAACATTTAGAGGTGTCAGAGTGAATTGCTTTAAATGCCAAATGTAAAATAATTCAGGGATAGGTGTTAAATAAAGCCAAGACCAGATCATGTTTTTATATTTAATATAAATGGACCTTTACATAGATATTATATTAAGTAAACATACAAATAAAGTAATCCGTTCAATATGACTGTTGTCGTCCTGCAGAACTTATTTTTCATATTGATGTAAGGACTACAATATTCCCCGATAGTTGATCCAAAAAAATAATCAATGTTCCATTAATATTAAGTTCTCATTTAGCCAAGAGCAATATCCTTTTGTTTCATGTCCTTTGTCTTAACGAGCTTGAAGTTCATTTTATATTTGACGTTCTTTTCAAAATATGCCTTCAAGTATTTATCCCTATACACTTATAGGATATGGGTCAAACAAGGATATAAAAGTATATGTACCCTGTCAATAGTGGATATATCCCGTATTCCGTCTTAAATCCAGTTTATGCATTAGCGATGCAAAGACTTTTTAAATGATCTAGAGGAATTTTGTTTGACTAATGGGTGCCTGAACACCTTACGGAGACATGTCTAGACCCTTTAATATGAGTCCAATGGAATTTCAAATATTTAATATAGCCGTCTTTGATGTGAGCTGTGAGAGTACAAAAAGGGATTTTGATTGACTGATGGGGCCATAGACATTTTTGGTAGACTAAATGTTTGATTTGATTGATTTGGAATGACCACATCTTTGAAACATAATTGTTAAGCACATCGCTAATATGACAAAAAATCAATATGTTTTAATATAGATTCTCAAATTGAATTTCACATCTATCAGCAAAGAAATTAGACACTGTATTTGTAGTAAATTGACAAAAGACGTTTGTGATCTCATTGCACAAGGCCTTTGTCAAGGGTTAACGTTTTCAATGCTGGAACATGCACAATTTACTTCTCAGATGGGATTTACATCAGCAAAGGATACAATTAGCCTTCAAACCTTCATTGCAATTACTATTTCCTTCAAGATGGAATCGTGAATCATGTGATCACATTTCTGGTTTCCTGGATGCAATAATTCTCCTCTCAATAAGGTTAGACTTGTATATGATGGGTGATTTGTTGCATCAAATTTACCTCATTGTTAATTCAGGTATAAGGAATGATATTTTGTCTCTTTGTGAGATCTATGTCCAATCATAGAGTTATATAGAGTTAATAGAGTTAGCAAAGTGCTGTTGGGAACGTTGTACAATCTTACTGATGTGAACTATCTGCAATAGTACTGTAAAGCTAATGAGAGCTTTATACACGAGAAAACTGTCACCATAGTAATGGATGGTGCCCACTGACTCCCCTGGATCTAAACATAAAGTTAAACCTTCGGTAATGCCAGCAGAAAGTCAGGTGGGTGGGGGTCGACCTGCATATCTATTACACATGTGTTTATGTATGGGATATCCAAGTTACTACACGGTACTTCAATTAACCCATTTTAAGAAAAAAATCCAAAAATAGCAATAGATATGACCTTGCGTATATGTGTCTCTGAGCCGTAACGTTACACTTTCCCAATGCCCTGCCTGCCTTAGTTACACCGCCAGTAGCAAATATGGGGGTTGTGTAAACATTAATGACCTCTGAACGAAGGTTCTGGGAACACGTTTCTTTTACAACAAGTCAGATTCTTTTAATGATTTATATTCATTTTGATGATTTAGGTGCACATATTTTAGGTATATGTGATCATGGGGTTAGGCAGGTATGACCTCATGTTATTGGTGTAGGGGAGTGTTACCGGGGTGGCAACAACAATATATTAGGGTCAATGTTGTGTGGGTCTCTGTGATATATGTATTTGTTGGGCTGTACTAGATATTGTTGGGGCCACGAGCCGTGGCACAGTCGGTTTAAGTGCCAGCTTATTATCACCTCTGTGATGATCCAAAGTTCGTGGGTTCAATCCCCAGCTGTGTCGAGATTGAAATCATGATACAGTTTGAGCTGAGGCCTTGTTAGTTTTTTTTGTTGTAATTGATGTTTAATTAGTGATACGTGTAGTCCTGTCGGCAATTATGAAACATCTTGAAAGAACATACAGGATTTTGAGCGGGGCATTTCTCCATTCAGATCAGGTAATGAAGAGCACACATGCAACCTCTATTCAGACATCTTGATTTCTATTTTGAGTGAACAACAGCACTGTAAAAACATATAAATCAGTTACATCCTGCTGTTGTATCTGTCTGGACAGTGTATGATGGCTGATGTGTTCTTTATATGATAATGTCCCTTCTTGCACATGTTCTTGATCTAAGCTTTCGTGTCCATCCGAAGGTCAACCACTGACTCACTGGGATAGTCGCTAGCATCACCTATCGGCCCATAATTGCTATCATGATCAGCCACAGTGCCATGCCTGTCAGCACAGATCAGAATTTCAGTCTTGCCGTCATTCATTTATCTTCATTTTATTTGATATAAGGAATGACCTAAACTCACTGATACACCTTTTTTGAGTTTATGTCCAGACATAATGATGTAAAGTGGTATGATCAACAATAATGTACATCTGGGTATCTGGGTATTATCAGCATATACATGATAGGTGACGCCATATTTAGAAGGAAGTCAGCAAGAGGGACATGTAAATTGTAAAAAAGGATGGGTCCTAGTACAGATCCTGTTTCCTCTATGGTATTTGCGTGGACTTCAGCTAGCTCACCAGCTGCTTCACTTCTGAAAAAGGCCTCTCTATCTCAATATATTTTATGATTCTCTATCTTAGTGTTCTTAATAGGTATGTCTTCGGTCTGCTCTTGAAGACGTTGGCTGAAGTACTATTCCTGTGATTTTTTACAATACATGAATTTTCATCTGCATTGATAACTTTTATAACAATTCCTGACATGTTCAATGTATGGATGGTGGCACGGCAATGGCTAATGACACGAGGCAGCGTGTTCGCTTCCAGGATCGCCTTTTCATTAGTCAGGATGCCAACCCTCTCAGCCAGTCGGGTGTTCAGAGATATTCACTAGCTGATCATCAACCTTTCTCAGCTTTACCAATTCTTCCTTAGCCGTCAGCACTGTGGACAACAAGGCAGAGGGAGTTGTTGGCTCTGGGGATCCGGGGCCATCTTTGGACAGACAGATTATCTTTTTGTTTTGTTTGGGGTTTTACATCACATTCAACATTATTTCAGTCATTTCGCGACGAAACCAACTTGTAGCAGATATAGCGCTGCCTCTTCGAATTGTCATGTCGCAGGTCTTTGAAATGACAACCCACCTTGTCACAGATATATAAGGACAACAGGTTAACCCTTTTATGCACAGGCCACAGCTCATATATCTAATTGTGTCATGAATTCAATCTCAGCATGGTCGGGGATCAAACCCACAACCTTTGGATCACCACAGAGGAACTGGTGCTTACATGCTAGCGTTCTGAGCAACTGCGTCACAAAAATGAATTTCTTATCAAGAATATAAATCAAAGATACATCGTTCCTTTCAACCAATGGTACAAAGTTCTATTTATCGAATTAAGTATTTATTTACTCTTACCATATGTCATCAAACACATCTAAGACACTCACTGATCACCTATGATTAGAAACATATTAAGTACATCATCTTATCAAGCATCATCTAGGATTAGTAACATTAGATTAATGAGGCACCCATAATAATAATAATAATAATAATAATAATAATAATAATAATAATAATAATAATAATAATAATAACAATAACAATAATAATAATAATAATAATAATAATAATAATAATAATAATAATAATAATAATAATAATAATAATAATAATAATATATTCACACATCTCGATTCAAATGGTAGGCTGTATTTTTAATAAACAAGATTATAAGTAATATCATGCTGATACTACTACCAATAATCAGAAGTTCTCAGAGTGATGAGCAAAAAGTGCACCAGTGCTGTTGTTGTTCACTTCGGAGCAAGCTTTCTCCACAGTGTTAGTCATAGGTGGGGGGCCACAGCTGAATACTCCAAATACATTTGTCTAAAAAAAACAAAAAAGACATAAACAAGTGGTTTTGCATCTTCCACAAAGAATATTGAGGACAAAATAGCTCCAATATAATCATGTGTATAGCTTTAAGGTAAATTGTAAAATTTGTGTGCCTATTATATACAGCTCTTTTTCCATATATTCATTGATATTTGATATTAAGATCAACTCTATCAATCCAGCAACATTCTAATTCTTTATATATTGGAGTATACATATTTTCAATTAAAAGAAATCTCACCTTTGGGTGCAAAGTGAGTAAAAGTCTCAAGAATGAAGGAAAATCGGGCCGGCCAAAATGGGTGACTGAGCGAAGGCCTGTGAACAGCGATCGATTAGATATCTTCTGGAAGTGACGTTCACAAATGTACTAGAAATAAACATAAATTGCACATTATAAAATCTAGAGATGTGTATGGATATTTCAAACTTTGCATAAATATTAAGCCAACCCACAAGTTGTATTTATCCTCTGAAATGAAGAGAAAGATGGAAAGCCTTGCTATTGAAAGCTACTTTGTCATTGTTAAATGTCAAATCTTGATTAAAATATTTTAGGCCGACCAAGTCAAAGATAAAAGATTAGCAAAACAAATTGCAAATCTTATACTCATACTGATATGTTGAAAATGTGACTATTCACTGAAATAAGACATTTCAAGATTTTTCCTTTTCAAGATTTATAGTCCAAACAATAACAACTATTTCAACAATCATAGTAACTGAATATTCTTTTTTCATGTATC
The DNA here is from genome assembly GCA_949316495.1 of Amphiduros pacificus. NCBI lineage: Eukaryota > Metazoa > Annelida > Polychaeta > Phyllodocida > Hesionidae > Amphiduros > Amphiduros pacificus. The sequence goes on from OX439010.1 coordinate 15,062,146, forward strand.
ATTTGTCAAGATCTTCATACTAGTATTGTCCATAAAATGCATCATCCAAAAATTGCAGCTCTATCCATCACAGTACAATGTCTGAACAATGTCTTCACAGTAATTCATTTGAAGTGATCACTGATTTATAACTGGAAATTTAAGCCCTATAGAACCCATAATATTACACATTCTCACCAAGGTAGAAAATTGTACATTAGCCAAAATAAAAGAAACACCAAAGTTTTATATTTTCATTTTTCATAGTGAATGGTCACTGAAAATAACAAAATAAGTCATCTGGATGTATCAGCCCACACAAAGTAAAGGCTGAGTCTATCACAGCCACCATGTCGATATTTATTCCAATTGTTCACTGATGCACGACTGCTACACTAAGCATGTCATTCTTCACTGATATCAATAATATTAATCAAGTTGCATCATCCAGCCAAACAAGACAGCTCTATCACCTAGTAATCCACAGAAATCAGTCGTTCAGACCTCTTTTATTTTTGATATTCATTAATGATATCACTTCAATAGTAAATTCTAACATCAAATTATTTGCAGAGAATTTCTTAATATTTGATTATCCATAAGAGGCGACTGTCACAGATATTCTAAATGCAAATCTTTTTATTGTGCCTTGAAATTATGTACAAATCCTTTATCAGACCTATTCTAGTATGGAGATGTTTTACTAAGTAAGGTCAGTTATACAAACTAAAATGTTGATGAGATATTAGGTATGAGGAATTGGGATGGGAGTCACTTGGCAGTAGTGGTCCCTTCATTCGTATATTTCTCCATTTTGAATTTTTTTCCGCCATTTTGTACGCCAATTTGTTTCATGGACCAAAAATGAACTAGATCTCACAACTCTCGCGAGTTTTCCCTTTCCTCCATTTTGATTTTGTTCGCCATTTTGTCCCATGGAACAATATCGAACTAGATTGTTCAATTCTCGCGAGAGATATCCAATGAATAAATAAATAAATTGAAAATATTGTGTTTAAAAACTTTTTTTTTTTGAGAATTAGATAAATAAAAAATCTGAGATAACTTTTACTTTAACTTCTTACAAACATATCTTTCCGGTACAATATATTTAATTTAAAAAAACCAGTAATGATATTCATAACCCGGTTAAATTATGATATAAATGTTAAACTTAAACTTAACTAACTTACTTAGATTATAGATCGTGGTTAAGAAATTCCTCAAACAATTATCACTTTATCAATAACATTTTAATGTCTTTAAAAATATACATAAATACATAAATAATACACAAAAAACTTTCTTCGCATATTCTCAAAGCCTATGACAATTTATATCTGATTCATCCGGAAATCTACAGTTGCATGGACTTTCCATTGGACAGAGAACAAAGTGGCAAAGGTAAATCTCGCGTGAGTTAAGTGAATTAAACTAGTAAAACAAAATGGAGAACAATACAAAACAAAATGAAAACTTGCGAAAGTTGAAGGACCTAGTTCACTATTGGTCCATGAAACAAAATGGGTGAAAAAATCAAAATGGTGAAAGGGAAAACGCGTGAGAGTTGAACGATGTAGTTCGGTATTGGTCCATGGGACAACATGGAGAACAAAATCAAAATGGAGGAAGGGAAAACTCGCGAGAGTTGTGAGATCTAGTTCGCTATTGGTGCATGAAAAAAATGGCATACAAAATTAAAATGGAGGAAAGGAAAACTCGCGAGAGTTGTGAGATCTAGTTTGTAATTGGTGCATGAAACAAAATGGGGAACAAAATGGCAGAAAAAAATTCAAAATGGAGGAATATACGAATGACGGGGACTGCTATACAACTCTTTGCAGAAGGAGAGAAAAACATCAATTTTTTATGCTCATAAAAATGTTCATGGAAAGGCACCTTCATTTTTAAAAGAAATCTTACCAAATTCTGTTTAAATATAACAACTAAGGCTTTACAAAATGCTCATGACATAGACACAGATGTTTTCAAGTGTGGGATGGTAACACTTTTTAAATCATTTTTCCCATTGAAGATTCTTTGCATTTGCATAATTACAGAGGGCTGCACTTCATGTTTGTGTTATTGAATCAACCCCATTCAATATGTACACTTACCTTTCTGGAACACAATATAATTCAAAAATGTTTATTATACAATCATTTCTGTCAGGCATTTGTTGAGGGAAGTCAAAGATTTGTTTGATAATAGATATGATTATTTTGTATTTATGATGCATTCTGACAATATGTACCTTACCTTGCCTGAGACCATCTATGCATTTATTACCTATACCACCACATAATCATATCGCATGCCAGGGTCTGTTTTAATATTCAGTTTTAAATTCTGGGTGGGTAGACATGTTCCCTTACCAGCATAGTTGTCCTGATGTCAAATTTTTCCTTGAATTGAGTGATGAAGATGTGTACAGAAACAAGGTTTTGTGAGTCTGCCTCCTCCACCTGGCGAATTATGTCCGTCATCCACTCAAACTGCCGCTGAGTTCTGGTAACCCACAGGAAGTACACCTTGCATCAAAGGAAGGAAGCATCATTATTAGACAAAATACCAAATTTGAGTACTGAGCTTCTATATTTGGAAATGCACATTAGTGATTGAGCTCTCATTTTAGGAAATGCACATTCCTGAAGAAGATAAAGATCTGAAATCACCCAATGACATTCACAACAGCACAAGAGTTATACAAACTCTAACATATATCAAACTATTGGAAATATAGAAAAGTGCAAAAAGGAATAACTGACAATGCTTCTCCTGGAGAACTTAATTTACATCAAGAGACTGGGATGACCAATACTGGTTTCATTATAGCCGAAGAACAACATGATACCTTTCAAATGTATCTAAACTAAATAAAATAAAGTGGCCATAAATCTGATGTTAATGGCGGTCATAAATGTAGTGACGATATCTCATGGATTATGATAATAGCAGTTTAATACCAGATGGCATGGTGATTATGGTGGCCTTAAATCTTATGATGATGACCCTAAACTTTGATGAAGGTGGTCCCAAATCATGAAATGTTGGTGGTCCAGAGCCTGATTATAGCATTCACGTATCCTCAACGCCTCACCCAGACTTGGTGTCCATATATCCAAATTATTTTAACCAAATTTAGCCTGTTAATAACTCTGACAGACTTTATTTTCTTTATTATTCAGTATTGACTTTTTGCAGGGAAAACAAATTACACCATCATAATCAAACCACAGGTACACACTCAACTGTAACAATATTTATTTAATTCTGTGATGATTTTGATGCAATTTTGAAGTAAAGAAGTTGTATATAGCAGAAAAGATGCCTTCAGTTGGGAAGGGATGCCATGTCTCATATGTCCAGCTATCTCTTACTGTAATTGCTATCTCATTGTGCGGGCCTGATGGCCTTCTACCTGAGGCTACAGACCTGGATGACATTCTTACTGAGGCAACATACCTGGATGGACTTCTACCTGAAGCTACAGACCTGGATGGCCTTATATCTGAGGCTACAGACCTGGATGGCCTTATATCTGAGGCTATAGACCTGGATGGCCTTCTACCTGAGACTACAGACCTGGATGACATTCTACCTGAAGCTACAGACCTGGATGGCCTTCTACCTGAGGCTACAGACCTTGATGGCCTTCTACCTGAAGCTACAGACCTGGATGGCCTTATATCTGAGGCTATAGACCTGGATGGCCTTCTACCTGAGACTACTGACCTGGATGGCCTCCATACTAAGGCTATAGACCTGGATGACATTCTTACTGAGGCAACATACCTGGATGGCCTTATATCTGAGGCCACAGACCTGGATGACATTCTACCTGAGGCTACAGACTTGGATGACATTATATATGAGGCTACAGACTTGGATGACATTATACCTGAGGCTACAGACTTGGATGGCCTCCATAATAAGGCTATAGACCTGGATGGCCTTATATCTGAGGCTACAGACCTGGATGACATTCTACCTGAGGCTACAGACTTGGATGACATTATATATGAGGCTACAGACTTGGATCACATTATACCTGAGGCTACAGACCTGGATGACATTCTACCTGAGGCCACAGACCTGGATGACATTCTACCTGAGGCCACAGACCTGGATGGCCTCCATACTAAGGCTATAGACCTGGATGGCCTTATATCTGAGGCTACAGACCTGGATGACATTCTACCTGAGGCCACAGACTTGGATGACATTCTACCTGAGGCTACATACTTGGATGACATTATACCTGAGGCTACAGACTTGGATGACATTTTACCTGAGGCCACAGACCTGGATGACATTCTACCTTAGGCCACAGACCTGGATGGCCTCCATACTAAGGCTATAGACCTGGATGGCCTTATATCTGAGGCAACATACCTGGATGGCCTTCTACCTGAAGCTACAGACCTGGATGGCCTTATATCTGAGGCTACAGACCTGGATGACATTCTACCTGAGGCCACAGACTTGGATGACATTATACCTGAGGCTACAGACTTGGATGACATTTTACCTGAGGCCACAGACCTGGATTACATTATACCTGAGGCTACAGACTTGGATGACATTTTACCTGAGGCTATAGACCTGGATGGCCTTATATCTGAGGCTACATACTTGGATGACATTCTACCTGAGGCCACAGACTTGGATGACATTCTACCTGAGGCTACAGACCTGGATGGCCTTATATCTGAGGCAACATACCTGGATGGCATTCTACCTGAAGCTACAGACCTGGATGGCCTTATATCTGAGGCTACAGACCTGGATGACATTCTACCTGAGGCCACAGACTTGGATGACATTCTACCTGAGGCTACAGACTTGGATGACATTCTACCTGAGGCCACAGACCTGGATGGCCTTCTACCTGAGGCTACATAATTGGATGACATTCTACCTGAGGCTACAGACCTGGACGGCCTTCTACCTGAGGCTACAGACCTGGATGACATTCTATCTGAGGCCACAGACTTGGATGACATTTTACCTGAGGCTACAGACCTGGATGACATTTTACCTGAGGCTACAGACTTGGATGGCCTTCTACCTGAGGCTACAGACTTGGATGGCGTTTGACCTGAGGCTACAGACTTGGATGACATTCTATCTAAGGCCACAGACCTGGAGGACATTCTACCTGAGGCCACAGACTTGGATGGCCTTTTACCTGAAGCTACAGACCTGGATGGCCTTATGTCTGAGGCTATAGACCTGGATGGCCTTCTACCTGAGACTACTGACCTGGATGGCCTCCATACTAAGGCTATAGACCTGGATGACATTCTTACTGAGGCAACATACCTGGATGGCCTTATATCTGAGGCTACAGACCTGGATGACCTTATACCTGAGGCTACAGACTTGGATGACATTCTACCTGAGGCCACAGACCTGGATGACATTCTACCTGAGGCCACAGACCTGGATGGCCTCCATACTAAGGCTATAGACCTGGATGGCCTTATATCTGAGGCTACATACCTGGATGACATTCTACCTGAGGCCACAGACCTGGATGGCCTCCATACTAAGGCTATAGACCTGGATGGCCTTATATCTGAGGCTACATACCTGGATGACATTCTACCTGAGGCCACAGACTTGTATGACATTCTACCTGAGGCTACAGACCTGGATGGCCTTCTACCTGAGGCTACATAATTGGATGACATTCTACCTGAGGCTACAGACCTGGACGGCCTTCTACCTGGCCTTATATCTGAGGCAACATACCTGGATGGCCTTCTACCTGAAGCTACAGACCTGGATGGCCTTATATCTGAGGCTACAGACCTGGATGACATTCTACCTGAGGCCACAGACTTGGATGACATTCTACCTGAGGCTACAGACTTGGATGACATTCTACCTGAGGCCACAGACCTGGATGGCCTTCTACCTGAGGCTACATACCTGGATGACATTCTACCTGAGGCCACAGACCTGGATGGCCTCCATACTAAGGCTATAGACCTGGATGGCCTTATATCTGAGGCAACAGACTTGGATGACATTATACCTGAGGCTACAGACTTGGATGACATTTTACCTGAGGCCACAGACCTGGATGACATTCTACCTGAGGCCACAGACCTGGATGGCCTCCATTCTAAGGCTATAGACCTGGATGGCCTTATATCTGAGGCTACATACCTGGATGACATTCTACCTGAGGCTACAGACCTGGATGGCCTCCATACTAAGGCTATAGACCTGGATGGCCTTATATCTGAGGCTACATACCTGGATGACATTCTACCTGAGGCCACAGACTTGGATGACATTCTACCTGAGGCCACAGACTTGGATGACATTCTACCTGAGGCTACAGACCTGGATGGCCTTCTACCTGAGGCTACATAATTGGATGACATTCTACCTGAGGCTACAGACCTGGACGGCCTTCTACCTGGCCTTATATCTGAGGCAACATACCTGGATGGCCTTCTACCTGAAGCTACAGACCTGGATGGCCTTATATCTGAGGCTACAGACCTGGATGACATTCTACCTGAGGCCACAGACTTGGATGACATTCTACCTGAGGCCACAGACTTGGATGACATTCTACCTGAGGCCACAGACCTGGATGGCCTTCTACCTGAGGCTACATAATTGGATGACATTCTACCTGAGGCTACAGACCTGGACGGCCTTCTACCTGAGGCTACAGACCTGGATGACATTCTACCTGAGGCCACAGACTTGGATGACATTTTACCTGAGGCTACAGATCTTGATGACATTTTACCTGAGGCTTCAGACTTGTATGACATTCTACCTGAGGCTACAGACCTGGATGGCCTTCTACCTGAGGCTACAGACTTGGATGGCGTTCTACCTGAGGCTACAGACTTGGATGACATTCTATCTAAGGCCACAGACCTGGATGACATTCTACCTGAGGCCACAGACTTGGATGGCCTTTTACCTGAGGCCACAGACTTGGATGGCCTTTTACCTGAGGCCACAGACTTGGATGGCCTTTTACCTGAGGCCACAGACTTGGATGGCATTCTAAAAACACCTCAAGGTAATTCCAAGATGATTATATATTCTGGTTTTGGTCAAGTCTTCACCTAAGGATGTTAAAGCATCACATGTGTTCATATATCCTGATGTTGTTGATTTTAAGATAAATATGTGTGGCTCTGTCAGTTAGGACAAATCAAGCTGGCAATCTATCACATCCATCCCTGAAGTCCGACCGTCACAGGCGTGGCCAATCACCCAGGCTTGGTTAAGGACCAGCGGATTGCTTGGAATATCTATAATTGCCTTCTTACTCTGCTCACCATTGAGGGCTTTTCATTTATCAGGATGATTAAAGGCTCATTGAGGATTCCATTGACGAGAACGACACAATATTGAAGACTCCCGCTCGTCTCTAAATGCCACTGCCATCCCTGACAAAGCGCAGCCAATCACTGCCCATGCTGAGGGCACATCTGCATTTGGACTCTGAGGATGATGCATCGATAAAGAACGATACAGCAGGCATCCTCGTCGGAAAGGGCGGACGTAAGATCCATTGTAACAAGGCCACCATCAAAGTTAATAAGAATGTAAACCAAATTTGTTCTCATCTACAGTTTTCTTGATGCCAATGTTTCGGCAAACGTGCAAATCCAAGAGATTATAAGGAAAAACCAATATATATATATATATATATATATATATTCTTTACATATTCTTTACATATTCTTCCCATCTTGACAGATAATTTTCAATTTATCAAGAAACGAATTTTAGATTTATGACCCCATTTCGATCAAAGAATCAGTGACAAATATTATGACAAACCTTTTTGCATGTAAGTTTAGAGTTTTGCTGGGACATATTCGCCAGATTTTTCAATATGGAGGCAAATGGGGTGACGCCAATTCCTCCTCCAACAAGGACCGCCACCTCATATTTATACCAGTCTTGATGGCCCTCTCCATAGGGACCATCCAAGAAAATCTGTCAATAAATAATCATGAGCCTTATTGCAAGACTTAAAGAAGCAAATATCAAATAATCCTGCAGCACTACTGAGCTATCAGACGTCTTGTTTTATGCAGGCACGTGTATGTTAATATTTTCATAATTACAGAAAACCTCTATGATTAGCGCACATCATGTATTGTCTGACACTGATTTTATTCAAGCTTATATGACCCTCTGGCAATGTTTTGATTAACAAGACCGAACAAACTTCAAAGGTCAATAAACATACAGAATTACATATATTTGCCCTTTTCTATTTCATCTTTGTTCTTATAAATTCAATGAGATTTTATTGTTAATTTGCACATGTTGGGTTCTTACAGTGGCTGCTAGAATGAAGAAGGCAGAGGGGTTCACCAGGTTGCAAAGTCCAAAGTGGTACCTTCACATTAACACCACTTGAAATGATTAATGATGCATGTGCAATTCAACATGTTTCAACTTTATTGCGGTATAACAGAGTGAACACTTTTGGCTCTACTGTATATTGTAATACATTACATTCAACCTTTTTATGTTTTACAATTGAACAAAGATCATTTCTTACTTTGGGCAATGCCTGATCCATGATAGTGGAAGGATCATATATGCGTCTGAGATTCATGGTCCAAGGCCCTACAGCTCGGATGTGAAGGGTTAATGTATCTTCATGTGGAGCTGAGGTGAGGGTAAAAGGATGGTACTCAGACTTGCTCTGAGCAAGGCTGGCTATAGTCACCCATTGTCCAGATTTGTATTCAAAGTTGGTTGGCTTCTTGAATTCTAGGTATGTTACATCTTTAACAGAACATATCAGAATAATTAGTGAGAAACATAATTTTACTTATCTTCCACAAATGATGCATCAATTTAATCCAAGGCAATACATAAAAATTGTATGCTCAAGATCATTCCATTTGAACATTATGAAACCTTCCTTTAGGACAAAGGCATACTTGCTTGCTGCCTTGAGACTATATTTGCTTGCTGCCTTGAGTAATGATTTTCTGTTATAATTTTGAAAGATTGTTTCATATTGTACATGTCAAAAGCATGACATAAATGATAATAACAAAACATATATGATTACATTGTAAATATCTCTATCTAAGTTGCAAATTTGAAAAATTACTATGCTATAAACAGTTATATTAATTTCAACTTATCTCCTGAATGATATCTTTCAATTCCCAAGCTTACATTACTGGACTTAAAATACACCTTGACTAGAACCAGTTATTGTGCTTCTACAAGCGTTTAATTAAATTGTTTATTTACTAATATTTGATATGCAGATAAGAAAGCAAAAAAAGTCTGTGGAAAGATTCACAAGATCAAGCCATTAGGTAATATGGAAATAATTGGCTAAATCTTGTACATCAAGACATCACAGTGTAAAAGCTATATCAAGTATTCACCAGAAGGTAGTAATTCTGCCTTAACAACTGCAATCTCCACTTTCTCTCTGGACACACTGACAAGCTTGTCAAGCGTGAAGAGAATTAGAGGTCCCAGGCAGAAGTAGGGCATAAATGGAGGTTGGACCAGTCTGCCTGCTCCATGGAGTATCATGAGAATGAAGAGTAGGACCCACATATGATGTGTGAACCAGAATGCCCTAAACGCATGACGACGAGAGTAGGGTGTTGCAAACACATACATGGCCACGGCCACCAGGGTCAATAATACACCAGTGAAACCTGTTAAAATAGCAGAAAACTGCATCATAAGTCACAGCATAACTATATGTATTTATTCAAGAAGATCTCTCAGTAAATAAGCATTTCTCAGTAAATAAGCATTTCTTTAAAATTCCATTCAGTTATCTCGTATGAGTAAATATGTATTTCAACTAACATATGAAACTGTGTTTCAGTTCAAGAATTGTGTAAACATTTTTATATTTCTTTTCAGTAATATAGTATTTATGTTTGTATAGATACTTCGTCACCTTTGATTAATATATTGTTGTATAGTATATGTCAACGCCAACATTTCAAGATTTGACCTTGTTATTTGTAATGTTGTGATATGACATCTGAACTGCACTCTTAACTGATCCTGACCAACGATTGGCCTATAAATTGGTCTTTTATCATGATTTCTGTATAGATTAGAAAATTATTTTGTCAAAATACTGTCCTTTTAAGATTGCTAATATTTTGTTTGTTTTGATATAATATACCAAGTATGTATGTAAGCTAAACATGATGTTTTCATGTTTTCAATGTTCTTTCTGTATAGAATATTTTCCTGCATACCTGTAAGTGTCATCCAGGACCAGTAGTGAAACTTAGGAAGATAATCCGTGCTGTAAGCCACAAATACAAATAAACTTTATATAAAAAGCAATGAATTTCATTCTATAATAATTTTCTTTTCAGTAATTATCAGATTATCAGAAAATCAAAGATAACCATTTGAAAAATATACATACGCATAAAAATAATCTCGAAACAAACAAACAAGATCATTTGCTGTTTGAGTTGAAATATGGTAAAGGTTGAGGGTATGGCCAATTATATGTATTACTGAAAACAAAACACTGCAAATATTAAATGAATGAATAAAACATTTGAAGAAAACATTGAGACAAAAATGGTTGAGTTGACATTAATATCACATATCTGGATGTTTCGATTGGGGTTTTACTTCACTTTCAAACATATTTGAAATCAAACCTTATTTAGAGTAGGCTTAGATTTTTGCCACAGGTGTATTGGTTATCTATCTGTATATGTTTTGTAAACTAGATTTCCAAGGGTGGTTGGATGGTTGTGTGCAAAGTTATAAAAAAATAATAACAAATCGGAAAATTCACAAACCTGTAAAAAGTGCAGCTAAAATTGCAATATACTTGTGGAAATTGATATAGGAATCAAAGGGAATATACTGTTTGAGGAATGTATCTCTGAGGTATGTGATTAGATTTCTGCACATTGTTACCATCAAACAGGAATATGTAAACATCATGCCACTGGCAGCACCCCTGGTGACAGACACACCATATCCAGCAATTCGACGTAACCCACCATGCTCTCTCTCAATGGAGAAATCTGAAATAGAAAGTGATTATAATAAAAATATAATTGGGTAATAATTACAGAGTACACTGAAATGCATTATTAAATGATGATACATGAATCTACAGAGCATTCCCAGAATCTCATTATTTATTAACTCTGTGAATAGTTTGAATGCATTAGTGGAAAGTTTTGATTTAAAAATGACACTTTTTAGTTTTGTCCATCAATACATAATACAAAATAGTTTTCTGGGCAGTTTTCTGGGCAGTGTCATTCTTTCCAAATACTCACAATATGCTCTCTCAATAAAAACTCCAATTGTAACTAGTGTGTAGAGAGTTGCCCAGAATAGCTGAAGTCTGTTGTTCTCAAGGTAGTTTATTACAGAGTTAAATTTCTGTCTAGTTGGAGTATCTGGATACATCTTTTCCTTAGCTCCAGGGTGGGTAGTCAATCTCTGACTTGAGTTATCACAATGCTCATCAACATCAGAGCTATTGTCAAATATTTTAGATTTGTAAAATAGTCTTTTTAAATTTATTTTGAATAGTAACACATACTTCTTGATAACAAAGACAAATCTCTAAACTTATGATTAGTGAATTCACTTATAATATCTGACAAATTTTATTGCATTTTGTCTTTAATATTAATGATTAACAGATATTACCTATATGCATTTTGCATTGCTCCTATTCTGCTCGGAGTATTTTCTTGTGCCATTTTAGCTGTGGCAGTTTCCACTCCTGTTCCTTCTAGGTTCAAGGAGGCATAATTAAGAGCATCTTTGTAATCATGTAAAAGTCTCTTGAAATCTGAGAACTCTAAGGATTCCTTTTGTGATAAACCTGCATCCCTAAACATTGTACTGACAACCTCATCTATCTTTGTATCCTCAATAGATTCACTGGCTAATTCTAGAAGAGACCTGCAAATGTATATTCATGTCAGATTAAGTCAGAATCAATATAAAATATAATTTCAAATAAAACAGTGGTCCTCTTTTTAATTATTGTTTCATGTCGAAAAAAACATTGTTATTGATATATGCACTAGATTATGCTTGATGCTTTACTTTCCTGAAGTTTAAGATCCATTAATAAATCTTGAAATTGTCAGCTTTTCAATTTCTCAAATGTGTTTGAGTTTCTGAAATCACTCAAAATGACCTCAATATGATGATTTCATCTTTTTGTCTGCATTAGGTCATTATATTTTATATTATTTCTATTTATGTCCTGATGTGCGTGTGACCCAAATGAAACCCAACTATGAAAATCTTATTGTATATAATCTTTTTGTATAAAATAACTATTTTTTTATTCTTTGCATTTACAAAAATTAAGGTTTTTTTTCTTTGTATGAAAAAGAAATTTCAATTCAATTCCAGGTGTTCTGACATGCATATTGCTCAAATAATAGCCCAATATGAAGATTTCATCTTTCATCCAGCATGAAAAGGTACCGTATTTACTCGAATATAAGATGAGGTTTTCGGACCCAAACCTTTAGTTAATGCTTTGGGGGTTGTCTTATGCCTCAGTCACATTTGCACCGGGCGCCGGCCGGGCAGTAAGAATCGGCCGACTTCCCAGTCTGCCGGGCGCCGGGGAGTTTATCAGCAACAATCTGAGATATGCCGTAGCTATGGTCACATTATGAAAGGCCACCGCACGGCACCCGCAAGAAAATGACACAGACGTCTGAAGAACATCTTAAAGACCTCTGTATTATATGACAGACGTCTGAAAGACATCTTAAAGACGTCTGTATCATATGACAGACGTCTGAAAGACATCCTAAAGACGTCAGTATGAGACCGTAGGGAGCCCGGTGGAATTAAGCGCTTAGAGCAGACTTAGTCTGATATAGCGCTATATAAATCATTATTATTATTATTATTATTATCATCTGACGATGGCCTGTGAACACATGAAATAAAAACAATCCTATTTTCACCGCACGATGCCACCGGCAGCCGTGAGATAATCTGCCGATGTGCCTGCGGGACACTGCCGGGACCCTGCCGTGTACTTTAAGATGATATTTACTGATAAGACATCGGGGAAACGTTGGCAACTTTTATGTTCCAGCTAAAAGTTCCCGATGACCCACCCGACGTTTTAAGGATGCCCAATTGTGGCCGATGATCTCCCGGTGCCCGCACGGCAATCTGAACTGCCTGCCGATTTTGTAAAAAATACCCATCGGCCGGGCATCTTTACTGAAATCGGCGCAAATGTGACTGAGGCATTATACACGAAGGCAACCTGTGTACCTCGGAGAAAATAAACTTTACTCATACTGTTCAGGTACAAACTTACATTGATAAAATTAAAATCTGATGCACATAGTAATATTCTACCATGAGTCAACAGCAGTCCACCTAAATTTAATAACTATAAATTATACACAAGTCAGAAAATAAAAGTTTAGCAATGTTTATCTTAATTCGCAGCACCACCACATTGTATTAACTTGCATTAAAATAATAATATATTGCGAAATGATGGATCCCTGACATTGCTCAAATACGAGGACTCAGGGATCCATCATTGCACAATAGATTAATATTTCAAAGGGAATGAATACACCTTGGTGGTGCTCTGATCATTTTCGCGCCATAAATAAGAGCTTCTCCCCATCACTTCCGCTTTTCAAAATTGCGACCTCGTGTTGCGTATACATATTTGAACATTGTTAAACTGACATTTTCTCCGAATTGTGGTTAATTTTCACTTATTAAATGAAGGCGGACTACTGTTTACACGTGGTAGAATATTTCAATGTCTATTAAAAGACAAAGATTTTAACTATATTGCTGTTGGAGGAGTTTGTATCTGGACAGAGGTGCCGTAAATCGCCATCCACAGTTTGTCCTAAATTAAATGTAAAAGAGCTAGTGTTGCATAAGCATATTTACGTTTCACTTTCAAAATGGCAGCCAAACTTGAATGGTAGCAGTGTCAATGTCTCGAGGAAAACCGGCTCATCCCATAATCGGATATTGGCAAAATAACATCAATTTGGGAGTCGTCTTATACACGAGTCGTCTAATGTTCGAGTAAATACATTGATTGTTTCAACTGGCATTTGAATCCCATACTTTTAGTTATCAGCTGAGCAAAAAATATTCAATTCTGTATTTTTTTATGTGTATATCACTCAAGCATAGCCTTAATATGAAGATTTTGGGTTTGGTTTCTCTATAAAGTCAGTATTTTTCATATTTTCTTTATTTGAAAAAAGAAATTCAAATATGTATGTATTAAACTTGGGGTAGCAGCATTGTATAAACTGTACAAGATATACAATCATGCATTATTTCAGATAAACTACAGATAAACATCAAGAATAAATTCATCAATAAAAAACATGCAATATGTCAAAGCGATCTAAGAAGTGATTTTATTTTCTATATGAATAAATCATTATCTCTTGTCCAATTAAGTTCGCCATGCAACGATAATTAATGAATCAATTATCAGTATTTTGAATGTCGTAAATCACATTACCTGAGCATCTCTTTAAATTCTTCTTTGGATAGTTCTCCTGATTCGTCAATGTCATGCATGTCAAAAAGGAGTTGGGCTTTTTTATCTGCATCTCCTGCAAACAAGTGAAGAAAGGCACTGCATAAAATGTACCAAGGCATAATCTTAAACCCTGATTTTGAATCAGATAAAGCAATCTAATATCATATATCCATAATCAAGTTTGGAACATACCAGCGCTCTATATAATCATAAAACACTATGGTCCCCTCCCAAATCGGTATGGGCAAGAACCCGTAATAATGCCTTCTGGCGTTTCTTTTTAACATATTTAATGTGAGGAATAATTTCCTGTCAAAAATAAGTCCAAGAAACTTTCTTTGACAACAGGTATATGAGTTTGGCCTAAATAAAGATTAGGATCTGGGTGAACCTTTTTTTGCAAACGTGCATACACACAGTTTTCTTTAAAAAAAACTTAAACAAATTGTATTAAGATGTGGTTGGAGCTGTCTTTCTACAGTATGCATGCTTGTGGACCTGGCTCCATCCTTCTTGATAAAAATTTGTTTGCATTGGATTACATCTTGATCTTTTAGTTCATCCACTATTTCCTCTTCAGAAACTCCCACCAGATCTAGGCATCTTATTTAATTATTGAGGGTCTTATAATCCGTTTTCAAAACTGGAACTGTGGCCAACATTCAGCATTTTGAAAGATTGCCCGCATGGCTTTTCCACTCAACCTCAATTAATAAACAAGTTCCCATTTTTTAAAACTGTTTTCGGCACCCCGGCAATGCAATTTTGCTATTAAAAATACAGGCCATTTTTCTATCTGTTTGAATCGTTGTCACTGTCCATGTCATTCCCTGGTCATTTTTGTTTGTTTTGCGCCAAGTGTGGTTTTTTTATATTTCATCAGTTAGGTCACCATGGAGCCCATCAAGGCGATGCCTTTCTGGGCCGGTAACTCCAAGCCCTGATGCCATGAGGATACCTAACATGACATACTCTTAGAATAAAAACTATTTTAGATCTGATCTTTATCCCTTGATTGGCCCAATCAGCAGTAATCGCCTTTCTGCAATTATTCAATTATAAAAAAATTCTAAAATCTAAAATTCTCATTAAAAAAAAATCAAAAAGCCAGAATATATTAAAGGAAATATACCACAAGGTGGTTAAATCAGACCTGGGCCTAATCTGCTCTGCCCGTCTGGTAAACATCTGGACCCAAGACAGGCGTGTTGCAACTGGACCAGTATTACTGCCAAACCAGCCCAGTCCTCAGCCTGTCAGGATTCCATATCCTCCCAAACACAACAAAGATCCAAGGTGATGTAGATCTGGGCATCATACATATAGATAACTCTGCCCATAATTTGAAATGGTGTCAGCAAGAGAATATCATAAAAAATTGGTCCCAGAAGAGATCCCGGAGAGGATTTAAGGGAGGATCTGTGACATCCAATCTTAATGCATTGTTTCCTGTCCATTTAGTATGACCACATCCATACCTAGTCATGAACCATGACTTTACATCTTGAGTCAACTCTGTTCAGAAGCATCTAATGATCAATTGTATCACATTCTGCTGAAAGATCAAAAAGCAGTAGTATTACTGACTTTAAACAGTGCAGTTTCTGTGCTGCTATTCTTAAAGGCAGATTGGAAATTGTCAGTAATTTAAAATTAATTTGTTCAAGATGCGAAACCAGTTAGTTAGCTACTACTTGTTTAGTAACTTGGATATGAAAGTTAAATTGGAAACAGGTCTATATTTATTCTCAATGAACTATAAGTTTCTTTAGGAGTGGAGCAATGAACACTATCTCCATACTGACAGGTACTGCTGAATCCGAAAGCGGATTTGTTTATGATGGCAGTAATGAGAGGAAGAAGTTCATTCAAGAAATCATGTAGAAACCATGTCGGTAAAGTATCAAGCTCACATGACATCTTTGCTGCCTTCCTAGCCCATTTTAGGACATCTTTAGTCGACAGAGATGTAAAACTCTCAAGGAGATATATCTTCTGTTGCAGCACCACCATTGTTCAATAGCTATCTGGTGGAATAACAATAACTCTGAATTATATTTTAGGATCATGTCTGTTTTCCCCCACCAACATGAATAAATGTTTCGACTGGGAGGATTTCAGTTAGGAATTATACTTATTTCTCTGAATATTGTATATTTCCTTATCAATTTGTATCCTTATCAAATATTTTAATAATTATGGCCCTTAAGACAAATGCAACAAGATTTACCTTTGGCAAACAGCACAATCACATCTAAAAATTCTCTGAATGAGACATATCCATCTGTGTCTTTATCCACCAGTTTGAACATATTTTGTACAAACAATGAGCTGGGTTTCAGCGACAAGGCCTCAGCAAATTCATGTTTGGTGAGCTCACAGTGCAAAATTTCATGGTGTTGGTGTCTCTTTAGATCTTCTTGAGAGGTTTTGTAATTAAAGGCCTGTAAAGATATGAATCATCATCATTTCAATTTGCATACATAGAAGACAGTATTAATTGTGTGAGAATTCTTCTGACCAGACCATATGTCTTTATATTTCATTTCTGGTTTGAAATATACATACATTTGAAAAGGTGACACGAAAAAATTTCTCAAGAAGCTTCTGCCGGTCAGCTTTGGTGGTTGCAGTTTTAAAGATGAGATTCTCTGACATAAGATAGGGATCCTTGTTATGTGTGATATTAATTTGATGAAAATATTCCAGAATTGTCTTATGAAAGTAGTAGCGATTTGTATATGTCTCAAACCTCAAAACCTAGCAGAAAAAATAGAAATAGGTACACATAAAACGTGAACAAGAAATGTAGAAACAAGAAATTTATTTATTAATGGACAACATTTAATATCTATGGACAGGACACTATAAATGGAAAACTGACTACCATAATAATTTTTTTATGGAAAGAAAACTAAATTACTCATAAAGACAATTTTTCAATATTAAAAAACAATTTGTTTTTAATCTGATAAGCAACAGAATAAATAAACACTGTAATACTTTATCATACCAGATCATATTCATTTTGAATACGAATTGCCATTGTTCGCATCTTACGATCTCCAGCCATGATGATTTCAACTTTAAAGCATCTCCTTATTGGGACATTAAGGTCAATAGTGCGTATTGGTTTACGACGGTCAGACATTATTAAAATGTCGTGTTTACTTTCATCAAGTTTCACAAGCACATTCCGTTCCCCTTCTTTAGGTCCGACCCATTCAGATGCTGGAAAATATAGGTAGGGTTAAAATCAAAATGATCAATTTAAAGGATATTAAAATGTTCTTTTCATGCAAAATAAATGATCATACCTTGGGTTACATCATT
Source organism: Amphiduros pacificus (assembly GCA_949316495.1). Lineage (NCBI taxonomy): Eukaryota > Metazoa > Annelida > Polychaeta > Phyllodocida > Hesionidae > Amphiduros > Amphiduros pacificus. The sequence continues at coordinate 15,080,012 of OX439010.1, forward strand.
TTTAGTACTTTGGTGTCCACTTCTAGGTCTGCTAACAGTTTTGCTCTTATATACCATTTTATCATGTTGTTTGGCTAACACCACAAGCAGTCCTATACATACTACAAAGCAAATATTTAATGTTCATATCAGATAAGGAAACAATCAGAATGGAAATAAAAATATACATTTTACAAATAAGTTTGATCTCTATTTAAATTTCATTACAGACTGTCTATTCATCACGCCTTTCTTGGTGGACAAACTAGATTCACGTATGATGTGAAATTATATCAATTGATTCTTTAAAGTAAACACAATTACAATGAAAGGAAATCAAATCAAGGAATATAAGAAATATAACTATTTTTTTCAATCCATTTTGCACTTTATAAATATCTATAAACAGTATCTTCCATTCACAATATTACAATATTTCAAATATATATGATTTCATTATTTGCTATTATGATAATACATTTTCCTTTAAATATTGCTTACACAAGGTGAAAACTCCCAGCGAAAGAAATGAGAGGATATAGGAGAGGTAGCTCCCAGTAAAATAGTCAAATGTCTGCCACTCGGTGCAGCTTGACAACTGACTTGTATCACTGCCATTAAGCTGTGCTGGCTGCTTGCATAGATTTATGCCATTATCCATGATTGTTGGCAGAGAGGGGTCACCTAAGTAAAGTTTAATCAATATTAGTCCATTTTCAAAGGTAATGTACCGAAAAAATGTTTATATCATATAAAATAAATTGACAAATTTTATCATGCCTTGTATCTGCTTAGAATAGGATCATTGTGGATGCATTCCTTGAATCTCAGTCACAATGCATAAAAGAAATACCTCAGGTTTCAAAGTCATTATTTAGTGATTGTTTGTTTGTTTGGGTCTTCACATCACTTTCAACATTATTTCAACATCATTTCATGATGAGACCTACTCGTAGCAGATATAATAATAAAATTTGTATAGCACTGATACCAGACAAGTCTGTTCATAGCGCTGTGTTCAGGACGTGCATCCTGAAGAGATGGGTTTTCAGTCTACTCTTAAACGAGGTGACTGAGGTAGTCCTAATATCACTAGGAAGAGAATTCCATAGTTTAGGGCCGACAGATGAAAAGGTATTGTAGCTTCATGGTGTCTGATTTAGGAAGACCAGCAAGTAGGCCATTGCCATAATTTAGAGTAGAGATAACAAAGGCATGGGTAAGTGTTACTGCTGTCTTCTCGTCTAGACAATGTCTAATGGCCGCCTGGTTCCTTGTGTGGTAGTAGCCCTTCTTATATACCTATTCTGAGTGGTAGTAGCCCTTCTGTGTGGTAGTAGCCCTTCTTATATACCTATTCTGAGTTCTACGATGAGTTCACTCAACTGGTGGCACACTATGGGTCATTCAGTCATGAAGTCATCTTCCTTGGTGACTACAACTTTCATGTCAATAAACCAAACAAACCCGATGTAATTAAGTTTTATGACATTTTATCTACCTTTGACATGAACCAATGGGTACATGAACCGACCCATAAATTGGGGAATACCCTTGATCTCATCATCACCTTCAAAGAGAACAAGTTTCTCAAGAGCCATCTGGTGGATGAGTATATATCTGATCATAAAATGATTAAGCTTTATCTTGGTATCTCACCCCCCAGACCCCCTAAAAAATCAATCAAGTACAGGAACTTTAAGGGATTAGATATTCAGTCCCTAAGGAACGACATCAAATCCCTAACTGAAGCGACTGCAACATGGGAGCACTTATCCCTGAGTGACATGGTGGATTACTATGAGAAGGAACTCACATCAATCATGGATAAACATGCTCCTATCAAGTCGGCCAAGGTCACTCTGCGCAAACCTGTACCCTGGATGAGTGATCAATTAAAGCTGGAAAGGTCTCTGAAGAGGAGGCTTTAGAGGAAGATGAACAAGACTGACTCTCACATTGATAAGGAGATGTATAACTCTCAGAGAAATAAATACAATGCCATGTTGAAATCATCTCAGTCTGCATATTTCTCCAACCTGGTTGAAGAAAACAAGCATGATCCTAAAAAACTTTTTAGAGCCATTGACACGGTCATGCACAAGAAAAAGGACATACCAATGCCCCAATCCGACTGTGATGTCACTCAAGCTGAGAAGTTCAACACATTCTTTCTTGAAAAAATAGAAGGGATTCGCCTGGACATTGATAATGCTCCACCCTGCCCAGTTTTGCCGCCAGGTGACACTGCGAACAATAAGAATGCAGCAAACGCACCACAGCTGGAGAAGTTCATCCCCCTAACCATAGATGACGTGCGAAAATTAGTGAAGAGATCTGCAAAGAAGTCATGTGAGCTGGATCCAATCCCGACTCGGCTCCTAATCGACCTCTTAGATGACCTCTTACCGATAATCACTGCCATCATAAACAAATCACTACTAGAATCAGCAGTACCGGACAATATGAAAATAGCCATCATAACACCCCTGCTGAAAAAACTGGGCCTTGAACTGATTGAGAAAAATTATAGACCTGTTTCCAACCTGACATACATCTCTAAACTTACAGAGAGGGCAGTAGCAGACCAATTAGTCCCTCATCTTGTAAGAAATGGCCTTACCGACAAATTCCAATCAGCCTACAAGGAATATCACAGCACTGAAACCGCTCTATTGAAGGTGCAAAACGATATCCTGCGAGATCTGGATGACAGGAAGTCAGTAATTCTATTGTTACTTGATCTCTCGGCTGCCTTTGACACCATCGACCACAAAATCCTATTTGAACGATTGGAGGCTAGATGTAATGTTAATGGTGATGCCCTCTCCTGGATTCGGTCATATCTGAGTAACAGGAAACAGTGTGTGAAGGTTGGGACTCACAGGTCTTGTCTCAAGCCAATAAAATATGGAGTCCCACAGGGCTCAGTCCTGGGTCCCATTTTATTCACCATCTATATGACGCCCCTGTCTGATATCTTAGCCAAATATGGTCTGAGCTATCATATTTACGCTGATGACACCCATATCTACATCCCTGTGGACCACACCTCCCCCCATCATGCTGATATAAGCAGACACAAACTGGAGGAATGTGTTGATGAGATCAGAAACTTCCTGATATCAAACAAAATGAAGATCAACAATGGGAAGACGGAAATGCTTATATGTACTGACAGATATAATACTGCCACCAGCAGCAGTAATCCAAACACAATAAGGGTAGGCTGCTCTGACATTGCTCCTAGTGAGTCAGTAGTTGATCTGGGCATAACCTTTGATTCTAACATGGACATGAAGGCCCAGATTAGAAAAATGTGCAAGAAAGGCTACTACCACATAAGGAACCTGTCTGCTATCAGACACTGTCTAGACGAGAAAACAGCTGTAACACTTACCCATGCCTTTGTTACCTCTACCCTTGACTATGGCAATGGCCTCCTTGCTGGCCTTCCTAAATCTGACACCATGAAGCTACAATACCTCCAAAACTCTGCAGCGCGTGTCGTAGGAAAAATCAGGAAATTTGATCACATTTCAGGAAAACTACGGGAACTGCACTGGCTTCCGGTCCACGCGAGAATCGATTTTAAAATCCTCCTTTTGACGTGGAAGGCTCTAAACGGTAAGGCGCCACCTTACCTGAGGGATCTACTCCTAGTCAAACAGGGAGAACATGATCTAAGATCAAACGACGGCACTTACCTACAGATTCCTAAGACCCGACTAAGGACAGTGGGTGACAGGGCCTTTTCAGCTGTCGGCCCTAGACTATGGAATTCCCTGCCTAGTGATCTTAGGACTAGTACCTCAGTCACCTCGTTTAAGAGTAGACTGAAAACCCATCTCTTCAGGATGCACGTCCTGAACACAGCGCTATGAACAGACTTGTCTGGTATCAGCACTATACAAATTTTATTATTATTTTATTATTATTATTCTTACACATGTCCATGTTAGAGTCAAAGGTTATACCAAGGTCCACTACTGACTCACTAGGAGCAATGTCAGAGCTTTCAACCCTAATTGTGTTTGGGATACTGCTGTTGGTGGTAGTACTGTACCTGTCAGTACATATAAGCATTTCTGTCTTCCCATCATTTATGTAAGAGGTCATCTAAGAGGTCAATTAGGACCCAGATCGGGATAGGATCCAGCTCACATGACTTCTTTGCAGACCTCTTCACTAATTTTCGCACAGCATCTATGGTTAGAGGGATGAACCTCTCCAGCCATGATGTTCCAGTTGCACTTTTATTGTTCGCAGTGTCACCTGGTGGCGAAACTTGGCAGGGTGGAGCATTATCAATGTCTAAGCGAATTCTCTCTATTTTTTTCAAGAAAGAATGTGTTGAACTTCTCAGCTTGAGTGACCTCACAGTCAGATTGGGGCATTGGTATGTCCTATTTCTTGCGCATGACTGTATCAAAGACTCTGAAGAGTTTTTTAGGGTCATATCTGTTTTCCTCAACCAAGGTGGAGAAATATGCAGATTGAGATGATTTCAGCATGGAATTGTATTTATTTCTCTGAGAGTTATACAATTCCTTATCAATTTGAGAACCAGTCTTGTTCATTTTCCTCTCAAGCCTCCTCTTGAGAGACTTTTCCAGCTTTAATTGATCACTCATCGAAGGTACAGGTTTACGCTGAGTGACCTTGGCAAACTTGATAGGAGCATGTTTATTCATGAGTGATGTGAGTTCCTTGTCATAGTAAATCACCATGTCATTCAAGGATAATTGTTCCCATGCTGAATTTGTACCATTTAGGGATTTGATGTCGTTCCTTAGGGACTGAAGGTCTAGTCCCTTAAAGTTCCTGTACTTTTTGGGGGGTTTGGGGGGTGAGATACCTAGATATAGCTTAATCATCTTATGATTAGATATATACTGATCCACCAAGTGGCTCTTAAGGAACTTGTTCCCCTTGAAGGTAATGATTAGATCAAGGGTGTTCCCCAGCTTGTGGGTCGGTTCATGTACTCATTGGTTCATGTCAAAGGTAGATAGAATATCATTGAATTTTATGACATCTGGTTTATTGGGTTTATTGACATGGAAGTTGTAGTCACCTAAGAAGATGACTGAATGACCCATAGTGTGCCACCAGTTGAGTGAACTCATCATAAAACTCAGAGTAGTAATACCTATTCCTGTCTGATGGTTCAGGTCTGTAGATCATTACAAAGGTGAACTTCTTGCCTTTGATCAGAAGTGATGCTTCTAGAAGCTCCATTGTTTTTACCTTGGGTTGGTTCAACCTGTTGGTTTCAAAGGGAAGTTCAACACAGTGTAATAATCCTAGGCCTCCGCCCGAGCGTCCGACGCGAGGCAATGAGTGAAATTTGAGGGAACCCTCCTCAAGTTCATTTCTGACCTTCTCTTAATTAGTGTCTTGTAACCATGTTTATGTTACAAAGAGTGCATCCAGGTCACAAGTAGGACCTTGCCCGAGATGCTCTGAACATTACATGAACCAATTAGAAGTTGGTTGCTAGGTTTGTATTGTATTGACTGTGTGTTGTAGTTTGTGGCACCATCTCTATTTCCATTGGACAGTGGAGCACGTGTTAAGCCGGCCGGCGACCTGGTTCTCGCCTCCTGATTGGTCCGCCGTGCCGAGGAATGTGTATTGGCAGTGTTTACATGTTTGTTGCATAGTCAAGCCATAGTCAAGCATGCAGGTGTAGCTTGTGTGTTCTCAGGTCTGCCTGTGTAGTGTCCCATAAATCACCATATAGCAACGAAAAGCGGTTAACATTGGATAGTCGGACAGCACTGCCATGTTTTTTCACTTTATGAGGCGAGGATGTTCGGGTGCTTCCATGAGAGAAGGCGTGGCCAGGCCCGGCTCTCAGCCATTCACATTTCGATGTTTGGCACGTCATCGGGTCGTGACATATACAGAGACATGTGCTTTCACGAGCTTGAACATGGAGCAGGCCGACTGCCCCACCAAACCTACAATATGAGGCAGAAAATTTATCATGATTGGGTGAGTATACCGATTTTCAAGTAGGTAATGCTCGGGTAAGAATCGGTAAGTGGGCATTTCTGAGTTGTGACAAGGTGTTTTTGATCGATGGCACTACTCTACAAGATGATGATGACCCACCGGTACCATGTGCTCCGAGCCGGATGTATTCGTGAATATACTCACAGTTATCTAATGTGAACCTTTGTCTCAGGGGGAATAATGCAATGCCATGGCTAAGTTTTATATGATTAAAACAAGTGCCCAGCAAACAAGTGACCTCCAGGCAATGTCACCGTTTGGTCACTTTGGTCACTAACGTTGTGAGGAGGTTGTGGGGACGTTGCTCAGTGACGTTGCCCCATGACATTGTAGCAACGTTGTGGGACTACGTTGCCTGGAGGTTGTATAAAGGTCACTAAGTTACGTCACCACCCGACGTTGCTGGGCGGTTGCCAGGAGGTTGTTTTGGTCACTCATGTGCTAACTCTTTTAGTTTCGTAATAAAATAAATTAAATATTTATTGTTTGATAATTCTAAAATTAGATCTTGTTTAAACAAGGTAAATAAAATATTTTCCAAACAACAATTTCATTATTATTTGATAAATGAATTTATTTTGTGAATACGAAGAGTCAATGGGGTTGCAGCTAGCTCAGTCTCTCTTCCTGCATGCACAACACAGAGAAGCCACACAACTGTTCAACAGCAATTTTCTACGTTATTCAAAAGGATTTCACCTCTATCAAGTGCACTAAAGGTATGTAGAGTTGTATAAGATGTTTGTCTATGTATATAGAACGTGTAAAAGCTACCATGTTTCATATTTCTTGTGCAATTGATGTTAAAAGGGAAAACCATGTGAGATGTTTTGTTTTGATTTTGGAGCCAAAATTTTCAATTCTTCACTCTGACTGTGGGCTGTCCAATAGGCTGCTGAATATGTGAGTTTTAGAAGATAGCACTTTTAGTTCCAGAGATATAAGCAATTTAGGTTTTGAATAGAACATTCTCATTTCTCTAATGAGAAACAACCATACACTTTAAGTTTGTTGGGCGTCTTTAGAATTATTGCAAAATTAAATGTGTCAGGTTGATATATATATATCTAATAGAAATGTTACATTTCTTGGGAAGGGGGTTTAAATGTTTCCTGACATTACCCCCTTGTATTTATATGGGATATCACTCAGTATAATATAAAATTGAAAAATATTGGATCAAAGATTTTTATCAGCATTAGTATATTTTTAGTATTTTTATCATATATCATGTCATGTTTTTGTAACATAATTAGACACGGTTGCCTTATTAAATGTGTATGTTTATTCTTATAGGAGCCTGCCGAAAGATCCACAAATTTGCAGAGTGCGATTTCGAGACGGCAGTAGCATCAACACTCAAGCATGCCCCAAATAGGAGAGGAGGATACAGGTTTGATGTAAGGAATATTTCTTTTCCATCATTCATTAATGCCAATAGTGCTTCAGTCAAATAAACAATAAGGATACATAATATAATCCTAGGAACATACCCTAAATAATCCTCTTCTAAACCAAAACTTTTTGCATTTGACTGTTGAAATATATATAATAAAATATTTGCATTCATTTGATAAAGACTGATTGTGTCAGGCCATTTTCAAGGAAATGCCTTTCTACCATAATTAGAGCAAAATGAATATTTCTTGGCCCTAGTTTTTCACTATTAAAGCCTAACAATATTGAGGGCTGTATGTAATGTTAGAACTGTTTCTTATTGCAACATTACCCCAGTGTGCAGTTATCAAAAAAGACAAGAATATTAGTTTTTCTACAAGATTATTTTTCGATTATTTTCTTGATTCTCAAAAAAAGGGATGTGCTACTATTAGCATTGTGCGCATGCGTCGAGGTGGTCGGTGGTGTTTTGTCAAAGGACCCGTTTTCTTGACAAAAACCATCATATAAAAGCGATAAATAGCGATAAATCGAAAAAAATTTTTGCTTGCATCGACCTTAAACACTACCCGACTCGTGCAAAAAATCTTGAACCGTAAGTTCTTGCTATAAATGGTATTTTTTGCATAGTTTCTTGATTGAAACTAGCACAAAGTGAACCGCCATTTGTTTTTGCTCAGCATAATATAACAGCGACAATAATCTGAATGCGTCTGATGACTCTTTAAGGTAGCGCTGTGTATTAAGCTGCTAAGTTTTCACAACATATTGAGAACGAGTAAACAGTCTGATAAATAAAAAAACTGACCAGAGTTCTACAACTTAGCTCAAGCTCTGGCTTAATTAACTCACGGGTGTCATAAGTCGCAAGTAAATTCTCAGTGCGGCTTTGACCCTCAACACAAACAGACGGAATTTCAAAATAAGTGGAAAATTATAAACTAATATAAAGATCGGAAATAACATATAAGGAAACAGTGGAAATCAAAAAAAGCGAGATATAACTGCGACTGCCAAAGACTACTACACAAGCTTACAAATATACTTTATGGTAAGAATTTATTTTACAAGCTATACCACTGCGTAAATTTCGTTTTCCGTTGACCACCGGCACGCGTGATAGAATACCGGTTACAACCGGCAAAAATATCTGGCCAAGCTATTATCTTGGTGAAAAAACAGAGCTATCCTTGTTTAATATAAAGACAATCTTATACATCTGGCCAAGCAAGCATCTTGGAATTTGAAACAGAGCAAATAAAGATTTTGTTGTAAAAATACAAAATAAAGTGAAGCAAATTTTCTGACCAAGCCATTATCTTGGTACTACCACAGAGCACAAAAAAAATAAATTACCACAGATTTTCTATCTGGCCAAGCTAATATCTTGGTAATTTAACAGAGCTGAAAACAAAATATCTGATCACATATATACAACATATATTAGTATATACTCACTGAGACAGGCCAATCTCCTGTTACTACTGAAAAGAATACTTAAAATGAATGGTGAAAAGCATGATGATAATATCTATATTGTCAAGAAAATATTAAATGACTTCTGGGACAAAAAAACAAATACCCGATTCTATAGGGTATGGTGGCAAGGTTTCCCAGTATCTAGTAGCACATATGAACCGGCATCGTACCTAAATGCCGAGTCCATTAGACTATATGAAAAAAATAAAAACAAAAAAAGAAATAAATCAAAAGAAAATAAAAAATCTAAGCCAGAAAAAAATGAAATTATAGTTACTGATCATATGATTAATCAAAATTGTATGATATCTTTACAGATGGCAACAAAAGGCGGAAAGAGGGCTGGTAAGAAAAGGAGGATATCCTCAAAGTCCTCACCTCACACCCCCCTTGATTGGGCGGAGGCGATGGAGGCGGAGGAGGCCAGTGAATCACCAACCCTCGCACTCCCAATCCCGGTTGATGGCGCCAGCGCAGAAATTGGCAACATGCCTGCGAAGCCAGCGGCGACACCTGGTGTAAAGTTACCGGTATCCTCGGTAAATACATCTCCTGTACCAGGCACATCAAGTGCAATGGACGACGAACTCGCAATGAGCATGGACGAACTGATGTCCATGCTAACTCAAAAATCTGAAAACTACAACAAGCTAAAACTGGATGATGAACAAAAGCAAGCCAAGATAAACCAACTCGAGTATGAACTAAATAAAGTTAAGATGGAAAAGAACAAGGTGCTCGAGGAAAAAAAGGAACTAGAGAAGAAAAGCAACACAACTGAACTACAACTTAAGTATGAAACTGTTAAAAATAAGAGATATAATGTCAAGATTGAGGAACTGAACACCTCTATAAAAAGAATTAATCAAAATGTATCAAAACTAGAGGAAAAAAACAGAGAATACATCCGTAAGATCAGGGCCATGGCTGAAAACAGCAATCAACAGCCTGTACAATCAACAACTGACGCCAGAACCAAGCACAGGGCTCTCTTCATATCTGACCCTGAATACAGGGATCTCTACCCAAAAGATGATGAGAACTGGGAATGGGTAATAAACAATGACATAACCGATGTATCACAGCTGGAAGCCATGGTTAGCACATCCAATTTTGCGCAAACCCTGAAAGATTATGCAGCCATCTTAATATGCTTGGGGCTAAAAGATATTGAGAGATGCACTCCTAGCAAGAGAGTGTATACTGCACTTAAGAGGGGAGTGTACTCCATGGCTAGGATATCTACCTGCCAAATATACCTATGCCACATACCCCCAATCTCGATAAACTGTTCACTGAAAATAGTCAACGCACACACAATGCTAAACATTCACTTAGAAGATCTTCATGCTCATCATAAGGAAGGACAACTGAAGGTTGTCATCACCCCTGAGGAGGTCACATCCCTGCCAACATCAGTGTCCGTGGTTTCGAACACAGACTTCATGCTTTCTGAAATAGCATCCATTGAATGGATTGAAAACATTAAGAGGGTAATAAAACCGACAAACAAATTCACATGTGAACTCCAGGAGCTATGGGAGCCCGGTGAGATGAAAATGACCCACTCCATCCGAGATGCTGAAGAAAAACCAGCAACTACTCCGGCTACTCAGGGTTTCGAGCTCATTGACTTCAATGATAGAGACTATGGGGATGAAGTCATTACGACTGTAATTCCAGATGGCTCTGCCAAAAAACTCATTGGGGTGGGAGGATGGACAATACGACAAATGTCCCAAAAATCAAATACAAGAATGAAGAAGATGGATTCCGGTAAGGACAGCAACAAAAGAAATAGCATTGAAAGGATGTGGATCTCTGGTACGCCACTTGGAATCGCACGAGCGCTGGTAGAGATGAGACGAGTACTAAATGATGGTAAAGAGCCTGAGCCCAGACCAAAAGAGGTCTGCATCTATTTTGCTCAAGGTCGTTGCAGAAATGGACACCGGTGCCAATATGCTCATACCGGTCCATCTGCCAGCGCGACGGTTGGAACCAGAGATCCACATCCTAGAAGCCCGGCCAGGCTGATCACAGCAAGGAGGACACAAAAATTCTGACATTTATTAGATGGTTGGAGAAAAAACAAAATAGCATGCACACGAGCTAGTTGTACTAGCAACTATGTAGAAACAATATGCCTAAATAACATCTATTGGCTGTGTGAATTAAGTATTCTGTCAAATAAAATAAAAAGCACATTAAATGAAATAGATTGTATTTCCTCCTTTTTACCATGCAAATGTTATAAAAATGGTAAGATCATCATAAAATTAAATGTAAGGGCTACTGGTTTTGTAGATAATCTGTTAAAAACGGCTCTATCTAGAAAACTATCCACTGACTATAACATCAGTACGACCTGGAAAAATGAATATTATATTATCTCCATCCATCATAAATCTAACATAAATAGAAACAAGCCCAGTAAAGTGAACCATTATTACGATTTTACTATGTCAACAAAGAAATTTACTACGACGCCCGAAATTTACTACAAATCAGCTAAAAATAACACAACGTGGTCTAAAAATAAACATACATCACGTGACTATGACTGCAAAAATATGTTCCTCAATGAAACTACACACGAAAGGTGCCCGGATAAAGACATAAATAGATCACTGATTCTCGAATCACAACACAGAAATTGTTCACGTGACCTGGTTGAGACCGCCCATATACGGGATACCATGACTCGACCAAAAAGGAAATCGACATCAATAAATCAAAAAACAACCCTATCACTACAAAATGATCACGAAACGACGAAAAACGGAGCATTTTTGAAAACACACGCTCAAATATCTGCAAATTTGACCTCGGTAAAAAATAAAGACCGACCAAACTCACGAATCGATAGAACTATAGCCACGCCCACTACGACTGTGATTCGTCGCCTAAATGAGCGCACATATTTTGGTCTGGGGGAATCCCCATTGATAAATGAGTCAATGAACCAGGAACACGGGATTCCCACAACAAACACTGATCTTAATCCTTTAAGTAAAAACGCATATAAAAAGAAAAATACAGTAATTCCGATTAAAAAGAAATTTCTTGAAAATCGTACGTGTATAAACATTGGCTCTTGCAATGTACTGAGCATCAAACATAAAATTCTATTGATTAAAGATTATATCAAAGAAAAAGACATCCATGCGCTTTTTATAACAGAAACCTGGCTTCATGAGACTGGAGACGAACAAATTAAAAATGAACTGGAAAAAGGAGGTTTCAGATTCCACTCCTTCCCTAGACTAGGACGTACAGGAGGAGGCCTGGGGCTCCTTCACAAAATCGAAATCCCCTTTAAAACCAACAGGTTGAATCCACCCAAACTCAACACTATGGAGATAATGGAATCCTCACTACATATAAAAAGTAAGCATGTAACCATTGTCACCATATATAGACCAGAGCCATCTGGTGGAAATATGTACACCTACTCACAATTCTATGATGAGTTCACGCAGTTGATTGCACACTATGGGTCATTTAACCATGAAGTCCTTTTCCTAGGGGATTACAATTTTCACCTGAACAAGCCAAGAAAACCGGATGTAGTTAAATTTAATGATATTCTATCCACATTTGATATGACCCAATGGATAAACGAGCCCACACATAGACTTGGAAATACCCTAGATCTAATCATCACTTTCAAGAATAGTAAATACCTAACGACACATAAAGTTGATGAATATATATCAGACCACAAAATGATTCTACTTAACCTAGATATAAATCCCCCAAAACCGATGAAAAAATCCATCTGTTACAGAAATTTTAAAAATATGGATATAAATTCACTGAAAACCGACATCAGGTCAATCCTTCATGCAGGTACAAACTGGGAAAATCTCTCTCTGGAAAACCTGGTTGACTTCTATGACACTAAATTGACCTCTGTCTTAGACAAACATGCTCCTATAAAAACAGCCAATGTAACAAACCGTAAGACTGTCCCCTGGATGAATGATCACATATTAAAAGAACGGTCTCTCAAGCGAAGACTTGAGAGGAAAATGACTAAGACTGGATTGCAGATAGATAAGGAACTCTACAAAGCAAAGAAAAATGACTACAATGCCTTGCTCAAAAGATCACAGTCAAACTACTTCGCCAAACTGGTCCATGAAAACAAAAATGACCCCAAAAAACTTTTCAAGGTCATTGATAAGGTCATGCACAAACCAAATGATGTCCCTATGCCACCGTCAAACGACGACACTGAACAGGCAAATAAATTCAATAATTTTTTCCTGGAAAAAATTGATTTAATTAGACTCAACATAGATGCGACACCTGTTGGGAGTTCTCTACCACCAGATGCCACCACAAACAAAAAAGACAGTATGCACTCACAAACACTTAATAGTTTCATGCCACTTACCTCAGAAGAAGTCAGGAAGCTAATCAAGAAAGCTGCAAAAAAGTCATGTGAATTAGATCCATTGCCAGCAAGGCTAATACATGACCTGATTGATGAGCTCCTTCCAATAATTACTATCATCATAAATAAATCGCTAATGGATGCAGAGATGTCTGAAAATATGAAAATAGCAATTATTAAACCACTCCTGAAAAAGCTTGGCCTGGAATTAATAGAGAAAAATTATAGACCAGTATCAAATCTCAGTTATATCTCTAAACTCACAGAAAGGGCCGTATCTGAACAACTAATATCGCACTTAGTCATAAATAGTCTAACTGATACTTTCCAATCAGCATACAAGGAGTTTCATAGCACAGAAACAGCGCTTTTAAGAGTTCAAAATGACATTCTCTTAAGCCTAGACAAAAAGAAATCGGTCATACTACTCTTACTTGACTTGTCTGCTGCTTTCGACACCATTGACCACAATATACTGTTTGATAGATTACAGTCCAGATGTAAAGTCGGTGGTCACGCACTCAAATGGATAAAGTCATACCTAAAGGATAGAAAACAATGTGTCAAAGTAGGTCTCAGACGATCAACCCTTAAGAGAATCAAGTATGGGGTACCCCAGGGGTCCGTTCTGGGACCCATTCTTTTCACAATATACATGTCCCCTATGGCAGACATCTTGAAAAAATACAATATGGACTATCATATTTACGCAGATGACACGCAAATCTACATCCCTATTGATCACACTTCTAAAAGAGATGGGGAATTGAGTAAAATTAAACTTGAAAAATGTGTTGATGAAGTCAGGGCCTTTCTAATATCAAACAAAATGAAGATAAATGATGGGAAGACTGAAATGCTACTGTGCACGGAAACCCGTGATAAAAATGCATACCTACCCTCATCTGTCAGAGTCGGGGATTCAACCATATCACCTTCAACTAATGTGGTAGACCTAGGCATCACATTTGACTCAAGCATGAATCTAAAGTCACAAGTCAGAAAAATGTGTAAAAAAGGCTATTACCACATAAGGAACCTATCTGCCATTAGGCATTGCCTTGATGAAAAGACCGCGGTTACTCTAACTCATGCCTTTGTGACCTCTACCTTGGACTATGGAAACGGATTACTAGCAGGCCTGCCAAATTCTGAAATTAGAAAATTGCAATATGTGCAGAACGCTGCAGCACGGGTCGTATGTAAACTTAGAAAATTTGATCATATATCAGATAAATTGAAGAAACTACATTGGCTGCCGATTCATGCGAGAATAAAATTTAAAATACTGTTAATGACCTGGAAGGCCTTAAACGGCAAGGCACCCCCTTACCTGCGTGACCTCCTGCATGTAAAACAGGGTGAACGTAACCTTAGATCAAATGACGGTACCTATCTATGCATACCAAAAATGCGCCTGAAGACGGTGGGTGATAGAGCTTTCTCCGCTATCGGCCCCCGACTTTGGAATGCATTACCAACTAATATTAGAATTAGTACCTCAGTCGGCTCTTTTAAGAGTAGACTCAAAACTCATCTATTCAGAACTCATGTTCTGAACCTAGCGCTATGAACAGTTCCGACTGGTATCAGCGCGATATAAATTTTATTATTATTATTATTATTATTATTATTATTAGGGCATGCGCCACTAATAGGGATTATACAGTAATATTTTTAAAAATTAATATGATCATGGGAGTGACATAAGAATATAACTTAAAAACCAAAATAATCTTTGTGAAGCCTGGTTGGTTGGTAATAGGATGCAGAAATATTATTTATATACTTTTGCAAACTGTGCTACACACTTGAAGCAATAATAAATCCAATATGAATGTTGCCTCAAGAAATGATTTTCATCTATTTTTAGTTGATTCACCCTGTAAAGTATGGCAATAAATCCTAAGAAGCTGCATTTTCTTTAATAATATCTTTGCTGCAAAAACTCTTACTTTGCCTGCCTTTTCCTCATTTTTATGTATATAAATTCTTTTGTTTGTTTATTACATTACAGGAATGAAGAGGATGGTTATGAATTCGAATATGTTGGAACACCTTGTGACTGGGAGAATCCTTAAAACTCTTTAAGAACAATAAGAACATTTGCCTGGAACAATATGATGAAACAGTGTTGTCTCTGCATTTTAAATCAGCCAGTGACTGAGAATTATTAGCCTGCAATTTTGTCAGTGGCTCATATATTTTATATGTATTAATTAATACTTAAAAATTAGAGTAAAGTAGCCTGCAGCTGGAGGTGTTGTAACCTGTGATTCCACAGGCCACAGTGGCTTACGGACAATACTGAATTGAAATGTTAAAATTGAATCTTAATATGTAAATATTATTATGTAAATATTACAGTAATATAATAAATATATTAATTTTAATTATCTGTCTTTTATACTGAATAATCTTTGAATTATCAACAGGGAACCATATAATAATTATGACAAAATGTTTAAATTTATGTTGTATATGATTATCGAAGAAATATTGAGTTGATTACATAAAGGTTCCATAAAGACTACTAGAACACCTGAGAGAAGGCTTGGATAGCTCTCAAATGGTTGCCAAAAGGTCTATTCATTGTTGTTTATAGGTCCCAGGGAGGTTGCGGATAGGTCCCGAAAAGGTTGCCAATAGGTCCCAGGAAGGTTGTGGATAGGTCCCGAAAAGGTTGCCAGTAGGTCCCAGGGAGGTTGCGGATAGGTCCCGAAAAGGTTGCCAGTAGGTCCCAGGGAGGTTGTGGATAGGTCCCGAAAAGGTTGCCAGTAGGTCCCAGGGAGGTTGTGGATAGGTCCCAAAAACGTTGCCAAAAGGGTTGTAAAAAGGTTGCGCAATGGTCATTCTTGTCCGTCACCTGGCAACGTTGTGGCAACGGAACTGGGAGTCTACATAACTACGTTGCCACAACGTCACCTGGCAACGTCATCCTGACCAAAAAGTGACGTTGTGGCAACGTTGTGGCAACGTAGAATTGTTTGCTGGGTGGGACTATTGCTAATATTCATGTTGGAGATATCATATGACAACATATGAAATGAAATGTTCCACATAGATTTTGACCTGGATGTTGCATTCAAGTGTTTATCACAAACTAGCATTTCATTTGTTCTGACACCATCATGAGGGAGTCTTAAATATTCTTTATTTGCACATTCAAACTTATTGCCAATGCCGTAACATGAACATATACAAACAAATTGATGATTGTGTAAAGAAATAATAATAATAATAATAATAAAATTTGTATAGCGCTGATACCAGACAAGGTCTGTTCATAGTGCTGTGTTCAAGACATGTGTCTTGAAAAGATGAGTTTTCAGTCTATTCTTGAATGAGGAGACTGAAGTACTGGTCCAAATGTCAGTAGGCAAGGAGTTCCAAAGTCTAGGGCCAGCAGATGAAAAGGCCCTGTCCCCAACTGTCCCTAGCCTGGTCTTAGGTACTTGTAGATGGGTGCCATCATTGGATCTTAGACAGCGTTCCCCGTCTTTGATTTAGAGTAGATCACGTAAGTAAGGTGGAGCCTTACCATTTAGGGCCTTCCAGGTTAGGAGAAGGATTTTAAAATCTATTCTCGCATGTACAGGGAGCCAGTGCAGTTCCTGTAGTTTTCCTGAGATGTGATCAAATTTCCTGATTTTTCCTACAACACGTGCAACAGAGTTTTGGAGGTATTGCAACTTCCTAATGTCAGTTTTAGGAAGACCAACCAGCAGGCCATTTCCATAATCCAGAGTAGATGTAACAAAGGCATGGGTAAGTGTTACAGCAGTCTTCTCGTCTAGACAATGTCTAATGGCTGCCAGGTTTCTGATATGATAATAGCCCTTCTGGCACATTTTTCTGATCTGAACCTTCATGTCCATGTTGGAGTCAAGTGTGATACCGAGATCCACCACTGACTCACTAGGAGCAATATCAGAGCCACCCACTCTGATTGTGTCTGGGATACTGCTGTGGGTTGCAGTATTGTACCTGTCAGTACATATGAGCATCTCTGTCTTTCCATCATTTATCTTCATCTTATTGGATATAAGAAAATTTCTGACCTCACAGACACATTCCTCCAGTTTGTGCCTGCTTGAGTCCCCTTGATGGCAGACTGGAAGTATGGTCAACAGGGATGTAGATCTGAGTATCATCTGCATAGATATGATAGCTCAGACCATACTTGGCCAGAATGTCAGAGAGGGGTGTCATGTAAATGGTGAACAATATGGGACCCAGCACTGAGCCCTGTGGTACTCCATATTTTATGGACTTCAGGCATGACCTATGGGTACCAACTTTCACACATTGTTTCCTGTTCCTAAGGTATGACCGAATCCAGGAGAGGGCATGACCCTTGACATTACATCTGGCCTCCAGTCTATCGAATAGGATTTGATGGTCAATGGTGTCAAAGGCAGCAGAGAGGTCCAGTAACAGTAAGATGACAGCCTTTTTATTGTCTAAAGCATACAAGATATCATTTTGCACCTTTAACAAAGCGGTTTCAGTGCTGTGATATTCCTTGTAGGCAGACTGGAACTTGTCAGTAAGGCCATTCCTTACCAGGTGAGGGACTAACTGGTTGGCTACTGCCCTCTCGGTTAACTTTGAGATAAAAGTCAGGTTTGAAACAGGTCTGTAGTTCTTCTCAATTAGTTCAAGACCAAGTTTCTTCAGCAGGGGTGTTATAATGGCTATCTTCATATTTTCTGATACTTCCGGTTCCATCAGTGATTTATTTATAATGGAAGTAATTAATGGTAGGAGATCATCCAGGAGGTCAAGAAGGAGCTAGGTTGGGATAGGATCCAGCTCACATGATTTCTTTGCAGACCTCTTTATCAATTTACGCACGTCATCTGTGGTTAAAGGTATGAACCTATCCAGACATTCTGTGCTATTGTTTGTAGTGTCACCTGGTGGCCGATTCTGGCTGAGTGGTGCCATATCAATTTCCTGACGAATTCTTTCTATTTTTTCAAGAAAGAATGTATTAAACCTCTCAGCTTGAGTGACATCACAGTCAGTTTTGGGCATTGGAGTGTCCTTTTTCTTGTGCATGACTGTGTCTATGACTCTAAAAAGTTTTTTTGGGTCATGTTTATTTTCCTCAACCAGGTTGGAAAAGTATGTAGATTGAGCAGATTTCAGCAAGGAATTATACTTATTTCTCTGAGACTTGTATAATTCTTTATCAATCTGAGAATCAGTCCTGTTCATTTTCCTCTCAAGTTTCCTCTTGAGAGACCTCTCTAGCTTTAATTGGTCACTCATCCAAGGTACAGGTTTGCGTTGAGTGACCTTGGCAACCTTGATAGGCGCATGTTTATCCATGAGTGCTGTGAGTTCTCTGTCATAGTAATTTACCATATCATTCAAGGGGCCACGGGCCGTGGCGCAGTTGGTTAGGGCGCCAGCTTATTAGCACCAGTTCCTCTGTGGTGATCCAAAGGTCGTTGGTTCGAACCCCGGCCGTGCCGGGATTGAACTCATGATACAATTTCCCACATGAGCTGAGGCCTGTGCCAAAGGGTTAACCCGTTGTCCTTGTAAATCTGTGACCGGGTGAGTTGTCATGTCAAGGACCTGCGACATGACAATTCAGTGAGGCAGCACTATACCTGCTACAAGTAGGTCTCATCACGAAATAACTGAAATAATGTTGAAAGTGATGTAAAACCCCAAACAAACAAACAAACAAAAATCATTCAAGGATAAGTGTTCCCATGTTGTGTCTCTATCAGTTAGGGATTTGAGGTCACTCCTTAGGGACTCAAGATCTAATCCCTTGAAATTCCTATATTTGATAGATTTTTTGGGTGGTCTTGGAGGTGAGATATCGAGGTATATCTTAATCATTTTATGATCAGATAAGTATTCATCCACGAGGTGGCTCTTCAGGAGTTTGTTACCCCTGAAGGTAATGATTAGATCAAGGGTATTTCCTAACCTATGGGTTGGTTCATGAACCCATTGTGTTAGATCAAAGGTAGATAGGATATCATTAAACTTAATGACATCAGGTTTTAAGGGGAAGTTGACATGAAAGTTGTAGTCACCAAGGAAAATGACCTCATGGCTAAATGAACCATAATGTGCAACCAACTGGGTGAACTCATCATAAATCTCAGAGTAGGTATATCTATTCCGAGTCGATGGTTCAGGTCTATATATCACCACAAACGTTATCTTTTTTCCTCTCAGTGTGATGGATGATTCCATGAGCTCCATGGTGGTTACCACTGGTTGGTTGGCCCTATTGGTTTTGAAAGGGAGTTCAGATTTGTATAAAATCCCTATTCCTCCCCCTGTCCGTCCAATCCTGGGAAAAGACTCAAATTCCAGTGAGCCCTCTTCAAGTTCCTGTTTAACCTTGTCAGATTTGGAGTCATGCATTCAAGTTTCGGTCATGAACAGGGCATCAAGGTCATGCTCGTTAAAGTAATCTTTTACTGGCAGGATCTTGCTAGATATGCTCTGTACATTGCCACAACCGATGCTTAATGATTTTTTCCCCTTTGTATTAAGATTTTTAATACGAGAATGTTGTTTGTTTACAATCCGTGGCTGACCACGTGGAGCAGAGCGAGCACGTGTAGTTGGAGCCGGCCCTGAGACGTGATTGGTCGAAACAGAAGACGGATGTGTATTGACATTGTTTATGTTTACATTCGGACCACGTGTTTCCACGAGTCGATGTGCTTCGGGTGTTTCCGGATCTGATAGACAATGGTAACGATTTGTGGTCGTTCGTCTGTTCTCGTGGTTCCGGAAGCCTTGGTTCGGGTATTTCCATGAAACTCCTCGCTGTGTGCTACCACGAGGATGGCGTGAACAGCTCGGGGATGCCGGCCCCGAGCAATTCGTAGCATTACTGAGTGAATACAGTAAGTTTCTAAGAAAAGATGGTGAGAACGGGACGGGGGTCAGTTGTGGATTAACCCCATGTGCTTTCTCGGAATTTGGGAAGGAATTTGAAAAGGAATTTGGAGCGATAATATTGAAATCCGGTGGAGACTCGCCAGAGCCATCTCGTGGCGGCAACCAGCAATATAGGGGAGCACATGGGCCCCGACTGCTAGATGAGAAAGAGTCATTCAGATTATCAATTATTCTCAAAGAAATTTTATTTTTGAAAATAAGAAAACGACCAGAGATAGGATAATCTGATGGGTAATCAGGTTTTGATATTTGTGTAAAGAATATGTTTTTTAACGTGTCTTTTAAAAGTATGAGCTGAAGGTGTCTATCACAAGTGAGAATGGATTTGGATTGCAGCCGCCGAGCAGGCAGCGAGGGGATAAGACATTCAGCTTTAGAAATAGAAGAAGGTATATATCTTTTATTTCTCATACTTAAAAAACATGTACATGCTAAGATTTTATTCTCTGCACTTATACAATTAATATATGAACATGGTATTGAACAAATATGATTATTAATATTTAACATGTCCATATTTGTAGATGATGGCTCTGGCCCGGCACATCAGGCTGAATTTACAATCTTCTGCACCTCTGCCTTCGTTTTGGATACAACGTCTCGTGGACCGGAAAATCGGACGAGACTGGAATCATCATCAATGTTTATTAGTTTTACGTCCAGTCCAGGTATCTGGTTCCATGCACGTATGTTCGAGCCCTTCCTGCCAATAATCCTGCCCGCCATCTTTGTTGGGATGGCGAGCATGTCCTTCACAACTGAGGCAGAAGGTGAAGAGGCGGAAGAGGAAGAGGCATACGACGAGCTGGGAGGAGGAGGACCAGCTTTCCTCTTACGTGGATTCGCTGGTCGCTTCCGCTTGGGCTTCTCCTCGTCAGAGAGGAGAGCACTCTCGACGTCCTGGACGAACAGGATCTTCTCCGGGAAAACGGCGGAGTTGATGGCCTTGGCGATCATGTCCACGGCCGAATAGGTGAGGCTGCCATGTTGGTGGCGAGATCTGTCGATCCATGGAATGATTGGATTTTCTTATAAGCATAGCCGGGAAGAATTTTTGTGTGTGAAGAGAGAAAACTAACGAAATATGTCCAGTGTTTTCTCTGAAGAGTGTCAATCGGGGCTGGCGGGGTGATGATGGTGACAGTGGGGCCCATCGCCCGAATGCCTTTGACCTCATTCATCAAACGGTTGAAGGCAGTTGTTCCATCCTCGCCGGCCACAATCGAAGAGATATCAGGCAGAATAATGAGGTGGTCAGCTTGCTTGGCTTGAAACTGTCGGGAGAAAATGCAAGGTTTCGGCGGAAGATTTAAACGAGCAATCGGATCGGCTGATCCCGTCAGTAATTCTCGTCTGACTGCCGTCCTTCGGGAGGACGACCAAAAGGCTAGGAAGAGAAGAAGACTTGTTGCCCCTGACCTCAGAAGAAGGCGGGATAAAGCTGTCTATAACGTCTTCTTTCTCCTTTAAGGCACGAAGAGAAGAAGCCAGTTCGGAAGTAAGATTGTCATTCTCGGCTTCAAGGAGAGTCTTGTCGGCTCCCAGAGCCGTTTTCTCGGCCACGAGTGCGTCCTTCTCCTCGAGGAGAGAGGCGACTCGCTCGGTGAGGCGAATGTTGGCTGCCACGTTAGCATCGTTCATTTTCACCAAGTCAGCGTACGTGGATCTCAACTCCGCCAGTTCATCAATGGCAGAGTGGACAGGAGACAATAGGGCAGCCGGAGCAGTAGGAGTAGGCCTCGGAGAGGCAATGCTTTCAACATCAAGAGAGACATTGAGATCACGAGTTGAATTGCATGTAGAACAAGCCATTTTGGGATTGTTGCGGAATATTTGGATAATAACAAGTCCTTTCACTGCAAAGTGTATCAGTTGAATGTACAGTAAAGGTGGGAAAAAATAATATCAAGCGCTTGGATGATCGGATTAGTCAGACGTCAGAGCCTGCCAACCTGGTGAGTCGCTTGCTTAATATTTTGAAAAATTGTTTCCGTTATATGAAATTATGTATGTGTACTATTTATAACTGCGTAAATAGCTAGGGTGAGCGAGCAGTCAGTGGCTGCTCGAGATTGTCAATGTTTTCAGATTTAAATAAATGCTTTCCAATTCCAATAAAAATATTGAAACTTATGACATTTAATTAATTTTTACCTCAGTAAGTACAGAATGTTTAAAAAGAGCGAGCGAAGGCTCAGCTATGGTGCCGAGGTGATTCGGCGTATCTGTATGAGGCAGGCAGATATAGCGTTTTGTCCCCAGTCTGGGTCAAAACTTTGTCCAGGTTCTTGGACAATTTAAGATATTTTGTCTAGGTGATTAGACAAGGTTGCCTAGGTGATTAGGAACCTGTAAGCTAGGAGGTGATTCCAAGCTTATGTTTGAGAGAGAGAGGGGTTTGTAAACACTCGCCACGAGTATAATAAGATCTGTGTGACTAGCGCTGCGCTTCGTGTAAAGCGAATCAAATACCAGCCCTCGTTACAGATCAGATTTTACACTGCAATTGTTTACAAGAGTCTTCAAAAATGCGTAGAGTCAAGGTAGAGGTGTGCTGGAACAGTTGAGTTTGAGTTTTGGAGTGTTATTGATGCGTTAGAGTACCATAAATTGCCAGAAAACCCAACAAAATACGGAGCTAGATCAAAACACTGCCATCTTGCATCTCACGCATGCGCACCTCCGCATGCGCAAGAAGAACATTTATTATCATATATACAGTATTCAGCACATGGTACAGGCCAATAATGTCAATTAAAATCACTGAGTTGTTTTTATGGACTATTTTGCTTTTTTCACAGAGTTTCTGGATCCGGAAATGTTTTATCCTCGTCCAACTCTCGTTTGGCCACCTTCACCTCCACTCCAGACTCTCCCTCAATGCGCTGTATATTGCTGCCCCGTTTCCTGATAAGGCGTCCAGTCAGAGCAGACGAAACGTACATCACAGAGTCAATGCTGTCTGCTGCTGGCCGGGGCTTCGAAGAAGAGGAAGATGCTTTAACCCTGGTGTGTCCGTGTCAAACAGATGCAGAGGAAGAAGAGGTGGAAGGAGAAGCATCTTCCTCTTCATCCACCAAAAGAACATCAGAATTCGATGGGGCAGTCGGCTCCTCCTTATTGGGAATCAAGGCCTTGTTTATCGTCTCAGCAATGATGATGATCAACTTCCCCAGAAGAGTTCCGTCCGGAGCCAGAGAGGCATCAGTTGCCAGGGCACTGAAAACTGGAATGTCAATGTACGAGAACCCGGGCAACTTCAATTTTTCCATCATACCTTTGAAAACTAACCAGTGCTTGCGAAGCTTAACATTGATGAGCGACGGTGGAGTCATCACGGCCACGGTTGGACCCTTGGAATGGATAAGATGGATGTAGGTCTTGTAGCAGTTAAAGATATGCTCCCCATCGCCACCGTTGATGATCTCGGGACAGTTCCGGCAGGATGATCATGTGGTCACCTGCGGGGATGCGGTCCGAGCTATGGGACAGGAAATGCAGGTTTTCGGCAGTTTACTTGATGGCACAGTCCTGACGCACAATCCCTGACGAAATGTCATCCTGCTTCCGTTCTTAGCTAGAGAGACCAGTAGCGACCGCATTCCCGGATCGGGAACGAAGGCTTGAAGAACTTCATCACACTCCCCGACGGCTGTTAGGGCATCAGCAAGTTCCTCGGCCAGGATCTGCTTATCAGCAACACAAACTTCCATCTTAGCCTCGAGCTCTGCCACCCGACCTTCAAGACGTGTGATCTCGGCGTTGGCAGCATCTGACATCACTACCAGTCTGTCGTAAGCTGCTTGCAGGGCTTCTTTATACATGCCTTCAGACTTCTTCGGCAGGGCAGGACACTCTGCTGTAGTGACTGGGAGGGCATCGACCCTCTTCCTGGAACCACCAGAGCTCAGATCTCGTGGACGGAGATGCGGGCCAGAGATTGGTGGTCGTGGAGTAGCATCTTTACAAGCCATCTTCAATCGTAAGTTGAACTTTACTAGTATTCTTGTTGATACCATGTACACTGTAGCTTCAGGAGCTGAATGAAATGTTTAATTTTTCAGCTGAATATATACCTGCAGTAAGTGCAAGATTAACACATATAGGGGCTAGGATTTATCAGACTGTTTAATTTTGTTTGTTGAAGATATCTGTATTTATTGGGCAATAGGACTACCACCCAGGGATTTAGTGCAATAGCCAACTTATTTTGTAGACCAGAGACTATCAGTGTTTATTTCCTTATGCGCTGTCGTCAGTTTCAAGCCAGATAGTTGAAAGGTCAAGGTCACGGATAAGCAGGTTCAAGTGTTCGAGTCAAATTAAATAAATATTTATAGACTGTGTAACTTTTGAAAATTACAGTGTATTTTCTATTCAATATTTATTTTCACCTTGACCTTGCAAATAGGAACTATCGTGCCGATCAGAATGTATTACGCAGTTATTGCGACTTTACTGATTAATGAATACTGTATGAAAAAAAGACCAGGATGGGGGTCGATTTTCAACAAGTATCAGATATTAATTTGAAACTTTCTGTATAACTTGTCCACAATGATGGTGGAGCAGTGAAGACGAATTTGACCGTTTAGGGTTAGTTCGACTCGGAGTAAGATAATTGTCAGGCGTGGGACCAAGATGGAGACTTGGCGCTAAAAGATATATTGACGAGTATATTGTTTTCACCAAAATTACCTACGAGGATGGTAGGTTGTCTACTGGGTGAAATTTAAACTGTAAGGTCTGTTCACAAGAGGTGGTGGAACAGAATTTGACAAATTTCTACAGTTTCAGGTAGAAAAGTCACCGGTATGTTGACAGTTGAGCCAAAGACCAAAATGGGGGCCACCACTCAACGTGTCACGAAACAATTTCACTAAAAAACCTACAGGGATGGAAGGCTGCCTAATGGGTGAGATTAGACTTAAATAACTGTCTACAGGGTAGGGTAGAAAAGTGAGTTTGTATATTTTCTTGTAGGGTTGGAGAATTAGCCAGGCCTAATGCACCGGGTGCGGGCAGAACTCAAAATAAAATATATAGTGTTGCCTCACTGAATCGTCATGTCGCAGGTCCTTGACATGACAACCCACCCGGTCACAGATTTACAAGGACAATGGGTTAACCCTTTAGGCACGGGCCTCAGCACATATGGGAAATTGTATCATGAGCTCAATCTCGGCACGGCCGGGGTTTGAACCCACGACCTTTGGATCACCACATAGGAACTGGTGCTAATAAGCTGGTGCTCTAACCAACCGCGCCACGGCCGTGGCCTTATTTAGTGATATCATGCCATACTTTATTAAATGTTCTTTAAATTTCATGGCTCTGTCAAATATAGTTTTTTAGTTGCCAACACTGAGTATTATGTTCATGGGAATGTCAATGTGAATTATATTATATTATCTAATATTAGAAAACTACTCTCATCTCGTTATCACATTTAGTTCAATTGTTTATATGTTTTTAAACTGAAAGAAAAACAAGCTACAGATTAAGATGTAACTTACCCTCAACCCAGAAGAATGGATCATCCTGTATGTCATCTGTAGTAATCTCTGTTACTAACAATATGACATCTTTTAATGTTGTTTCATCTATCATCTTTATCTCATCATCTGTGAATAATCTAATTCATAACAAAATATATAAAACAGAGATTATCAGTGCTTATATTACAAGTAAACAAAATTTCTGAATTCACACAGACAGATAATATTACCTCAGAAGGGTTTTATGTTGTATTTCAAAGAATATGTGTAAAAAGAAAGTATATCAATCAATTTTATGCGCACCCATTCTTTCTGTTTTCATACCAGAAACGGTCACCATCTCTAATTCGTTCAAATTGATCCTTAATGATACGTCTGAAAAGCTCTCCAGGGCCCTTATCAGAAGTTTCAAGAAGGCCACCTGCCCAAATGTCAACATCTTCCAAGCGGTTGTTATACACCTCCTTGAATCTTTTCAGGAGCTATAAAAATATATTATATTTATATGAGTTCCAAAATATACAATTTTTTAGATGTTTATATTTATCGAAACAACCAAGGTAAACAAACATGATGCCCGACATAGACAGAATCACAATCGACTTAAAAAATTGTATATTCAGCAGAGCATTCAATCAAGATGTCTTACCTATTCAGGAAAAGCAAAACTAGACAAAAAGTATGGTAAACAGAGCAGGGTAAAACAATTAAATACAGTTTCAGTAGCATGCCTCTTACTGATCAGGTTTAGCCTGCATTATGCTTTAAAGGTTTTTTGATACAAATAAAAAATAAAAAATTGCATTTGAGTGAGAACCTGCATTAAAAGATGAATTGTGCAGTGAGGTAAACAAACTAACATGATATCACTTATTAGACGAAGTTAACAATATTTGTATCATTTTGAATCTTACATCTGGGTCTCTTGCAAAGAAATCTGGATTAACTTCCTCAAATGTCTTCACAGGGTCAAGACCCATGGCTTGTCGTGCTGTGTTGTAGTCTGGAAGGCCATGGTCTCGCCCACGCTGGATATTAATTGCCATTAAATCTCGGCGTGAAAACTCAAGAGGTCCAAACACATTCCCTAGATCAAATAAAGTTTTAAAATCATATAAAAAAATGGCTGTTACACATCAAAAATGATATTTGATGTCTTCATTAGCGCATAATTGTGCAAAGCAAAAAAAGTTTAATCAAATTATATTTTTCATTCCATGTTGTATGATCTTTCATTCAACGTATATCAAACCTGATCCTATCACAGAAGTATCTACTGTATCAAATAACGTATGTAAATCTTGCACATTAAAATATTGAGTTTGTATATTATCAAAATCGATACACTCAATTAAAATATGTTTAACAGTCATAACTCTTTGACATCCAGTACATTGAGGCTGATCTTTGCCTTTAAGAAGATAGCAATGTGTAGAACGACTATGTCCTAGTCTTATACGAGTAATAACAGACTTTTCTCTTTTGCTCTTTCTAGAAGCACCTTTAGTTTTACCAAGAATAGGCTTAAAAGTCACATGACAAGAAAATTGTGAAAATGTTTATATTGTGTCATAATATATTACAATACATGGACATTGCATTTCAACATGTTTTACACATTTTTATAAATGGAGTACAGAATTATAGTGGATCAAAGTGATTTGCTGGACACGCCCCTTTTTATGTGGGTCAAATCAAGGCTGCTGAGATTTTGCCGGAAGTGACGCATGTTCGCCCTTCATGTTCAAAACAAACCACTCCAAGCCAGTGAAAGTCTTGAGGGATTGTAATTTATAAGTAATAACATGAGTGTTGATAACATCTTTGAACCACTGGGGGCCTAATTAGCACATGTGGACAGTAGGTCAGATCATGTTTCACATCATAGTCACTTGGATTCTGCCTGTAGTGATGGGGAAGACAGGAATACAGCCAGCCTCCCAGTTGAGTTTGGCAAACTTACATCTGCCTATTGAGATTATTCAGATCCCTCAAGGGACTGACTGAACTATTCTTTATCATAATGTTATGGTCAAAGTCATTTCCTTGTTGAGAAAGAAATGTTGATATCTCAAAGTTTAGTATCATTTTTACAGAATTTCTATTTTTATTCAAAATTCCTTTGTCTGTTTGTATATAAATACTGATATATGATTTAGTTTGGTACCCACTGACACGCAATAACAGACATTAAAAAAATACCAAACTAAACATTTCAAATGGCCATTGAAATACAACTGCAGTGCATAAATAATATATAACCAGACCTCAAAATTTAGAAGTCAAAATAATTTCCAGCAATGAAACAGATCTAGAAATATGTGTCGAATGCTTTCAAAACATTTATTTTCAATTATGTCAAACGAAGTTTATCTCAACATTACTGAATATGAATAATATTCAACCAATTGATATTGTTACTGGTAATTGGTTAACAAATAAATAAATAAATTTTCAGTGTAAAAAAATATGGAAATATCAACTAAAAATAATTCATAGATATTTTAAAAGTGTCATCTCAATGTTCCATTTACAGTTTGAAAACCCTTAAACTTCATTCCATAATGTTTAGGGCTAGCTTATAAGTGTCTTGAAACTGATAAGAGTAGAGCAGGCCATATTTCAGACACTATACCCAGTTAAGTCATGTTTGTTTATTTTCTTCAATTAAAGTAGGGATTGTGGGATGGGAAGCTGATGTAAATGCAAGTCTCTATTTTACAGCCTTAAGTTTTGCCATTAATCATATTTTCAATGGGTGTTATTTGTGTAGAAGAAAGGACATCAGCTGTTATACATGTACAGACATAGGAGGAATATGTGTGCAGGAGATGCATGCGGGGCGCAATGACGTAGGCAGCCTGCTGACCCAGTTCTAGGTCAAGGGAGTAGGTTAATTACCCTGGGGGTTCAAAGATCTTAGATTATAGCAAAACTAAACATCAGACTGCAGAAAAAATTGTCAGATGTTTCTCAGAGGTATGAAATCTAAAGATTTACCACTTAAAAAAATTCTTGTCATATGACTTTTAATTACATGCAATTAATCAAAAATAGCCTCATCCCAGCACAATTACCATTTGGAACGTAAAAAGACAGCAATATATTTCTTAAACTCTGTATAAGGAATAAGCATATCAATAGGTCGTTAATCCAATATTGCTTTGCTTTTCTTAAATCAAGAGGCAGCTCATTTGCCTTAACTGCTAAGCTATCTGCAAGCGATGTACCAAATGTGCATAGTCGCATGGTCTTACACCTTGATTTTGTACAGGATCAAGCATTTTAATATACAATGGACTTGCTGATCCATATACCATACACCCATAATCAAGTTTGGAACGTACCAGCGCTCTATATAGTTGTTATAAAACATTACGGTCCCCTCCCCAATCGGTATGGGCGAGAACCCGTAATAAATCTAATACCTTCCAGCATTTCTTTTTTAACATATTTAATATGAGATATAAAAGATAGTTTTCTATCAAATATAAGTCCAAGAAACTTGGTTTTTTCGACAACAGGGATTTGATGGCCAAGGTGCAGATCAGGATCTTGGTGAATCTTCCACTACAAAAGTGCATACATATATTTTTTTTTCAAAGAAAACTTGAATCCATTGTTATCAGCCCATTCTTGTAATCTATTTAGGTGTTGTTGGAGCTGTTGCTCTGATGTCTGTATGCTTGTGGGCCTGTAGCTTAAGTTTAAATCATCAACAAAAAGTGAGCAATTTGCCCCAGGCCTCATACAATTAACAATGCTATTCATTTTAATAATAAAAAGGGTGACTGATAAAATACTTCCCTGAGGAACACCCATTTCCTTATCAAAAGCATCAGACAGTGATGCACCCACTTTAACTTTGAAATATCTGTTTGATAGAAAATTTTGAATATAAATGGGTAAATAACCCCTTAATCCCATATCATATAAATCATTCATTATCCTATATTTTTATGTGGTGTTGTATGCCTTTTCTACATAATAAAATACACTAACCACATGCTAGCCTTTTATAAAACCCTCTCATATAAATGTTTCTAAGCGTACCAGAAGGTCAATAGTATTTTGAGTTTTTCTAAAGCCACTCTATGCATCTGAAATATTAGCCACTGTTTCTAAAAACTTAATCATTCATTCCATTGTTTTACAAATATCACTTGTTATCACAATGGGACAATCATTTGAATCTGATGAATCTTTGCCAGGTTTTGGAATGGGAATGGTATTGGCTTCACTCCATGAAGGATGAAAATTACCACTCTCCCAAATGTCATCAAAAATATCCAAAAGATGCCCAAGTGATTGGTCAGGGAGGTGTTTGAGGATTTGATAGTGTATATGATCAGGTCCAGGAGCAGCATCATGGGATGTATCTAAAGCAAATTTTAAATCTGATATTGTGAATGGTTTATTACTTTGTTCCAAGTTATTAGATATGAGATTTAGTTGATTTCTTTCCTTTCTATTT
Organism: Amphiduros pacificus; assembly: GCA_949316495.1. Taxonomy (NCBI): domain Eukaryota; kingdom Metazoa; phylum Annelida; class Polychaeta; order Phyllodocida; family Hesionidae; genus Amphiduros; species Amphiduros pacificus. The sequence continues at coordinate 15,110,208 of OX439010.1, forward strand.
TTTATTTGTTGGAACTTTGTGGAATAAATATCAGATGAGGAATTCTTGGAAATGGTTTGACCTATTGTGTTTCCTATTTCGGTGGGATTTTTAATTAATTGACCATTATGATTTAGATGTTTGATCCTTGCTCCTCCTCCCTTCCAATTAATTTTACGCACCATATCCCAGCATTTAATTGAGAAACGTAATCTTTCCATCTTTTTTTTGCTTATTTTAATAATATAACGGGCTTTAGCTCTTTATATAAAATTGGTGCAAATTGTAATGAGTTGGCTGTCGATTTAATTTTTAAAGTTTTTTTGCGATCCTTGGCAGCTTTTTTTGCGCTCATCATTAAACCAGGTTTTTCCTTAATTTTAGAATTTGGCTTTGATTTGGGAATACACCCATCAGCAATATCATACAATGTATTTGTAAAAACTTGAAGAGGATCATCTACATCATTAAAAATGTCTGGAGTTATTTTATTAAAACAGGATGTTTGAAATTTTGCTCAATCGGCTTTATGAAATTTCCACTTGGGAATTCGTTGATCTTGTGGATTGTTTGTTTGTGGCTTTACATCACTTTCGACATTATTTCGGTCATTTCGTGATGAGACCTACTTGTAGCAGATATAGTGCTGCCTCACTGAATTGTCATGTCGCAGGTCCTTGACATGACAACCCACCCGGTCACAGATTTACAAGGAAAACGGGTTAACCCTTCGCGCACGGGCCTCAGCTCATGTGTGAAATTGTATCATGAAATCAACCTCGCCACGGCCAGGGATCGAGCCAACGACCTTTGGATCACCACAGAGGAACTGGTGCTAATAAGCTGGCACTCTAACCAACTGTGCCACAGCCCGTGGCCTTTTATCTGGTGGAGGAAAATGGTTATTTAAAATAATGGGGTAATGATCACTACCCCATTGATCTTCCTCTATTTCCCAGGAATAGTCTAAAAATAATTTTGGAGTACATATGGAGAGATCTATTGATTTTAAAAAGCCTGCAGGATGTAAATATGTTGGAGAATCGTCATTCCAAAGGCACAAACTATTGTTATTTGAATAATCTTCTATTACACGTCCTTTGGCATCAGTATTACAGTTGAGTTATTAAGTTATTTAAATCAGAATTCTGTGATATTAATTCGTTCACTTGGTGGCAAATATACTGACCATATCGTATTGTTCAAGGTAACCCTAACTGCAGAAGCTTAAATTTGTATTTAACGTTTACAACTTTACTTTGCGGTATACAGGATTTAACAAAAATAGAAACTCTGTCATGTGCTCAGTCCATAATGCCAACCAAACAACTGTTTTATAAGTCACATATCCCTTAAATGTTGTGGAATTTTCTTTGAATTTAGTTTCTTGTAAACAAATTACTGGTGCATTATATTTAATTTATAACTCCAGTTCTGGCCTGTTTACCTCAAATCCTCTACAATTCCATTGTATAATATTGCTGATAGCCATATTGAAAATGATGAGTAATAAATTAAATATAATGTTTCATTTTTGTCAGACTTATTAACAGATTTAAAATGCTGTGAAGAATTGGAATTTTCATCTTTATTGCTTGATGTTGATTGAATTTGTGAAGGTTTTATTGAAGATTGTGTAGGTTTTATTGAAGATTGAGTAGAGTCTGGCTATTGAGTAAGGAAAGGGGTAGAAGATACAGGAGTCTGTGTTGATATTGCTGTTATTGATTTGCTCATAAAGGAATAGTTCTTTTCGCCAATAGGCCATGTTAAATCTGTTTGAACTGAAATAGATCTTTTGATTATGTAACAATAGCATAGGAGGGGTATCTTTGCTTTCTACACGTTTTCTGGCTTCTGGGAAGGAAATGTTTTCTGTGTATTGAATTTCTTTTTCTCTTATAAAAGAGGGACAATTCCGAGAATATGACAGGTGTTCACATTCACAATTGTTGCAATTAAACAAGCGAGATTCACACTTTTCACTACTGTGCTGGCCAGTGCATTTTGGACATGTCAAGTTTCCCTTACAATTATCTGAGCCATGACGATATTTTTGACATTTGAAACAATGCAGTGTGCTTGAAATATACATATATATACACCTCATAACTCACTTTCTGGTGTGTTGGGTCTTATGAGGAGTTATTTTACAGGTATAGTGGTCAATAAAAAACATTTCAATAAATTATTGGAGTGACTCTTTCTGTCCACTTCTATTGATAATTTGCCTCGCATCTTCTTAACGTTTTTCACTTTTCCAGTTACTCGTTGAATACCTTTTTCAATTGCAAAAGGAGACATTTTATCCATGCTTTCAACTATTAAAAATCTTGGCCATCTTGTTTAATTTGTGTTCAAATCGTTTTCCGAGTCCATTTCCATATCAGCCCTTGGCCTTTTTTGTTTATTTGATGCCATATGTGTTTTGTTTATTATTCATTGCCCATGTTCCTAAGCCTTCCTCTGACTTCTATTTCAATAATAGGGAATTATAGATATGGGGCAGAGCCATCAGCACACCTATAAAACTCAGCTACATTAGACAATATACTCGAGAATACATAAAATGTGCCCTAGTCAAACTCCACACATCTGTCAAGCTTAACTTATAGGAAATGCAGTTAATTGTTTTCAGCAATTTGTTTATGTTACCATACATTTTCTCTTGAAAATATTTATCATTGATAATGTATCTAAAATACAAAAAAAAACCAGGAAATAAAATTTCTCACATTTATCATATTAGTGGAAAATCACCAAGGTCAGTTGCAGATTTAACTCTGAACAAAAAGACTAAGTTAAGCAAAGCACAGTACCTCTCAGATCTGGGGTGATAATATTGTCCTCCCGCTCAGTAATTTGTGATGCCATCCCCATGATAAATTCATCAATGTTGTATTCTGTAACTGCTTCCTGTGGGTTCCAGTAGCTGTTACAGGTCCTCACAGCTTTGTGGCCAGAAAATCCTGTCACATCTGAAGTGGTCCTGAACAAACACCTGTCTTTAACACTGGTTCTGGTGGAGATATAAACAAAGATCAAGTTCAGTCAGATTATCAGAGTTAAGAACAAATACGTAGAGAACTTTGCTGGAAAAATATACGAGATCTTTTGAATTAATATTATGGAAAGTTAACTATTACCTAGAAGGCAAAAATCAAATAGTATTCAGTTGGTGCAAACAAAAATATATGGTGCAATTACACGATTGAATGTTTTGTAAAAGCTTTCCCCCACCCCAAAAGATGAATTTTATTTCAAGCACTTCCGAAAAAGGAAATACACAAGTTATTTTAGATTCATTCTGCATACTCTTTGAAATTAAGTTTCTAAATAATTATGTTTCAGATGAGTCACGAAAAAAAATTAGAAACCAAGAGAACTTATGCCCAATATGATATTTACGATGAATATTAATTGAATTGTTTTAAATTGAATTTTACAACAAAAAAACAAAATATCTAAATAATATTTTCTTTGTGTAAGATAATTTTTTTTCTCACTTTATAATATATAGCCTACTCTTATGTAATCAAATGAAAAAAATTTAAATTATATGAGCCTAGATTGTGAGAAAATTAAGATTTTATATTCAATAAAAAAAGAAAATTCTGGATATAATGACAGAACGCAGAGTGATGTGCAACTGTCTCATTCTCTATACAAACCCTCTAAAGCTAAACATAAAAGTATCACCTCTGAAATAATTTGCATAATAAGATATGTGACCTAATTAAACTCATTTTTAACTTTACAGCACTGATGAATAACCAAATGTCGTGAAAAAATAATTAGAATATACATTGGTTTTGAGTTTTCTTGATTAATAAAATTCAATCTCACCTTCTGTAAACACCAGGCGGTACTAAAGTATGTCCAAATCTCATTGCAGCTGATTGAAACACATGGGCAATACCAGGATTCACTGTTGGGTTGTACTCTGAAATAAAATGTATTTACAGAGAATGCAGAATTCATACCCCACGACATAAACAGAAGTCTGTTCACCCTGTTCCAAGTTTGAAAATTTAGCAGAATATAATATTTTTGTTGGCGGGTGGGTAGCTTCGGCTGCACCATACTGACAGCCACAGGCCGTGGCGCAGTTGGTTAGAGCGCCAGCTTATTAGCACCAGTTCCTCTTTGGTGATCCAAAGGTCGTGGGTTCGAACCCTGGCTATGCCGAGATTGAACTCATGATACAATTTCACACATGAGCTGAGGCCTGTGCCAAAGGGTTAACCCATTGTCCTTGTAAATCTGTGACCGCGTGGGTTGTCATGTCAAGGACCTGCGACATGACAATTCAGTGAGGCAGCACTATATCTGCTACAAGTAGGTCTCATCACGAAATGACTAAAATAATGTTGAAAGTGATGTAAAACCCCAAACAAACAAACAAACAAAACCATACTGACAATATGATGTGTCCAATTCTAGTTAGGGTGCAAATGACAAATATTTTTTGTGGAGTTATATAAAAATTAATTTGTACTTTCCTGAAAATAATTGACAAACCAAGATATTCAATATGTCAAATATTTAGAATATTCAAATCAATAATAATGATAATTATAATAAATTGTTTATATAGCACATACATCAATCAAAGATTGTTTGTGACACTTTCTTCATACCACTTATCAAAAGCAATATTACCTGTAATACATGTCAAATAAAAAAGGTTTAAATCTCTTCTTAATATTTTAATATTTCCACATTTTTTTCAAATCAAATGGCAGACTATTCCATAAAATAGGAGCATTACATTGAAAGGTCCTGTTACCAAAATGCTTCATTTGACTGAAAAGGGATAACTAATTCAAGTTTATCTGAGATTCCTACAGCTAGTCTTATAATTAACGAGTTCAGATAAATACTCCGGAGCTAGTCGATGTCTTATCTTCCAAGTGAATAGTATAATCTTAAACTCAATTCTAATCTTCACTGGTAACCAATGTTGCTCTTTGAGGGCAGGTGTCATATGACCAAATTTCCTGACCAAAGCCACAGCATTCAGCACTTTTTGTAATCTCCTAATCTCTTGGTCCATCGTATTAATAGGGAGGTGCAATAATCTAAATTACAGGTGATAAAGACATGCATTAGCATATTGGTTGTTTTAATATCAAGACAATTCCTTGTGCCTGCAACCATTGTAAGAAGAAGACACCTTCACAAATATGCCCAATTTGCTTTTTCATATTCATATTTGTATCAAACAAGACTCTAACCATCTCTAAACAACCAAATCAAATCAGTAATAATGTCAACAAAGAATAAAAGTAATGAACCAGTGGGCCAAGCTGCCACTTGGTGTATTAGATTGTGCTATTCATGGGAGAACTTTGCATTCTTTAACATTTTTTAGAGACTGGTAGTGAAATACAATACATTGGTTTAGTGAGATGAAATTTTCTTACGATCATATGGGTCAACTGACACTCCAAGCCATGATTTCAGCCAGTCATACACTACAATTTTCTGAAACAAAATATCATTAAAAAAAATTGTAATGGTGTTTGGTTTTAAGGGGACAAAGCCTGTATATAAATTACAGTGTCAGATAGACCTTCGGGAAACTTAGCAAAATCACCAATATAGACGATTTTTATAGAGCTTCACAGACAGGCGGCCATGTGCACCACCCAAGCATGTCCAACCCCCCCCCCCCCCCCCCCATAGGCTTAGTACCAAAATTTTTATAGACTCAGTTTCCTGACATGTTATCATGAACCACTGTAAATTACCTGATATGTTGCAATCACCCACTTGCGTGCCTCATTGAAGATTCTTTCATCACTCCAGTCAGGGTTTACTGACTGGATCTGTCTTGCTCTGAAGTTATGATACCGGAACCAGAAGATGCCCCATGTAAGGAGGAAAGGATTCTCATTTCCACGAAGATTCCCAAGTCCTGAAGGTCATCAATGTACAGATAATTAATGACTAAAATGCAAACCAATGAACTCTCCCTGTTGCAAATATATAAATCTTTTCAAGTTTCTCTCACCACAGTTATAAAATATGTAAAACTAATACAACTTGTTTTACAGAAAAGACCTTGTATATTATAATGAACACTCAGAAATATATCTTACTTAAGGTGGATACTCAAAGAATTTACTGATTCAGAAGAGAATATCTATTCATTTCAGACTAAACAGTTTTCAACTTTATTCAGAAATGAAAATTCATTTTGTATTTTTTGATCAAATAAAATGTGACTTCTTACTAAAAAATCGTTTAATTGGTTTAAGGTAATGATCCCTTGGTGGAGGTGGGTTTGCCATGGGAAGTTTGATATCATTTAAAGCTGGGTAATTCTTATCTTTGTAGGGGCTATCATCACTGTCATTGGTGGCTAGCAAGAGACCTCCTTCAAATTTCCTCAGTGCATCAGTCCATGCTTTGTTAGGCCCATACATGAGTGTGCCATCGATAAAAGCAGTAATCTCATTCAGCTTAAATATTAAGTTCATTTATTTAATACAATACATATATTACAATAAATGAGGAAAGATGGTCAATTATGTTACATACTATGCACAATGAAGTATTGTAAAATTTCTGACATGGATGAATATAAGTAAAATTTCTGACATGGATGAATATAGCAAATATTCTAAATTCTTTGGTAATCTTTCTTTTGGTTCCTTGTGAATACATATTTTTCATATAATCCCAGAGAGGAAACTAGTTTTCAGTTTACCTGTTGCCGAGGGTTATTGGGTGATTGACCAGTGCGCATGTCATAGCGGCTGCGTAAGAAGGGCATCTGATCAGCCTCAGTGTATTGGCTATGGCCCTCTGGTATCTTGATGTTCATATACTCCGGGGGACATCCAGGCCTCTGGGCATCCAGGACCTCCTCAACCACTTGTTGACCTGTGTAAAATATTTTTATAGTTTTCTGAGAATAAGATATAATTTTAAGAAAATATTTCTGATAGCCTTGCTCCTTTTAATTGGGATGTGAAAATTTAATATTGAATTTAGTCTGAAAATAGTGCATTTGTTCAATTGTTGACATGCCATAGAAAGATCCTGTGTTTTGGGTCCCTAGTTTATTTGTTTAACAAAAATCAAACTTTTAAGTTGACATACAAAATAGTTATAAAAATATTCTAGATAAATAGATATCTATTACAGGAAAGTCAATAACTTAACAATGCCATTTGCTTAATAACAATTAACTTAACACCAATATTTGCTTAATGGCAAAACCTTTTTGTTTTAGAAAGGTTTTTAAAATATTAGTGAGAATATGCTCATGTGATATTTGCCATCATGAATAACAGCATGAAGCAGTTACATTTATTATAAATCAGTGTAAATGAGCACATCAATTTCTAATAAATTAAATATCGTTTAGCATACAGATTCATAAAAATGTGTGCATCTGGGAAACATATTGGTGACCCAACAGACCAAAAAGAAAATAGAAATACAACATTTTGAGATATAAATATGTCCTCGAATGGGAAGAAATAGAAAATCTATTATTCTTCATCCCCTCTCACTGAATGAAAAATGATTTATCTATCATGATAAAGATTTCTTTAAAAAAAACAATTCTGTGATGTGGAAAATGATGTACACTGTCATGTGCACACAAGTGATCACGCTAAACATGTTGATTGTAAAGGGAATAGTATAGGTACTGTGTATTTGTTTCATTCTTAAGTCTCACTGACATATCCTCCACAATATTGGCATGTCATTAATATTGACCAGCATGTTCTTCTTAATACTGGCATTTCTTCCCTAATACTGTCATGTTTTCCCCAATACCAGCAATGTCTTCTCCATTACTGGCATGTCTTCCTAAAACTGGCATGCCCTCTCTAACACAGGCACGCAAACCTGAATACTTATCCTGGGGCTAATGATTTTTTAATGATATATGAGTATAACAGTTGGGTAACAATATGACATGCCTATGGTGTAGAAAAACAATTTTATAAAGCCACTTCAGTACAAATATGAGTTTCATTCAAAAGGAAATCATATGAACCATGAAGTGCTGACATTGAAGGGTTGGTTTGCTACTGAACAGTATGAAATAAAACCAACATTTGAAATCATTTGATTAACTACAAATAGGTGGGTTGACAAAAAGAAAAGTATTTCATAGTTTTGACAATATATAACACTCACATAGTGTTTAATAAGACAAACAAAGTAAAAAGAAGGATTGAATATGTTTTAATATTCACTAGAAACAAGTTCAACTTCCTTTGGTATTAATTTGTTGTGATTTATTTTAACATTTCTTTCTTGTTTCCTATAGTTAGGATGTTTAAAGTTGACTGTCTCAAAAAGTTTAAGCATCCAGTCCCTCTTAATTGTGCTATGTATATATCAATTTTTGATAAATGTTATCCTGAACAATTGAGATGGCACAGTCTAAAACCCAATGTTCACATCAATCAGAAGAAAATGATATTAAAATGATCTACCAAAGAACACCAGGAGGGCTGTTCTGCCTTTATAAGATGGGAGTCCAGTTTGTCCACTCATTATAGCATCACTAATGTTGATAGGGTTTGGTCTACTCACTCCTGATGGTTCATAAACACCATCACTATAGGCTGGAGGGATGCGCCGCAATAACTGGGTCTCTGAAACAAAATTTATGAAAATGTTGTGATTACCTCATTTGAACCTTGACTATTTAATTGTTTACAAATTGCTAAGTTGAGTCAAATTAATTGATTCATGAAATTTTATTAACAGTATTATCACTATCAGGAAATGGATTGGCTAGAGGTTAATTGTTTTAGATTTTGTGTCAAAGATATGTAACATTAAAAGGAACATAATACATTGAACACATAATTGTTAACTTAAAGGGAATAAGCACAAATGTTGCAAAAAATGTTTAAAATTTACATATAGATGAGAATTTTATTTGTCTTCGATGTCTATTAACTTTTTCGATCATTGAAACATCCCCATGGGTGTCTGTTAAATCTATTTGAACAAGACCTGAATTCATAGCCCCCTCATGAAAGCACACTCTTTCTTACAGGTTTAATGCTTGTAAAGATACTTCAGGGTTCAACAATATATTTCAACATTTCTTTCACAGAATTTCATGGTACAATACTGTATGTAGGAAGACATTAACCTTAATTCAGTTTTTTTTCATTCCAACTTGCAATATGAAAGGACAGTTTATTGAATTTCGGGAATGGGCAAGCTGGACTATCTGGAAAAGGCAGAACAGCTTCCCTAATGTTCTTTGGTAGATCATTGTAATATCATTTTCTGCTGATGGATGTGAACATTGTATGGGGAATATATGTTATGTATCTTTTATATCCATGTGTTTAAATTAATCATGTGTTTTTTTATATATTTCTTATCTATGTTTAATATAAGATAAATCATAAACCAGGATTTTTCAAAAAAAAGTTAGGCATCCTGTTTATTCTGCACATCTTGATCAGCGATGATAAGTAAACAGAATGATTCCCACATTGATGACACATTTCTATCAAGACAAAGTGATCAATTAACCCACCACAAGGAAATTCTGGGGAACCATCACTGGGACATTCAAGAAATCATCACAAGAATGCCTGGCAAATATATTACATGACGGAAACATGCCACATCTGGCAGATGGCATCAGTACAGTTCTGCAGCCTGTGAGTACAGATTTCGCCCTATTAGTCATCGCAGCTATAGATATAGAGTATTGATATTCCCAATGACAAAAAAGAAAGTTGAATGGGCAATAGGCCAAATGAACATCCATAAAGCTGTGGGACCAGACAACATCCAAACTTTTAAGCGATTTCTGCACGATTCTGTCATGTTCCAGTGCAATGGAAGAAACTAAAGGATCTGTAAGCAAATTTGCAAGGTGTTCGTCCTGATTAACCACAAATTGCAGTAAAAGACTCAATGTTCTTGGAGTGGATCTCATCTTTCCTCTTTTGCCAGCAATTTCATTTTCTGACAGTGTAATGCTGCACCCGACCATCTCAAAAAGATGTACATGTCTCATATTAGTCTCATAATACTGGAATATGTCTAGACCCCAACCAAGGCCTGACATACAACTTGGAACTCATTCCAAAGCATGCACTGAAAATGATTTACCCTGGG